>JAVGWX010000012.1:57052546-57447546 GCA_036924085.1 Ariolimax columbianus | reverse complement strand
AGAGGTACCTTGAGAACAACGAACTGGTACGAATTACGGGCAACCATTTTTGTCATTTGGAACATTCGAAGTATCAACAGAAAGGACAGCTAAGTCATGTTAGAAATGAGCAAATAGAAAAATGGGAATTCTCGCTATCAGAGAAACTAAGAAAAAAAGGAAGGGATGTCGTGGATCTTAAGTGTAACACGATTTTCTACAGGAATATTTCCAGTATCGATAGAATCAAAACGGAAGTGGGGTATATTGTGACAAGGGATCACACGGACTACATCAAGAACGGAATTGTATCTATGAACGCATTATGGGGATGAACCACAAAGAAGAAGGCGAGGTAATCAACTTCGTTATTGTTTTTGTACCGGAACAGCAAATGTCAAATAATAATTCTTTGAAATGCTTCAAAAGGAATTGAATGATTTTCCTGACAAAATTAACCTTCTTGAAGATTTCAATGCCAAACGACTGAATAGCCATTCTAGATGAGATGAAATTATTGAGAGAAAATGAAGATCTTTTGATTGACATTAGAATGCAACAGAGTGCTTACAACTATAGCACAATACACTTTAATCTTGATGGCGACACTGATGCCCTATTGGCTCCAGATGTTTCCTTGCAGCCTCCCAAACACAGAGATCGTCTAGCAATCCTGCTGTTAACCTCAAAGTCCATATTCCCCTCTCTAATTAGGGTACAACCTAGGTAGGGAAAGCTATCGACTTCCTTGAGACGTTGGTTAAATACGGTTATGTTTGGTTCATTGTACGGATTCACAGGAGCTAGCTGTAAGATTACCTCCGTTTTTCCAGATTCGATCGCGAGACCAAAGTTACTGCTTGTCGTTGTGTCTTACGTATGTTAATCATGACAATAACCGAACCCAGAAAATCAGATCCAACTCTCTGAAATAACATTTGCTAGAAACGTATTAGAAATAACAAGAGACATTTTCTGCAAATTGACAATGCTGTACGATTTCAAAACCCAGTCTCGAATGGAACAATTTCAAATTTGGCAGTTTTGGTGATATCTGTAAAATGAAAGAGAGTCGGATACCAGGGCAGTCATGTGAATGAAAGAACCGATGATACCAGGGCAGCCATGTGAATGAAAGAACCGATGATTCTTATCCCAGGACAAGCACAGTTCGCTGTGATGACAATAAAAGACAGACTATAAGAGACAAATAACCAGACTTGAACCAGGCTAAGAGAAAAATAGAGAATATAATAATCTGCCGTTCTTTCTGGCAAGCCCACCAGGGCAAGGGTAGAAGAATAAGTAAGTTTGACAATGATTATTTAGGATATTGTTTTAGTACAATGAAATATATTTTGGTCTGTGTCAATTAAAATTAATAACTAGAATCCCTTGGACTAATGTATGTATCCTTTATTTAGGTACGTGAAGGTCAAGTCATCCGCACACAAACCAGTGTCCATACAAGAAATCTTGGAGAGTTCAAAAGACCATGCATGAAGATATACGCGGTTCCCATTTACAAATATATTATATAGTCTGGTAAATGATAGCCGATCTTCGAACTGGCTAAAACGCATATGTGACTAACTGGTTAATATTAGTAACATGTAAGAAACTGGAAATATCCTATCAGTGGTTTATTAGTTAATATTAACAACTAGAAACCTATAAACAATATAACAGTAGTTTGTTCGTTAACAAAAGCTGTAAAAAAAGAAAACAGGAAACAACATAACCGTGGTACTTAGTTAATGTTAACCAAAATGTGCAAACTAGAGACACCGTAACGACGGCTTACTAGTTAATAAAGTTCCCCAATGCAATGAAAGCGCCTCTCGCCTTTTGTATTTTTATGTTGATATATGTATCTGCCTAATGGATTTCTTGGACATGACCAACGCCACAGGCCGTACTGCTACCATCATTCAAGTGTATGCACCAACAGCAGACACACACCAACTAGAACATGGTGATTTCTACCTCCACGAGGTCCTCCGGCGACGTCACAGCTACTACAAGATCATTATCGGCAACTTTAATGTCAGAATGGGACCTCGCCAACATGGTGAAACCTATGTGGGGCTGTATTCTGGAAAAGCAAGGAACGACGCATGATGACAGACTCACCACTTTCTGTGAATCAAATCGATTGTTTCACTGTAACAGCTTTTTCCAGAAGCCCATCCGCAAGGGGAACACACATATAGGACTCAGTGCCTTGTCCAATCGTAGATCGGCAACTAATGTCTCAGTGGTTGGTTCCTTCTGTACTGTAGCGACAATCGCATTTTCCGTGCCCGGTACTGTAGCGACAATCGCATTCTCCGTGCCCGGTACTGTAGCGACAATCGCATTCTCCGTGCCCGGTACTGTAGCGACAATCGCATTCTCCGTGCCCGGTACTGTGGCGACAATCCCATTTTCCGTGCCCGGTACTGTAACGACAATCCCATTCTCCGTGCCCGGTACTGTAGCGACTATCGCATTCTCCGTGCCCGATACTGTAGCGACAATCCCATTCTCCGTGCCCGGTACTGTAGCGACAATCCCATTCTCCGTGCCCGGTACTGTAGCGACAATCGCATTCTCCGTGCCCGGTTTCCCTTCGATCTAAAAGTTGTAAAGTTCCAGCAGAAACAATCTTATCGGGGTCAGGAGACACTCATCAATCCCTTGATTGCCAACACCCGAGCAGCATCTATCGCACCGACATCGAGGCTGACTATGCAAATCTGATTGCCACAATCACATCCATTTCAAAGACAGCCAGTCTGCCTGCACCAACTCACACCACAAATCGCATTTCATCTGCCACACGAGCTTTGCTAGAAGAGGAGCGGCGTAAGATGGTTCGTTCTCCAGACAACCACACAACCGTCATCACAAGATCTGCCGTCAAAAACTTCAAGAAAATCATGAAGACTGTGCCCACCAACGTTTCCTGAAAGCTGCTGAATATCGGCGCAGCATCAAATTAATTACTCGTAGTCTTGCCGAACACCGCCAAATCATTCCTTGTCTGAAAGCTTCCAATGGGTCCCGCACAACGTCACAGCTAGACATGGAGTCAATAATCAAAGCATAGTAAAACAACCTGTTCAGATAGTCAGAACCCCCTCCCCCTCCAGTTGCCCCCCATCCACTTTACCCCCTCTTACAGACTTCCTGCTCTCAGAAATTCGCCATGCTGTTGAGTCAATGCCCTCTGGAAAATCACCAGGTGAAGATGATGTCACTGCGGGTTTGCGTTCTTACCAAGCCCTAGCCCAACGTTTTACACGTTATCTTCATTCAGGAGGCAACCAGCCGTCTGGCACAACTCGAGGACAACACTCTTGAACAAGAAGGAAGACAAAGAGGATCTCGAAAACTATCGTCCAATTACTCACCTCAAGGTCAGTTACAAGCTGTTTACAAAATGCATCCTTGTAAAGTGTCCGCACCATTCTCGAAGAATCACAACCAGTCGAACAGGCAGGCTTTCAGCATTCGTACAGCACGATGGACCATATTTCAACCTGTTGCCGCCTTATTGAGACAGCCAGAGAGTTTCAGAAGTCCTTAATATTCACCTTCATAGACTATAAAAAGGCTTTTGATTCGGTAGAACCCCATTTGTCTAGTTATCCACTGTTGGAACAAGGTGCCGATCCTGGTTACATCAGAGTTCTCACCAACAGTTATACGAACTGTACTACCACATTTCGTCCCTTCTAAAGTCCAATGTGGTACCAGTTCAGAAGGGGGTTCACCAGGGCAATCCTATCTCACCGAACCTCTTCTTCGCATGTTTTAAATCAGTCATCAGCCGATGCAACTGGGACACTTTTGGTATCCTTATTGACGGCAGACGCCTCAATCACCTTCGATTTGCCGATGACATAGTCCTCATCACAGAGTCAGCAGGAGAAGCCAACCAAACGATGGAGCTACTCGATGGAGAGGGCAGGAAAGCAAGACTGGAGATGAATGTCTCCAAGACCAAAGTGTTTCACAATCGCTTCGCCACTTGTGATCCTGTCTTCCTTGGCGAGGTACGATTAGAGGATGTCAACGAGTACATTTATCTTGGACGTCTTTTTAATATGGAGAATACCCTGAAACCTGAACCGACAACACGTCACGGCACGGGTTGGGCAGCCTTCTCGTCTATTAACCTGGTCCTGATGGTTGCCGTGACAAGGACCTACTAGCATCCCCTTTAATTCCACTCTACTCCAGGCAATGTGCTACTGTGCTGAGACATGGACATTAACAAAATCACTAGAGGACACGTTGAGAGTTACCCAGGCCTCCCTTGAGAGACGCTTGATCGGAACCACTCTTCGGAACCGACGTATGCATATTCTCTCTACAATTCCGACACAAGACGATTGTCCCTGGTGAATGATGCGGTAATCCATGCAAAAGCAAAACATAGATAGATAGGTCACATGTTACAACGAAACGATGGTCGATAGAGCACAGAGTCAACAGTCTGGTACCCTCGAGAGACCACTGGGAAGACCTCCAATGCGTTGGTCAGACTCCCTTGCTGTACACTGCAAGATTCGAGATGCCTCTAGAGGAGTACTTATCCCGCACTGGACTTCCATGGCCCAAGACAGGGTACGCTGAAGACGAAGTTGGAATCGCAGCTAGGCTGAGGAAAGGGTCATCAGGATTAAGATCAAGACTATTTAGAATAAGATTAAGAAAATATATCTGCACCTCCTATTCTGTCTATATTGTTATCAAGATATATACATAATTTTACAATGGGATCTGAGATACATAACAGGTTCAAATTTAGTCAAGAGTCAACGCGGAAAATATAATAGAAACATATGTTTACAGTTACGAATATGATGCTTATTTTAAAATGTCATGAACATAAAGGGACATAATCGTCCACCTGTTCTAAAAATAGAAATACCGCCGGCCGAATTTGTGGCTATTGGTCTGGGTTGTTAAAAAAATAGCGCGCTAATGACCCTTTGCTGGCTACCAATTGAACTGATTAGAACGATGTGTTATGCTGGACGCAATGAGCTTTGCGCGTTTGCTAACATGTTGCTTAAATAACAATGGCCATTACAATTTCAATTTCTAATTTATTTCACATCTGTTATATGAAAAGGTATACTTTCTTCACAAATCTGTTGTTATAGCTCAGTCTATCATGTCTATTCTAACGCTTTTTTTTTACTGATGTCTACTTGTTGCATGACATCAATTAGCTTTCAGATGACAAGAATATGCTAGATGAATAAATAAGCTGAATGACATCAATGTGCCTCCAGATGGACACGATTGTGCTAGATGAATAAATGAACTGCATGACATCAATGTGCCTCCAGATGACTCTAGATTGAAGATGTGTGGTGAGAAAGTATAAGTAGGGCGATATAGTAAAAGTGTGATGAGGCAGTAAAAGTGTGATAAAATAGTAGAAGTGTAATACGATAGTATGAGTGGGGTGAGATAGCAGAAGTGGGGTGATATAGTGGAAGTGGGGTGAGATAGTGGAAGTGGGGTGAGATAGCAGAAGTGGGGGGAGATAGTGGAAGTGGGGTGAGATAATGGAAGTGGGGTGAGATAGCAGAAGTGGGGTGAGATAGTGGAAGTGGGGTGAGATAGCAGAAGTGGGGTGATATAGTGGAAGTGTGGTGAGATAGCAGAAGTGGGGTGAGATAGTGGAAGTGGGGTGAGATAGTGGAAGTGGGGGGAGATAGCAGAAGTGGGGTGAGATAGTGGAAGTGGGGTGAGATAGTGGAAGTGGGGTGAGATAGCAGAAGTGGGGTGAGATAGTGGAAGTGGGGTGAGATAGTGGAAGTGGGGTGAGATAGCAGAAGTGGGGTGAGATAGTGGAAGTGGGGTGAGATAGTGGAAGTGGGGTGATATAGCAGAAGTGGGGTGAGATAGTGGAAGTGTGAAAAGATAGTAGAAGTTTGAAAATAAAGTAGAAGTGAGGTGAAATAATAGAAGTGTGGTGACATAGTAAAAGTGGGGTCATCTAGTAAAAGTGGGGGTGTGACATAATAAATATCTGGTAACATAGTAAAACTGGGGCGACACAGTAAAAGTCTGGTGACATACTAAAGTGGGGGTGGGGGGGGCGGGACATAGTAAAAGTCTGGTGACATAGTAAAGTGGGGTGGGGGCGGGACATAGTAAAAGTCTGGTGACATAGTAAAGTGGGGTGGGGGCGGTACATAGTAAATGTCTGGTGACATAGTAAAGTGGGGTGGGGGCGGGACATAGTAAAACTGGGTCGACATAGTAAAAGTCTGGTGACATAGTAAAGTGGGGGTGGGGGGGGGGGGCGAGACATAGTAAAGGTCTGGTGACATACTAAAGTGGGGGTGGGGGGGGGGGCGGGACATAGTAAAAGTCTGGTGACATAGTAAAGTGGGGGTGGGGTGGGGGGCGGGACATAGTAAAGTGGGGTGGGGGTGGGGCATAGTAAAAGTCTGGTGACATACTAAAGTGGGGGTGGGTGGGGGGGGAGACAGGACATAGTAAACGTCTGGTGACATAGTAAAGTGGGGTAGGGGCGGGACATAGTAAAAGTCTGGTGACATAGTAAAGTGGGGGTTGGGGGGGGGGGCGGGACATAGTAAAAGTCTGGTGACATAGTAAAGTGGGGGTGGGGGGGGGCGGGACATAGTAAAAGTCTGGTGACATACTAAAGTGGGGGTGGGGGGGGACGGGACATAGTAAAAGTCTGGTGACATAGTAAAGTGGGGGTAGGGGGGGGGGGATGGGACATAGTAAAAGTCTGGTGACATAGTAAAGTGGGGTGGGGGCGGGACATAGTAAAAGTCTGGTGACATAGTAAAGTGGGGGTGGGGGGGCGGGACATAGTAAAAGTCTTGTGACATAATAAAGTGGGGGTGGGGGGGGCGGGACATAGTCAAAGTCTGGTGACATACTAAAGTAGGGGTGGGGGGGTGGAACATAGTAAAAGTCTGGTGACATAGTAAAGTGGGGGTGGGGGGGCAGGACGTAGTAAAGTGGGGTGGGGGCGGGACATAGTAAAAGTCTGGTAACATACTAAAGGGGGGGGGGGCGGGACATAGTAAAAGTCTGGTGACATACTAAAGTGGGGGTCGATGGGGGCGGGACATAGTAAAAGTCTGGTGACATAGTAAAGTGGGGTGGGGGCGGGACATAGTAAAAGTCTGGTGACATAGTAAAGTGGGGTGGGGGCGGGACATAGTAAAAGTCTGGTGACATAGTAAAGTGGGGTGGGGGCGGGACATAGTAAAAGTCTGGTGACATAGTAAAGTGGGGTGGGGGCGGGACATAGTAAAACGGGGGCGACATAGTAAAAGTCTGGTGACATACTAAAGTGGGGGTGGGGGCGGGGCGGGACATAGTAAAAGTCTGGTGACATAGTAAAGTGGGGGTGGGGGCGAGACATAGTAAAAGTCTGGTGATATAGTAAAGTGGGGGTGGGGGGGACATAGTAAAAGTCTGGTGACATAGTAAAGTGGGGTGGAGGCGGGACATAGTAAAACTGGGGCGACATAGTAAAAGTCTGGTGACATACTAAAGTGGGGAGGGGGGGGACATAGTAAAAGTCTGGTGACATAGTAAAGTGGGGTGGGGGCGGGACATAGTAAAAGTCTGGTGACATTGTAAAGTGGGGTGGGGGTGGGACATAGTAAAACTGGGGCGACATAGTAAACGTCTGGTGACATACTAAAGTGGGGGTGGGGGGGCGGGACATAGTAAAAGTCTGGTGACATACTAAAGTGGGGGTGGGGGGGACATAGTAAAAGTCTAGTGACATACTAAAGTGGGGGTGGGGGGGCGGGACATAGTAAAAGTCTGGTGACATAGTAAAGTGGGGTGGGGGCGGGACATAGTAAAAGTCTGGTGACATAGTAAAGTGGGGTGGGGGCGGGAAATAGTAAAAGTCTGGTGACATAGTAAAGTGGGGTGGGGGCGGGACATAGTAAATGTCTGGTGACATAGTAAAGTGGGGTGGGGGCGGGACATAGTAAAAGTGGGTAGGGGACATAGTAAAGCGCGGGGGGGGGGCATAATAAAGTGGGGGGCATAGTAAAAGGGGTAGGACATAGTAAAGTGGGGGGACATAGTAAAGTTGGGGGGGGGGAGCATAGTAAAAGGGGAGGGACATAGTAAAGTTGGGGGGTGGCATAATAAAAGGGGAGGGACATAGTAAAGTGGGGGGGGGGCATAGTAAAAGGGGAGGGACATAGTAAAGTCGTGGGACATAGTAGAAGGGGAGGGACATAGTAAAAGGGGAGGGACATAGTAAAAGGGGAGGGACATAGTAAAAGGGGAGGGACATAGTAAAAGGGGAGGGACATAGTAAAAGGGGAGGGACATAGTAAAAGGGGAGGGACATAGTAAAAGGGGTGGGACATAGTAAAAGGGGAGGGGCATAGTAAAAGGGGTGGGACATAGTAAAAGGGGAGGGACATAGTAAAAGGGGTGGGACATAGTAAAAGGGGAGGGACATAGTAAAAGGGGTGGGACATAGTAAAAGGGGAGGGACATAGTAAAAGGGGTGGGACATAGTAAAAGGGGAGGGACATAGTAAAAGGGGTGGGACATAGTAAAAGGGGAGGGACATAGTAAAAGGGGTGGGACATAGTAAAAGGGGAGGGACATAGTAAAAGGGGTGGGACATAGTAAAAGGGGAGGGACATAGTAAAAGGGGTGGGACATAGTAAAAGGGGAGGGACATAGTAAAATGGGAGGGACATAGTAAAAGGGGAGGGGCATAGTAAAAGGGGAGGGACATAGTAAAAGGGGAGGGACATAGTAAAAGGGGTGGGACATAGTAAAAGGGGAGGGACATAGTAAAAGGGAAGGGACATAGTAAAGTGGTGGGACATAGTAAAAGGGAAGGGACATAGTAAAGTTGGGGGGGACATAGTAAAAGGGGAGGGACATAGTAAAAGGGAAGGGACATAGTAAAGTTGGGGGGGACATAGTAAAAGGGGAGGGGCATAGTAAAAGGGGAGGGACATAGTAAAGTTGGGGGGGACATAGTAAAAGGGGAGGGACATAGTAAAAGGGAAGGGACATAGTAAAGTGGTGGGATATAGTAAAAGGGAAGGGACATAGTAAAAGGGGAGGGACATAGTAAAAGGGAAGAGACATAGTAAAAGGGAAGGGACATAGTAAAGTTGGGGGGGACATAATAAAAGGGGAGGGACATAGTAAAAGGGGAGGGACATAGTAAAGTGGTGGGACATAGTAAAAGGGGAGGGACATAGTAAAAGGGGAGGGACATAGTAAAAGGGGAGGGACATAGTAAAAGGGAAGGGACATAGTAAAGTGGTGGGACATAGTAAAAGGGGAGGGACATAGTAAAAGGGGAGGGACATAGTAAAGTGGTGGGACATAGTAAAAGGGGAGGGGCATAGTAAAAGGGGAGGGGCATAGTAAAAGGGGAGGGACATAGTGAAAGGGGAGGGGCATAGTAAAAGGGGAGGGGCATAGTAAAAGGGGAGGGACATAGTGAAAGGGGAGGGACATAGTAAAAGGGGAGGGACATAGTAAAAGGGGAGGGACATAGTAAAAGGGGAGGGACATAGTAAAAGGGGAGGGGCATAGTAAAAGGGGAGGGACATAGTAAAAGGGGAGGGACATAGTAAAAGGGGAGGGACATAGTAAAAGGGGAGGGACATAGTAAAAGGGGAGGGACATAGTAAAAGGGAAGGGACATAGTAAAAGGGGAGGGACATAGTAAAGTGGTGGGACATAGTAAAAGGGGAGGGACATAGTAAAAGGGGTGGGACATAGTAAAAGGGGAGGGACATAGTAAAGTGGTGGGACATAGTAAAAGGGGAGGGACATAGTAAAAGGGGAGGGACATAGTAAAAGGGGAGGGACATAGTAAAAGGGAAGGGACATAGTAAAGTGGTGGGACATAGTAAAAGGGAAGGGACATAGTAAAAGGGGAGGGACATAGTAAAAGGGAAGGGACATAGTAAAAGGGAAGGGACATAGTAAAGTGGTGGGACATAGTAAAAGGGGAGCGACATAGTAAAAGGGGGGGGGACATAGTAAAGTGGGGGACATAGTAAAAGGGGAGGGACATAGTAAAAGGGGGGGGGACATAGTAAAGTGGGGGACATAGTAAAAGGGGAGGGACATAGTAAAAGGGGAGGGACATAGTAAAAGGGGAGGGACATAGTAAAGTTGGGGGGGGGGCATAATAAAAGGGGAGGGACATAGTAAAGTGGGGGGGGGGGGACATAGTAAAAGGGGAGGGACATAGTAAAGTGAGAAGCATAGTAAAAGGGGTGGGATATAGTAAAGTGGGGGCGTAGTAAAAGGGGTAGGATATAGTAAAGTGGGGAGGACATAGTAAAGTTGGGGGGACATAGTAAAATGGTTGGGACATAGTAAAGTTTGGGGGGACATAGTAAAAGGGGTGGGACATAGTAAAGTTGGGGGGGGGGGAGAAAGTAAAAGGGGAGAGACATAGTAAAGTTGGGGGGGGGGAAGTAAAAGGGGAGAGACATAGTAAAGGGGGGGGGGCTAAATAAAGGTGGGATGACATAGTAAAAGGGGAGAGACATAGTAAAGCGGGGGGGGGGGCATAATAAAAGGGGGTATGGGACATATTCAAATTTGGGCCACATAATAGAAATGGGGGCACATAGTAAAATCGGGGGCGAGGCATAGTAAAGGTGTGGGGGTGGGGGCGATCGTGGTCATAATAAAAGTGTGGTGACATACTAAAAGTGGGGGGACATAGTAAATGTGGGGTGACATAGTAAAAGTGGGGGGACATATTAAAAGTGGGGTGACATAGTAAAAGTGGGGGGGGGGGAACATAGTAAAAGTGGGGGAACATAGTAAAAGTGGGGGGACATAGTAAAAGTGGGGGGACATAGTAAAAGTTTGGTGACATAGTTAAAGTGGGGGGACATAGTAAAAGTAGGGGAACATAGTAAAAGTTGGGTGACATTGTAAAAATTGGGTGACATAGTAAAAGGGGGGGGGGGGGGATAGTAAAAGTGTGCTGACAGTAAAAATTGGGTGACATAGTAAAAGGGGGGGGGGGAATAGTAAAAGTGTGCTGACAGTAAAAATTGGGTGGGGGAGGGGGGGGACATAGTAAAAGTGGGGGCGGGGAACAAAGTTAAAGTGGGGTGACTTAGTAAAAGTTCGGTGACATAGTAAACGTTTGGTGACATAGTAAAGGTGGGGTGTGGGGGGGGGGGGAAGACATAGTAAAGTTTTAGTAAAAGGGGTGGGACATAATACAAATTGGAGGACATAGTAAAAGTGGGGAGACATAGTAAAAGTAAGGGAACATAGTAAAAGTAGGAGGATATAGTAAAAGTGGGGGGGGGGGGGGGGAGGGGGCGGTGCATAGTTAAAGTGGGGTGGGGGTGGCACAGTAAAAGTGGGCGGTCATAGTAGAAGTGTGTGGGGGCGGGGATAGTAAAAGTGTGGCGACATTGTAAAAGTGAGGACACAGTAAAATTGGGAGGGGGGAGTAAAAGGAGTAAAGCGACCTTTAATCCTAGTCCTATGGGAACTGTGGCATAGTAGTAGGGTAAGCGACCTTTAATCCTGGTCCTATGGGAACTGTGGCATAGTAGTAGGGTAAGCGACCTTTAATCCTGGTTCTATGGGAACAATGGCATGGTAGTAGGGTAAGCGACCTGTAATCCTGATCCTATGGGAACTGTGGCATGGTAGTAGGGTAAGCGACCTTTAATCCTGGTCCTATGAGAACTGTGACATGGTAGTACGGTAAGCGACCTTTAATCCTGGTCCTATGGAAACTGTGGCATAGCAGTAGGGTAAGCTACCTTCAATCCTGGTCCTATGGGAACTGTCGCATGATAGTAGGGAAAGCGACCTTTAATCCTGATCCTATGGGAACTGTGGCATGGTAGTAGGGTAAGCGACTTGTAATCCTGATCCTATGGGAACTGTGGCATGGTAGTAGGGTAAGCGACCTTTAATCCTGGTCCTATGAGAACTGTGACATGGTAGTACGGTAAGCGACCTTTAATCCTGGTCCTATGGAAACTGTGGCATAGTAGTAGGGTAAGCTACCTTTAATCCTGGTCCTATGGGAACTGTGACAAAGTAGTAAGGGAAACTACCTTTAATCCTGTTCCTATGGAATCTGTGGCAAAGTAGTAAGGTAAGCCACCTTTAATCCTGGTCCCATGGAATTTGTGGCAAAGTAGTAAGGTAAGCCACCTTTAATCCTGGTCCTATGGGAACTGTGGCAAAGTAGTAAAGTAATCCACCTTTAATCCTGGTCCTATGGGAACTGTGGCATAGTAGTAGGGTAAGCGACCTTTAATCCTGGTTCTATGGGAACAATGGCATGGTAGTAGGGTAAGCGACCTGTAATCCTGATCCTATGGGAACTGTGGCATGGTAGTAGGGTAAGCGACCTTTAATCCTGGTCCTATGAGAACTGTGACATGGTAGTACGGTAAGCGACCTTTAATCCTGGTCCTATGGAAACTGTGGCATAGTAGTAGGGTAAGCTACCTTTAATCCTGGTCCTATGGGAACTGTGACAAAGTAGTAAGGGAAACTACCTTTAATCCTGTTCCTATGGAATCTGTGGCAAAGTAGTAAGGTAAGCCACCTTTAATCCTGGTCCCATGGAATTTGTGGCAAAGTAGTAAGGTAAGCCACCTTTAATCCTGGTCCTATGGGAACTGTGGCAAAGTAGTAAAGTAATCCACCTTTAATCCTGGTCCTATGGGAACTGTGGCAAAGTAGTAAGGTAAGCTACCTTTAATCCTGTTCCTATGGAATATGTGGCATGGCATAGTAGTAAAGTAAGCCACCTTTAATCCTGGTCCTATGGGATCTGTGGCATGACATAGTAGTAGGGTAAACGACCTGTAATTCTGATCCTATGAGAACTGTCGCATGACATAGTAGTAGGGTAAGCGACCTTTAATCTTGGTCCCATGGGATCTGTGGCATGACATAGTAGTAGGGTAAGACACTTTTAATCCTGATCCTGTGGGATCTGTGGCACGACACAGTAGTAGTGAAAGCCACCTTTAATTCTGATCCTATGAATATTTCATGCAGACCACAGTAATGAAACAATGTACATATTGCCAGTTTTTATCATTTTGTGTTTACCTGTGCGTGGTAATTTTTAGAAATAATGAACTTCTGTACTAGGCTCCGAAACTGTATTTTAATCCCTCGTCATGTCACATGAAATTGTTATAAAAATGTGCCACCGTTTGAGTACACTGTCAGCATAACTATTACAACGGGCATTGGCGTCGAGGCTCGGAAATTTTAATGACATTCATGTGAAACAAGGACACAATGTTGTGTTCAAAAATTGTAAACACATTAGTGGCAGCGAGCAGAAAGTCACATATATTGTGCACTGGGAATACATATTTATTTAATGGCAGTCAAATATGTCAAAGAGATTGGATCATTTCAACGCAGGACACGAGTAGAGGATTACTAGTAAATCACATTTGGGGGTTTATCGGGTCTCCCGCTACGTGAATACTAAAATCAATTGACGCATGCACTGACACAACTGATTACCTGGCTATACAAATGTGCTTTAGATGTTAAACGGGTCAGAATGCACAGAAATTAATTTCAGTGATAGTTGTCAGGCAATCAAATGTTCTTTTCAATAGTTTGGTTGCTGGACTCTATATGAAGATAGAAGAGATATCATTTAGCCCACTCGAGTAGAGACCAACATTTGGAGATGATTTTTGTGATGATGTTATGACTTATATAAGTGTTAGAATAAGAAAACCATATATGTCGATATATCTCAAGCCGCAAACATGATATACTATCACACGAAATAAAATGTCGATGTATCTCAAACCGCAAACATGATATACTATCACACAAAATAAAATGTCGATGTATCTCAAACCGCAAACATGATATACTATCACACAAAATAAAAAGTCGATATATCTCAAGCCGCAAACATGAAATACTATCACACGAAATAAAATGTTGATATATCTCAAACCACAAACATGATATACTATCACACAAAATAAAATGTCGATATATCTCAAGCCGCAAACATGAAATACTATCACACGAAATAAAAAGTCGATATATCTCAAACCGCAAACATGATATACTATCACACAAAATAAAATGTCGATGTATCTCAAACCGCAAACATGATATACTATCACACAAATAAAATGTCGATGTATCTCAAACCGCAAACATGATATACTATCACACAAAATAAAATGTCGATGTATCTCAAACCGCAAACATGATATACTATCACACGAAATAAAATGTCGATGTATCTCAAACCGCAAACATGATTTACTATCACACAAAATAAAATGTCGATGTATCTCAAACCGCAAACATGATATACTATCACACAAAATAAAATGTCGATGTATCTCAAACCGCAAACATGATATACTATCACACGAAATAAAATAGAACATAAGATTGCTGTCTCAACAACAACAAAATCTAGTCCCACAGTGGATTCCGACCCACTCTGGGATCCTTGGAAACTTGAAAGCAGATGAACTTGCAAAATCTGGAAGGCACGCTACGCAGACTCACCACCAACAGAGATATGAAGGATCTGCGACACTCGTCAAAAGATCCGTGAGGACGGAATGTAGAAACCAGCAAAAATAACACAAGCCAGAAAATGACAGCATAGACAAACTTAGCAGAGTTGTCCCACTCAGAACTAGACATTGCAGACTCAAGGCCCACCTCCCCAGAATGAGTCTCAGAGACACCGCCACTTATGATTGTTGAACACCCAAGCAAACCCCAGAACATATGTTCAAACTGTCTTACTTGTGTAGAACAATGAGAGGCAATCTGGCCCGGTGGGATAGACCATGCTCGGAAAGCTGAGGTGGACCGGCGAAGACCTGAAACGCACAATCTCCTTCGTAAACCTCAACGAACTAGAAGTATAGCATCAGTTGAATGAAGAAGATGAAGAAGATAGTGATGATGATTGGAAATCACCCGTAGAAATAAACTTCACACAATCACAGCTTAACTGTTTTCAGCCCCTACAAAGTCTAAGTGCAGACCGTTTTCTGCTGGGTAGGCTAAATGGCAACATTAAAATGCCTGGAGGCTAGAAACCTCCAACACCATATCATCTATATGCCCTGTAAGCCACAAGAAGGAAGCCACGTACATAAATAGTACTACTAGCCAAAAGATTATAAGAAAGGCTAACCAGAGAAGACATGGTACAGAACGTTCTAATGGACGAACTGATGGACCTTCCAGAACAAAACATAATATCGTTTCACTATCTGGCATTAGGTAGTGACCTTCCTGATTGACCACAAAGATTCCTAAAACTTTGTATAGCTTTTGATTATTCTGAAGGTATTTTTCGTTGAGACGCAATTTAAAAATGTGCTCAATTTCTCAGAATAAATTGATTGAAATGTTATGAGACGATCACTAACATGGATCTGCAGGGAAGAGCCGTATAGATACCGGGGGAACAGGGCATGAAGTGGAGAGCCTGACGTTGGTTAGGTAACATATTAAGGAAACTAGTCTCTGTTCTAGAACCCCAGAGGCAAGAGCAGCAGATGTAGGCTTGGTCATTCAAGCGTAGAGAGAGCTTGAGACAAACCTCAACGAGACTAGGAAGACGTGGATTTTTCTTCTTCTTCTTCGACGTCAACTGGAATTTGTTTGAAGAAAGCAGCTGTCATCCTGAGGCTGTCAACACTGCCATAGAGCTTGTCTAGTGTTGGAACTGGTGATGACCACCTGTGCTTTTTCTGATCGTCGCATGTCGGGCTATTTTGCAGCAGACCTTCTGGGGTCATTTTCCCTGTACCACGGGTGCATTCGTCAGTATCACCTAACTTCAGTTTATTGAATAGATGGTGCCTCAGTCTGTTGTGGCCTGTACGGAATCTGAAGACCTCGACCTGCTCTCGTCTGTTCAACTGGTAATAAGCAACATTTTTTGTGTAGCCAGTATGCTCTTTTTCCCATTTGGCCACGTATCTGACTCTAATGAACCTTTTGGACTCTTCGTAGGTCACACTAGAATCTGGTTGTGGTAACCTTGCACCTTCTTTTGAAAGTCTGTCTGCCTCCTCGGTACCTTGAATGTTACATTGGGATGGAACCCACTGTTCCACTACTCTTTTGGGTGTGGACTGCTTGCATAGTTGACAGAGTACTGCTCTTAAGTCATTGTTCTGTAATTTCTGGCTTTTTAGTGCTGTAACCACGGACAGGGCATCTCTAAATAAGACTATCTGGCTTTCATTGCTTTCGCCTGTCAGCATTGCTTCTACTGCAGCCATCATTGCCTCCGTCTCCGCTCTGAAATTGCTTGATAATTTTCCAGTTGCCACTGACAGTGTTATCTTTGGAAGTCGTGGATTGAGCGAGTAAGTATGGCTAATGAGTTGGTGTGTAGTTGTTGAAGTCAGGAGGGGGGGGGGGGGATTTCAATGTTTATATCCACCCTGATCAGTATGGAGTAGCCTACTAGATTAATATAATGCTTTGCGAGCAAGACCCAAATATGTGATACCAGGATAGTATCCCCATTGGTAGATCCAATTTGGAACATAATTACAGGATGGAACACAACAATATTTAGAAGTTAGAAACGGAGAGCTAGTAACTATTGGTTATAATAGATCAAACAGGTAAGGTAAGGGAGCAAGTCCTGATAGCAGTGGAAAAGACAAATATAATGTTAGGTATGATAAAAAGAAACACTAAACATAGGAGCATGGAAGTGATAGTCAAACTGCATAAAGCGTTAGACGTAAATTGGAGTACTGTGTACAGGTGTGGAATCCTTATAGCAGAAGAGAATTAAGCGTACTGGAAAGGTCAGGTCAGGTCAGGTCAGGTCATCCCGTAACCGGTGAGGTCGCTGGGGCACACATGAAGACATTCTCACAAACCAACGCCACCCCTCTCTGTCAGATGCCGCTGCCTGTGACTCTTCTGGTCGGAGAGGGGTCCATTCTTTTATGTTGTCCTCCCATCTCTTTTTGGGGCGGCCTCTTCGTCTTCTGCCATGCACCTTTTTTTGGAGGATTGGATTTGCAAGACCATTTGATCTCGATATGGGACCGTACCAAGTGAGTTTCCTTCTTTTGACAGTTGCCAAGAGGTCTCCGAAAGGCCATATTTCTGTTGTAATTCTATCTCGCATTTCCTCATTTGTAACTCGATCTTTGTACGTGACGTTTAAAAGTCTTCGCAAACACCTCATCTCCAAGGCCTGTATCCTTTGTTGAAAGTCAGTTGTAACTGTCCATGTCTCACACGCATAGAGGAATATTGACAGGACCAGTGTACGCATTAATCCGATTTTCGTGCATAGTGCTAACCGTTTATCTTGCCAGATTTTGTTAAGCCGTGCAAGCGCCGCTATTGTCTGTGCTATTCTGGCCAACACCTCACATTTTGATCCTTCATCACTGACAATCGAAACCAGATATTTAAAACGGTCAACCACTTCGAGTTCCTGACCGTTCCTATCACAAGAACTGCACTAGACGCCTTGTCATACAGGTGTTCAAGGACCGTGATAATATTTCCGTTGATATTATACATCCTCATGGTTGCCCAAAGCGGTTTATGCCATTCCTTATCAAACGCCTTCTTAAAATCCACAAACACACGATACAGTGTTTGCTGCTGTTCTAGATATTTCTCGCTTAGCAGCCTTAAATTAAATATCTGTTCTGTAGTGCTTCTTCCCTGTCTGAACCCTGCTTGCTCCTCGGCAATGATGTTCTCTGCTTGGGGTTTCAATCGGTCGAGGATTAATCTAAGCATGACCTTGCTAGGGTGGCTGATGAGGCTTATTGTTCTGTAATTTTGGCACAGCTTTAGGTTTCAAGACTTATGTAACGGTATACTTATTGATTTCGTCCATAAGTCCGGCCAGTTTCCTATCGCCCATATTTTGTTGCAGATGTGTGTCAGGCCTTTCACCACTACCTCTCCACCTGCTTGTAAGAGCTCTGCTGGTATATTGTCCACGCCGGCCGCCTGGAAAGGATACAAAGAATTGATAGTGGCAGTCCAGAAGTAAGTCTGATAGAGGAAAATCAACCGATAACAAGGGAAGAAGTGTATGAAGCCGTGGAAATGCTGAAGATAGGGAAGGCTGTAGGTGTGGATAATATCCCAGCAGAGCTCCTACAAATGGGAGGTGAGGCAACAATTGATACCCTGACATACATCTGCAATATAATTTGGCAGATAGGAAAGTGGCCCACCAGCTGGACAAAATCAGTAATTATACCACTGCCTAAATCAGGAAACCTAATTATGTGTCAGAACTATCGAACAATCAGCCTGATAAGTCATCCAAGCAAAGTTCTCTTGAGAATAATACTTAACAGACTGAAACCACAGGCAGAGAATATCATTGCCGAAGAACACGCGGGCTTTCGAGCGGGAAGGAGTACCATCGAGCAGATATTTAATCTTCGGCTAATGAATGAGAAGTACTCAGAGTATCAACAACAAGTCTACCATGCCTTCATTGACTTTAGAAAGGTGTTTGACAGAATCTGGCATGCGGCGCTATGGTCAACAATGACGCATTATAAGTTCAACTGTGATATTGTGAGCGTAATTGCAAACCTTTATGAACAGGCGACAAGCGCAGTCTCTGTAGAGGGAACGCTAGGCAATTGGTTCCGTACGACGGTGGGTGTGAGACAGGGATGTATACTCTCCCCAACACTCTTCAATATATTCTTGGAGAGAATAATGGAGACGACCTTAAAAGAACATGTTGGCACGATTAAAATAGGTGACAGGCTTATCACAAACTTCCGATTTGCTGATGATATTGATGTATTGGCAGGCACAGAAAGGGAACTCCAGGAGTTGATTGGTAGCTTGGATAGAGCGACCCTGAGTTTTAGTATGGAAATAAATGCAGATAAAGCCAAAGCTCATGACCAATAACATGGCAGGGTTTAAATCTGTGATAGGTCAAAATAAATGAAGAAAAAACAACATGTACTATATTCTCGCTTTCAAACAAACCCCAAAACATCAAAATAAGTCTTAACGGCAAATACCTGCGGCCAAACGACAACCCAAACTACCTGGGAGTCACATTTGATCGGCGCATGACATGGACAAGTCAGATCGAGAGAAACTGAATGAGAGCCAGAGAAAGAATGGCAATCATGAGGAAACTTGCTGGCACAAGCTGGGGAGCAGACGAAAGTATACTAAAGAAACTGTACACTGGAAGAGTGAGACCAGTTCTCGAGTATGGCATTGCGGCATGGGCAACAGCAGCAAAGGCGAACTTCGATAAAATTAGCAAACTTCAAAACCAAGCCATGAGAGTTATAACAGGAGGCATGAAGTCAACGCCAATTGTAGAACTTGAAAAGATTACAAACCTGCAATCCATGACCGACAGAAGAGACTGCAGAGCCCAGCAGCAAGCACAGAAACTCAGACGACTGACTGAGCATCCAATGCATCAGAGACTACAAAATTTTGGAAATGGAAAAGTAAAGTGGAGAAACTTTGCAGAAATAGCCAAAGCAAAGATGCACGAAGACCATTTGAACGCACTAACAACACCAAAGCCCATCCCTACTGTGCGAAAACCTAACTGGAGGTATGATATATCTCCAGAGGTGGTAGAAAATATACCAGTATTGGAAACAAAAACAGCCAGACTGAAAAAGAAAGAAGAGATGCAACCCTGAGGTACATAACGAAAAACTACCCAAGTATGGACTGGACCCATGCATACACCGACGGTTCTGTAACAAACACAACACAGAACGGAGGGGCAGGGGTATTCCAGAGCCTACCAAATGGTATAAAAATAACACTGTCAGTGGCAACTGGAAAATACACAAGCAATTTCAGAGCGGAGACAGAGACACTGAGGGCTGCAGTAGAAGAAATGGTGATAGGTAAATGGAATGAAAGCCATATAGTCCTGCTTACAGATGCCCTGGCCGTAGTCACAGCACTAAAAAGCCAGAAAAATACTGAACTAAATGATTAAAGAGCAGTACTCTGTCAACTATGCCAGCAGTCCGCACCAAAAAGAATAGTGGTACAGTGGGTTCCATCACACTGTAACATCCAAGGCAACGAGGAGGCAGACAGACTGGCAAAAGAAGGTGCAAGACTACCACAACCAGATTCTAGTGTGACATACGAAGAGTCACACAGGCTTATTAGAGCTAGATACATGACCAAATGGGAAACAGAACATACTGGCTACACAAAAAACGATGCCTATTACCAGTTGAACAGAAGAGAGCAGGTCGTGGTCTTTAGACTTCGCACTGGCCACAATAGACTGAGGTACCACCTTTTCAATAAACTGAAGATAGATGGCACTAACGAATGCTCGTGTGGTACCGGGAAAATGACCGCTGAACATTTGCAGCAAAACTGCCCGACATACGAGGATCAGAGAAAGCAGATGTGGCCATCACCAGTGGCAACACTAGACAAGCTCTATGGCAGTGTCGACAGCCTCAGGATGACAGCTGCTTTTTTCGAAAAAATACAAGTTGACGTCTGACAGCGTACGAAGAAGAAGAAGAAGAAGAAATCTGTAATGGAGGCAAATTAGCAGGAACTTGAGGTGGTAAAACGTTTCAAATATCTGGGGTCATTGATCAGTGAAGAGGGATCGAAGCTAGAGGTAATTGCAAGAATAGCACAAACAACAGCGGCGACAGACAGAGAGGGATGGCGTGAGATTTGGGAGTGTCTTCATGTGTGCCCCAACGACCTGATGAATTACGGGATGAACTTAACTGAACTGAAGTCCAGAATTATAGTTATGAGGAAAAAAACAGACATACATTGTCTAGAAAAGAGAAGCGTTCAATGTGATTTGATACAGGTTTATAAGATAATCAAGGGAAATGATCAATTAGATTATAACAGGTTTTTCAAATACAGCCGGCTGCAAGAACAAGAGGGCACAGCTACAACCGGCTGCAAGAATAAGAGGGCACAGCTACAGCCGGCTGCAAGAACAAGAAAGCATAGCTACAAACTGGTTAAATAAACATTTACGATGAAATATTAGGAAATATTTGTTTGGTCAGAGAGTGGTGTATGCGTTGAATGCATTACCGCAGGAAATGGTGGGAGCAGGGTTAGTTAATGCATTGAGAAATATATTGGATGAGCATAGTTATTTTTAGATCAAGTTGAGTAGAAGGAACTGGTTGTATACAGACTCAACCATACCAGTTTAAAAAAGTTAAGCTAAAGAATTCAAGAATGGCTAACTCGTTTTTTTGGAAGATCAGAAGAAAAAGATTACTTCCCCTGGCGTCTATTGATCAGTTGGTGAACCGTGCAGGCTCTGACTGTTACATAATTCAGTAACTAGACACTCTGTAACATGTAGTACCACATACACAAACAATAAGTCCACTCTGTAACATATACTACTACACAAACAAACAATAGGTCCACTCTGTAACATGTAATACCACATACACAAGTCCACCCTGTAACATGTGGTACCACATACACAAGTCCACTCTGTCATCCTTGGAACAGAAATACCAGATAACGTAGCATCCAAATGGGTCACTAGTAGAACAAACATGCACGTGAGGGAGTCAAGAGTAGTAATCAGGGTCAGGTGGAACATATTGATCAGGGAGATCATATTGCGCCTGTCGTTGTGCTCGTGGGAACATGATGTGTCACGTCAGTCTGATCAACGAGGTGGGGATATACACTATAATTCTAATAATTTGGAGAAGCCTCGCATTACACTACAGCCAGGATGACAACGCCCATCTTTACAAGTACGCCTTGGATTGTAAGAAGACCTACTGTAACCCGCTTCCAAAGACACGTCGTCAATTCAGCACGGGTGGATTTGAACAAAAACAACAACAACAACAAAAGCAGTACAATAAAAACAAAAACCTTACAAACAACAACAACAAGAACAGCATAAACAACAACAAAAACAGCGAAAATAAAAACAAGAACAGCAACAAAAAACACAACAACAAAAATAACACAAAGAACAAACCAGATAACATTTAAATCCAAAAAAACCTAAAAAAAAAACAACAACAAAACAAAAGAAATTACAAAAACCAAAACAATAACAATCAAAACTTGTGACCAATAAGCAGACAGCGATTCCTGTACCTGATTAACCAATCGTGGACTCAGGGATTGTTCCAGAAAGAATGGAAGGAGGCAGAAATAATCCCAATCCTCAAGAAGGGAAAACCAAAAGAAAACAAAACAAGCTACCGTCAAATCAGCCTCCTTAGCTGTCTGGGAAAGACAATGGAAAGGCTAGTGAACAATAGGATGCTAACTTTCCTTGAGAAAAACAAAATCCTGGACGAGTGCCAGTCTGGCTATAGAAAATACAGGAGTACCGACGACCAGACCGCTTATCTGACCCAGGAAATCGAAGATGCCTTTCAGAGGAAATGTAAACTATTGGCCACCTTCTTTGACCTGACTAAAGCTTTTGATAAAGTCTAGAAGAAAGGACTAATGCTAAAATTAGCGGGCTGCGGAATAAGGGGGAAAATGCTTGACTGGATCAAAGACTACCTCCACTCACGATGTGTGAGAGTCAGGCTGGAAGAACACAGGACCAAAATGGTCAAACTGCATGAGAGGGTTCCTCAGGGAGGATCATTATCCCTTACCTTGTTTATTCTCTTCATTAATGATCTGCCAAAACAGTTCAGACCACACATCCACAAGGCACTCCATGCGGATGACCTGGCCATATGGACCCCGGCAGAAAACATTGGAACCGCAAAAGCAAGAATGCAGGAAGCAATTAATGCAGTAAAGAAATGGGCAGACATGGGGTGTCACAATAAACAAAAGCAAGACCCTCTCAACACTCTTCTCGCTCTCTACAAAGCCAGAGCAGGTCAACCTATATTTAGAAAATAGCCTACTTCCTAGAGAAAACAATCCTACATACCTAGGAATGAGGTATGACAAAAGATCAACATGGGGCCCACACAGAGGACACTCAAAAGAAGGCCACACTCAGACTAAGGCTGATGAAAAAACTGGCAGGGACAAATTGGGACGCAGATGCAAACACAGTCAGACAGGTCTACACTGGATACGTACGGCCAACACTGGAATATGGCATGGGTGCCTATGCAACAGCGGCAAAAACCAACCTACATAAACTAGACAGGGCACAGAATACCGGACTGAGAATTATTACCGGAGGTCTACGAAGCACCCCAATTAGAGAACTCAAAGCGGTAGCAGGCCCCCAGAGCCTCGTTGGGCCTAGAGAAGGAAAAATACTAAACCTGACAGAAAAATATAAGTGTATGAATAAACATCCAATGCATGGAAAAGTCAATGAATTTAAAAAAAAACCACATAAAAAGAACAAGCTTCAATCATCTATCAAAATCCCTTACAGCCAGGAACAGTGACATCATATCAAAATGTCCAACAACATGGGAAATAATACAAGTATATAAAAATTCAGACCAACTTCACGGTGGAAGCGAAAATACCAGGTATCGATAGAAAGGTGGAAGAATCAGACCATGCATTGATAGAAAAATACACTAAAGCATATTGGAGACGCCTATCCTCAACCCATGTGGACGCACGTCTACACAGATGGATCATCGGAGGAAGTATTGAGGAAAGGAGGGGCGGGACTCGTCATATTTCTACAGGATGAAACCGTTATAGAAAAAGCAAGTGCTGCCAGGGAGCCCTTGACAAATCTAAGAACAGAGCAACAGGCAATAATTGAAGCAGTCAAACTATTGGATGAAAAGGGGTTAAAGGATAACAGAATAGTGTTTTGTGCGACTGCGTGGAAATGTTGCAGGCCACACAAAGAGAACCACGAAATAGTATGGAAAGGGAACTGATATGCCAGCTAAACAAACTCTCAGACTACAATAAAATCACCCTCCAGTGGATTCCAGCTTACTGCGGCATACCTGGGAATGAATGGGCGGACTGGCTAGCCAGGGAGGGAAGACAAAGAGAACAATTCACTCACCCAGTGTCACTACCAGAAGTCAAGGCAAACATTTAAAAAAAATATAAGCAACAAACAGTAAATACCCACAGGACCCAATCAATAGACTGAATAGGAAACAGTATACCACAATTTTTCGCCTCAGAACAGGTCATTGCAGACTAAATGCACACATGCATAAAATGAAGGCAGCACAGACTGCACAATGCACATGTCAGAGAAGACCCCAAACTCCAGAACACATCCTGCAAACATGTTCACTGTACCAAGACTCCTGTGAGAAGATCTGGCCCGAGGAGAGAAACATACAAGACACACTGTGGGGAACCATTAAGGACCAGCGACTGACGTGTGACTTCATGGATGCATCCCATCTGGTGGCATAAAACGAGCATACGAAACCGAACGCAAAGAAGAAGAAGAAAACTTCAGCTTAACAAAATAGGAACAAGCCGCAAATCAACAACAAAAACAACAACAAGAAAGGGAACAATCTCAACAACAATAGAAACTGAAAAAAAAGGAAAAAACAATAACAACTACAACAACAACAATAAAAACTACAACAAAACATAAAAAATAATAATTAAAAAAACAACAACACACACAACAATAATAACAACAGCGCTAACAACAAACAACAACAACATACAACAAAATATATTCAACAATAACAACAGCACAAACAACAACCATAAAAACTACATTAAAACAGCAATAAGTAACAAAAAGCAACATCGAGCAACAAAAATATTAACAACAACTAAGCAGAAAAACACAAAGAATAATATCATTAAAAACAACAAAAATGATAACAACAACAAGACAAACAACAAAGAACAGCCATAACAACTATATTTAAACAACAAAAAATCAACAAAAACAACAATAAAAACTACAGCCAAGCAAAAAAAGCAACAACAATAATAAGAGCACCAAAAAAAAAGGCACGAACAACAAACAAGAACAATTAAAAACTATATTTTAGCAACAAAAAGTAACATAAAAGTAACACAAATAAACACAACAAAAACATCAACTTCTTCTTCTTTATCGATCCACTGATGCTATGCTTCCAGCCTGGTGAGGTTCACAAAAGAGACTGTAGCAGACCTCACTGTTTGCCCTGGCCGTTATTCTAACTGAGAACATTCTCACACTCATCCTTCTTGACTATACTCAGTAAATGACATGTCACACAGCAGGTGACATATTTATTGTATCATATTCATATCATAGAATTGAGTAGAGAAATTACAAACACAATACAATACATATCATCTTAACTAAGCATTCTATTATTTTATATATGTTGATATACATATTACATATACATATTGGAATTCCCAACTAACTAAAACCCAGTTCTATTGCCTTGCAATTACATCACACACACATCGCCTTAGCTACGTCCTCAACACACCTTATCAAATACTCTTCCTCACTCAAATCCCCTCAGGCGGGCGATCTCGACATAACTCGTTCACAATGTGTCCTTGTTAACAAACACACCTTCAGATTATCTGTTAATGCAAAACTCATACACTTATTTGAGCGATCCTGTTCTATCACCAAACATTCGTCCAACAGTCTATCAATCGCTCCTCTATCTAAGTCGGTGAGTTAAACATACTCTCTACATTCTGTCTCTCTATCCAGCCTCCCCTCCACCCACCCTCCCCTCCATCCAGCCTCTCTCCATTCACCCTCTCGAGCTAAACTTTGTCTCGAGTTATATATCCTCAAGCAAGGCCAGAGCTTGACCAATCGATCTCAGGCGATGGCCATATTCAGTCCCATTGGAACGAAACACTTTTCACACCTGTCACTCATTCTCTCGCAGCAAGCCCCCCTGCCATTCCGTCTGTCAATCAATCCCCCCCTACCAAAGTCGGCAGGCCAGCGGTCAGTTTCCACCTATCCACATTCCTTACCACAACTCTGTTCTCCTTTGTTGAGACGGTGAGTGACCTTGACACGCATTCAGGTAGCTTCAAGCTTTAACATGTTCTGGTATCCGAAACTACCTCCCCCCTGTCCTAAACTCCCCTTGCTCCGGTGGGAACTGTTACAACTGTGTGTTTCAGGTCTTTGTTGGCCTCCAGCTTTTCGAGCAAGGTCGTAGCCCCAGACCAAACTGCCTCTCTTTGGTCTGCATAGGTTTGGCATTCTTGCAGAATATCATCAACAATTAAAATAACAACAATAACACCAACATCAACAATAACAATGAAGCGTGCCTTTTCCACACATTCCTATATAACAACCGTGTTCGGTTGTGACACCTGGCCCACAATCGCTTCCTGGACATTTGTTTATGTACACCTTGTTTTCTGACGTCACGAATGGAATGTGTTTCCCTTTGAAAAACCCTTTTCTCATGATATCCTATTCTGTTATGAAGTATGAACATCACCGAACTACAAGCAGATCCATAGATTCAAATTATCTTTCAGCAAATGGCGTAGTGTGTAAATGAACAGTTTCTGCAGCTTGTATGTTGTTCACTCCTGCTTGCTCAGTCTGTTAATGGCGCCAATTCCTTATCTGCCAGGTCTGACCTAATTTCAAAATGTTCTAGGGATTGCTAGTTTATTGTTTCTATGTATTTCTATCCATAATTATTATCCCACTATCAATTCCGACTACTCCAGAATGAGAACATTGCATTGCTGTAAAAACTCAGCGTGACAGTAGTTCGCCAGGTTCGTGAATGTCTCTGGCCTCCTTGCCTATCATTACCTCATAATAATAGTAGCTGTCCATCGTTGTCGATGAGGACCGCCGACATCATCCTTGTCACAGATTTCCTTGTTGGCACGAAAACATCTGCTGCATAACGGGCACATGAAGTCTGTCGAAACTGTTGGTGTTCCCGCTGTTCGTGATATTCCGGTTCTCGCGTCTGGTCTAGGCTTTCTTCAACACGGTGGTCCTCGCTGGTTCCTACACCCACTTTGACTGCGCTTCTCCAGTCAGATCTGTTTTGCGCAATACATTCTCAGGTGATGATATCTATATGACAGCTATTCAGTGAGTCCTCAGACTGTCTTTAAAACGTTTCTTTGGGCTCCCTCTCTCTCGCCATCCCTCTCTCAGCTCGCTGTAGAGTAGCTTCTCGGGAGCTTTTCGTCTGACATACGGATGAGGTGTCCGGTTCATCTTAGTTGTGCTTTTTTTAGCACTGCATGGATGCTGGGCATGTCAGCCCTCGAGAGAACTTCGATGTCAGTGACATTATCTTGCCATCGAATGTGGCATATTTGCCTCAGGCAACATGTGTGGAAATTGTTTAACCTCCTTGCATGTCCAGAGTATACAGTTCAACTTTCGCAGGCGTAGAGTAGAGTTGAAATGATGGTGATACGGTAGACTAAGATACCACGACATTCCCACACCATCAAGCGCATTCTACCAAAGGCTGTGCTGGCCCTTGCTATTTTGCTTGTCACCTAATCATCAAGGCTGTCAGCTTTCAACAGCGTGCTGCTCAGATTCGTGAATTTTCTACGACATCAGGCCCGCTGACTTTAGTCTTTGGTTTGATGTACGGCATGCCTGGTGCTGGTTGGTACATGACCTCTGTTTTCATGCCATTTATGGTCAGACAAAATGTTCGCGTGCGGCAGAGAACCGGTCAATTCCCATCTGCATGTTCAGTCCTGAGTTGCTTGTTCAGAGCGCAGTAGTCAGCAAACACAAGTTCTCTGATTATGTCGGCAGTTACTTTGGTTTTGACCTTCATTCTTATAGGATTGAGTAGCTTGCCATCCATGCAGTTCTTTATGGGTATGCCAAGCTCCAGCGATATAAAAGCGTATGTCATCGTGGCCGCGAACATCATGATGAACAGAGTCGGGCGAGTACACATCCTTGTTTTACTCCGTTTGTTACAAGACAAATTTTAGAGGTTACTCCACTAAGCATAAGGACTGGTTTGATGAAAATGATCTGGGAATACAGTGCCTTTTCGATGCAAAACATGAAGCGCACAGAGAATACCAAAGGGACACACCATCTCCATCAGCAAAAACTGTATTCAATGCTGCTCGAAAAGCTGTCCAGACCAGGCTTAGAGAGATACAAGACTCCTGGCTCAGTAAAAGAGCTGACGAAATCGAGATGTTCGCTGAGCGTCATGTTACCAAACAGTTTTACGAGGCGCTGAAAGCTCTCTACGACCCGCATCCCTCTGATAACCCCCCAGTGCGCAATGTGAATGGGGCTCTGCTAACAGATAAGGCTCAGATCATAGACAGATGGGGCTCTGCTAACAGATAAGGCTCAGATCATAGACAGATGGGGCTCTGCTAACAGATAAGGCTCAGATCATAGACAGATGGGGCTCTGCTAACAGATAAGGCTCAGATCATAGACAGATGGGGCTCTGCTAACAGATAAGGCAAAGATCATAGACAGATGGGGCTCTGCTAACAAATAAGGCTCAGATCATAGACAGATGGGCGACCAGTTCTGCAAAATACTAATCCCCCCCCCTCCCCCCCCCCAATCGTCCACAAATGAGGAGCCCATTCAACGAATGCCGCTGGTGGTATTGAATCTGGCTCTGGACGAACTCATCACTGAAAAGGGAATCGACAGGGCAATCAGTGCACTTTCTATAGGAAAAGCCCCAGGAGGTGATACAATACTAGCAGTACTAGCAGAGGTATACAACACAGCTGGCCCATCCCTCACCAGAAAGATCACCTCTTCTGCAACATGTGGGCTAAATGAGAAATTCCGCAGGATCTGAAGGACGCCTCAATTGTTCACATATACAAGAGAAAAGGCAACCGGCAGTAATGCGACAATCATCGTAGAATATCTCTACTCTCCGTAGCAAGCAAGATCCTAGCTCGCTTGCTGCTCAACCGGCTCAACAAACACCTTGAACAAAGCCACCACCTCCCAGAAAGCCACCACCTCCCAGAAAGCCAATGTGGATTCAGTGCCGGAAGAGGAACAATGGACAGGATTTTTGCCGCTTTCCAATTACAAGAGAAGTGTCGGGAACAAAACCAGGCTCTATAAACCACATTTATTGATTTGACAAAGGCATTTGATACATAAAACAGAGGAAGGCTGTGCATGAATATGCCATTAACTCATACCGTAGTCATATCTACTACACAATCATACCGTATCCATATCTACTATACACTCATTCGTAACCATATCAACTATACACTCATACAGTAGCCATATCTACTATACAACTTTAACGTAGCCATATCAACTATACACTCATACCGCAGCCATATACAAACTTGTAAACTATACAATCTTACCATAGATCAACACCTTCAAAAGCAAGATTTGAGAATCTATCACAATGAATTGCCACGCCCATGTTCGGAAAGTAACAAGTCCACGGAGTCAGGGATGACAAAACATGAAAGCTGACATTGCTCCAGGGTTGCAGTTTCCAAAGACCGCCATAGGATTATCGTAATGGTATGATCCAAATGGTCCATACATGACAAGCTGCGAACCAATGTTGCCTCGAGGTATTTCTCGTTCTGCCGTGACTTTCAACGACACGGCCATTAAGGTGACCCTCAACTTACACTATGGAGATGTACAAGCTGCATCACACCAGGCAGGTCATTTGAGAACATATCTGAGATCTGGATCCTGGCTATCCACATTAGTGGAAAACGTCTTTTAATGTAGCTTATAAGTTTGTATACTCATTCAATCTGTCAATTGTTTCGCCTTCCGCTCTCTCTCTCTCTCTCTCTCTCTCTCTCTCTCTCTCTCTCTCTATGTATATATATATATATATATATATATATATATATATATATATATATATATATATATATATATATAAGGCATGTTCAAATGAAACCGGACATAACTGCGCCAAGTGAACGTAAGTGCGATGCGCATGATGACGACACTTCTGGTATAAACAGCACATACCAGCCTTCAAGTTTGCAAAATTTCATTATCCACCGACTCATAGTTTCCTTAGCAGACCGTTGAAAACATGGCGGTTGTGATACGGAATCCGTCTAGAGTTGATCCGCGAGCAGTGATTCGGTTTCTAACAGCTGAAGGATGTCGAACAGTTCATCGCAAAAAGCAGGCATTCAGGTGACCTGAATTACTGCATCAATTTTGGCGATGGCATTTTCTGGCGCAACAATATGCACCTGACCTGGCCTCGACAGATCTTTTGTTAACTCGCATCCTTCTTTAAACATCGCTGTTCACTTCTTCACTGTTGTCTTTGACACACTTTTGTCACCATACACTACCTGCATTCAGCGATGAATGTCAACTGGTGGACATCCTTCAACTGTTAGAGACCGGCTCGCTGATCAACCTTGGACTCAATACGCCATGTTCTCAACGTTCTGCTTAGTAAACTATGAATCGGAGGATAAGGAAATTTAGAAAACTTGACGGTTGGTATGTGCTCTTTATACCAGAATTGACGTCATCATACGCATCGTACGTATGTTCACTTGGTGCAGCTAGGTCCGGTTTCATTTGAAGAGGTCTCGTATATATATAAATAGAGGAATATGGTATTCTGCATGATATTCCCATTAAAACGGGACAATTCTAGTAATGCAGTCGTCCAGGCCAGCATTGTTGACGAGGTCCCAGTCGCCTACAGCAGTCAATGACGAGGTCCCAGTCGCCTACAGCAGTCAATGACGAGGTCCCAGTCGCCTACAGCAGTCAATGACGAGGTCCCAGTCGCCTATAGCAGTCAATGACGAGGTCCCAGTCGCCTACAGTAGTCAATGACGAGGTCCCAGTCGCCTACAGCAGTCAATGACGTTGAAATCGAACCAGCTTGAACGCATGATTTAGACCGCTGAGAAAAATGAAAATTAGCTTTTGAAATAACTAGCGCACCGCCCAACGAACAAATTGGTGAGTTCTGATGCACGAATCTAATGTTAAAATGGCTATCGAGTTATAGTATCATATAAAAATACTGTGTGAACCCTCTCATGAGGTGAAAAGCAGGATAGAGGAATTGTTATCCAATGATTATTGCAATATCTCCTGGGACACCTGTTTTCGACAATAAGTGACAAAATATTTGATTCGATGCAATCGAAAAAAACAGTACAAGGATGAAAACGGTGCACATAACTTAACCAATATGGTTCACTATTGGTGGCTGGCTATAGATATATTAATATCAATAAACAGCAGGCGATGGAAACAGATAGAAAAATGCAAACAAGCGGACGAAAAGCGTAGGCAGTCTGTAAGGTGCTAGATCGGAAACAAACTATACTTGAATATTTGAACTGTAATGCCCACTCAAATCCCACACAATTGTGTCACTATTTAGTCTTGCTTTCTATCATGTGGTCAAACTTGTCGCTACCCCGTGACCTGTGTCTAATCTTGCTAAGTTTTGGTAACTATCTCACTACTTTGGCACAGTGTACACAAAAGAGGACTGCTCCAAGATCCCAGAGCCTGTAAATATTTTTCAAAGAGACATGGATACAGCAGGATTAGGATCAATCTGTATTACAGAGGAAATGGTTTTTAAAAAATTGGAGGGGTTGAAAGTGGATAAATGTCCAGGTCAAGATGGTATTCTTCCAAAATTGCTGTTTGAAATTAGAGACCAATTAGCAAAACCATTGGCTATATTATGTTCTCAATCACTTGCACAAGGGATTGTTCCACGGGATTGGAAAGATGCGGGAGTGATCCCCTTATTCAAAAAGGGCAAAAAGGCAGATCCAGCAAACTATAGACCTGTGAGCTTAACGAGCATAGTCTGTAAATTGTTAGAGTCAATAATCAAAGAAAACATTGTAATGCATTTAGACAAATTTAATGCTTAACAAATCTATTAGAATTCATGGAGGAGGTTACCAAAATGTTAGATAAAGGGGAGCCAGTGGATGTTATTTATCTGGATTTTGCAAAGGCCTTTGATAGAGTACCTCATCAAAGATTATTTCGAAAATTAAAATCACATGGAATAGGTGGGGAAGTTGCCAAATGGATTGAAAATTGGTTAACGGGAAGAAGGCAAAGGGTGGGTATAAATAAGGAGTACTCTGAGTGGTGTGAAGTGAAAAGTGGAGTGCCACAGGGTTCGGTTTTGGGACCAATTTTATTCTTGATATATATAAATGATTTGGACATAGGTATGGGATCCATTATTGCAAAATTTGCTGATGACACAAAACTATGCAGTAGTGTCTCATCTAAAGCAGAAGTGGATATATTGAGGTCGGATTTAGATAAAATTCGAGAATGGTCTGTAATCTGGCAAATGGAGTTTAATGTAGATAAATGTACAGTCATCCACATGGGTAGATCCAATATGGAACATAATTACAGAATGGGAGAGAACAATATTAGAAAGATAGATAAAGAAAGGGACTTAGGGGTTATAATAGACCATACATGTAAGGTGAGGGAGCAAGTTCAGGTAGCAGTAAAAAAGGCAAATGCAATGTAAGGGATGATAAAAAGAAATATTAAACATAGGAGCAAGGAAGTGATAGTCAAACTGTATAAAGCATTAGTTAGACCTAGATTGGAGTACTGTGTACAGGTGTGGAGTCCTTATCAGAGAGGGGATATAGACATGCTGGAGAGAATACAAAAAAGAGCGACAAAGCTGATAGTGGGATTCCAGAATTACAGTTATGAAGAAAGTTTAAAAAGAACTGGCCTTCAGTGTCTAGAAGAGAGAAGAATTCGTGGTGACTTAATACAGGTGTATAAGATGATCAGAGGAATGGATAAAGTGGACTATAACAAGTTTTTTAAAGTACACCCACCAACAAGGACAAGAGGGCACAGCTACAAGTTGACTAAGGAGAGGTCCAGATTAGATATTAAGAAGTATTTCTTTAGCCAGAGAGTAGTAAATGCTTGGAATGCATTGCCAAGTGAGGTGGTGGAGGCTGGGACGGTCAATGCATTTAAGAACAGATTGGATGCGTACAGCTTCTAGAGGAAGGTGTTGTAAATGGAACTGGTTGTATACAGACTCTGCAGAGTCTTCTAAACCAGTATAAAGACGTTAAGTTAAGTTACACAAGTCCTTCCTCAGCGCCCCCAATCTTCCCCCGACCGACTGGAGGCGCATAAGAAGCTGCCCTCACACAGTATGGCTCCAGCAGATAGCAACCCCCACTTCCGCTCTGGACGAGGCCTGGAACCGGGCCGCAGCAGTGGATCATGGATGTGGCCGACCGACACAACGGGCCTCAGACGCCTAAGCGAACATTATTATTATTGTTATTATTATTATTGCTGTAATTATTGCTGTTATTATTGCTGTTATTATTATTTGAGTTCAACCAAAAGTTAGCAGATTTAAAATAAAAAAACCACAGTTGACATACCAAGTAATTAGTTGTATTTGATCAATAGTACACCCTCGAACATGAAACACACATTTCAGATCATCTCCTGCAACCAACATTAGTGGTTTTTAACTTGAATAAGCGAATCTTTCTCATGTTCGATTTGACAAATATCAGATAAGACGTCATCTGAACATCTGAAATTGGTTTCCATTCAAATCGCACTGTACGACAAAGGAGAAGAGATCCATATTGGTGCTGGGGAAGACCCGTACCGCATTGGAGAAAAAAAAGTACAGATTCCGTTAACACACCAGTGGGACATATTGAGAATATACAGTTGTTAGGTCAGCTGAATAATTGCATCAATTTGCAGAAAAAAACGAAGACAATGTGCCGTTTATCAAGGATACCACCACACGACTCCTTCGACTAAAAGCCAATCGATTGATCAACATAATCAAACTGTGCACGATCAACAAGCTGATTAGACACATACTTATAGAAGATGATAAACAACATAGGTTACAGACATTGATCAAAGCAGCTGATACAAGACAGAGTACGATCAAGTGTCGAAAAGATCTTGACAAGTCAAACATGTTTCTGACAGCTCTAAACAAAACGGATGGGACAACCTTGACAGAGCGAAAATAGAAAAAGAATGTTGAAATGTTCTTCACTGATCTCTTCACACCCAAGACTGTAATCTTCAGGTTAAATGCCGGTATCGAAAGTCTTCACTACTTTAACAACAAGGACAACCACAGGAATGGATGGAATCGTTGCAGATGCTATTCAGGCGGGAGAACTGAACTTCCTTATACTGGGTTAGAAGACTCTACATAGACTAAATACAACCAGTTTAGATACAACAAGCAGAAACACTAGAAAGCGAGCTGACAAAACTGTTGAACAAATGCCTAAATAAAAGTAAAATCCCAAAGCAATAGAAAACTTACAATATAATTGAAATTATTAAAAAGGTGACACAAAAGACCTTGCGAACTACCACCCGATATGTTTTCTCTCATCCTTGTACAGGCTTTTCACAAGAGTATGGATGGATAGACTAGAAAAGCAATTTGATGAGAATCGTTCACGGGAACCGGGCGGATTCGAAAAAGGCAATTGATGTATCGCGGAACTACGCGAAGGTATTTTGTGAAAAATATGAACATACACTGTACTCACTGGCGGCAGCAACAGGGTTAAACTCATTCCAAATTGATATACAATCTGGACGGCAAAGAGACATTTGTGGGTGAAGGTCTACAATCTGGACGGCAAAGAGACATTTGTGGGTGAAGGTCTACAATCTGGACGGCAAAGAGACATTTGTGGGTGAAGGTCTACAATCTGGACGGCAAAGAGACATTTGTGGGTGAAGGTCTACAATCTGGACGGCAAAGAGACATTTGTGGGTGAAGGTCTACAATCTGGACGGCAAAGAGACATTTGGGGGTAAAGGTTTACAATCTGGACGGCAAAGAGACATTTGTGGGTAAAGGTTTACAACCTGGACGTCATAGAGTCATCTGTTGGTGAAGGTCTACAATTCTGGACGGCAAAGATACATTTGTGGGTAAAGGTTTACAACCTGGACGTCATAGAGTCCTCTGTTGGTGAAGGTCTACAATCTGGACGGCAAAGAGACATTTGTGGGTAAAGGTTTACAACCTGGACGGCAAAGAGACATTTGTGGGTAAAGGTTTACAACCTGGACGTCATAGAGTCATCTGTTGATGAAGGTCTACAATATGGACGTCTTTGAAACATCTGTTGGTGAAGGTCTACAATGTGGACGTCATAGAGACATCTGTTGTTGATGGTCTACAATGTGGACGTCATAGAGATATATGTTGTTGATGGTCTACAATGTGGACGTCATAGAGACATCTGTTGGTGATGGTCTACAATGTGGACGTCATAGAGATATATGTTGTTGATGGTCTACAATGTGGACGTCATAGAGATATATGTTGTTGATGGTCTACAATGTGGACGTCATAGAGACATCTGTTGTTGATGGTCTACAATGTGGACGTCATAGAGATATATGTTGTTGATGGTCTACAATGTGGACGTCATATAGACATCTGTTGTTGATGGTCTACAATGTGGACGTCATAGAGATATATGTTGTTGATAGTCTAAGACACAAATGTGATACTTATAGTTACGTGCCACGTGTTCAAGCCCCAAACATATTTGTTGGTAAAAGTTTACAGCCTGGAAGTGATATTGTTTATTACGCAAAAGGTTTTTCTGGTTACCAGCATATCAATATAAGATTCTGGTAACGTGATACAATATTTGTAAAACTCTTTACAGCAGCTCATGATGATGTATTTTAAAACCTAAACTGAGGAGATGGAGACAGAGAAACAGACAAAGAAATGGTCACTCCTGTCAGGGTCGCTTATGACACAATCATCTGCAGTAACAGCGTCAAAGACAAGGAGAAATAATAAATTAGCTCAGTAGAGTAAGCGCATCAGTTGGCCTGCAAATCAAAATAAAAAACGCTCAGCTCAATCAGAACACTTTCTGCCCAAAAGGAAAATGCATCTTGAATATTGACTCGTCGAAAACGTAAATTCTTGGGCCAGATATAACGAACTCTCATTTGAAAAGCCGTGAGATCTCGCAAGGATAGCAGCCTGTTGGTTCAGCATAAACTGTATCAAGTCCATACTGCAACAGATCCGGAGTGGCAACTTTAGAGCTCACACCTTCAATACCGTAGTTACTCCAATCATGGTGTGTGACTGCAAGGTGTGGAACCTACGGAAAGATGATGCAGGTAGACTCGACGACGCTCAGCGAGGGATGTAGCGAAGAACATTGACGATCTCTCTTCGGAACCAAATCCGCAATAAAACTTCTTTCACTGGCATCATATATGTCGCGCTGTTTCGTAATTACAGATGGGTCGGCTATGTAGTCCGCATACCGGAAAACAATTGGACACGTACAGTGACGTTCTGGTGGCCCTCTTACTTTAGACGCCCTAGCTGGTTCCCGATGTTAAGATGGAGAAATGTTTTGACCGAGGACATGGGTCAAACATGGTTCGCTAAGACAAGAGAGCGAAATGAAATTATTCAACATTTCGCTTCCTGGCATCAGACAATCGTGCCTTATCGAAAACCAGGATTGAGATATTTTGAGTTCACAGTGACCGTGAGATCAATTGTACCCACATTCCGATTTATTGTCCCATATCTATTTCCTTTGTGCCTATATCTGAACCAATTAACCAATTAACTAGTTCTATTGTTACCTAGTTCCATGTTCTCTAAACTGAGATGTTCTAGAATTAAGGTAAAAAGAAAAAGAAAACGGTTGAGAAATACAAAAGTTGTAGAGGGAGTAGTAACACTAGCAGAAATAGTAGTACTACTAGTAGTAGTAGCAGTAGTACTAGCAGTAAAGGTAGCAGTAGTGGCAGTGGTTCTGTTAACTAGTTCTATTGTTACCTAGTGCCATGTTCTCTAAGCTGACATGTTCCAGAATTAATGTAAAAAAATAAAACGTCTGAGAAAAAAAAAAGTTGAAAAAAGAGTAGTAAATACAATTAAAAAGCGGACTCCAGCTCTTCGATTTTAACTCTCGCTTTTGAATGTGGACATAGCTACTCTGCAGGAAACCAGACTTGCCTCTAGTGGCTCACTAAAAGAGAAAAACTAGACTTTCTTCTTGAAGGGTCGTGAACCTGAGGAATCTCGACAGCCTGGTGTTGGTTATGTTATTTAAATAACACTTATGGCCTCAGTCGATCCTCCTTCGGAGGGCTCTGGGAGGTTACTGGCCATTCGCCTCATCACCGCTATAGGACCTGCTAATATCCTCAGCGTCTATGCCCCAACCCTGACATCTCCGTAGGAGACGAAGAATCAATTCTATGGACAGCTGGAGGAAATGAACAAGAAGAGCCACAGAGAAGAAGCAGTCATCCTTCTGGGCGTTGTTTATGCTAGAGTATCTGGGGGACCACATGGCATGACCCACCTGCCTTGGACATCCTGGTATAGGCAGGATAAAGGACAATTGTCAGAGGTTGCTGGAGGTGTGCACTCAACAAGGCCTATGTATCACAAATACTTTCTTCAAGAGCAAGCCGCAACATGAAGTATCCTGGAAACACCCAAGGTCACATCGATGGCATCAAATCGACTTGATTGTCACTAGACGTTCAGCTCTAAACATGGTTGTACAATCTGTAGCAGGAACTGTTACTCGCGGATCGGCCTTTACAGACGTAGCAGACAGTGTCGAAAATACAGAAGACAGAGATGGACAAAACTAATGAATGAGTGTTATTGAAACGCAGCAGGCACCGACATAAATTAAATACTATTAATTTGTAATGTTAATGTTACTGAAAGGAAGCGAGATTCAACATAAATTAAATACTATTAATTTGTAATGTTAATGTTACTGAAAGGCAGCGAGATTCAACATAAATTAAATACTATTAATTTGTAATGTTAATGTTACTGAAAGGCAGCGAGATTCAACATAAAAAATACTATTAATTTGTAATGTTAATGTAACTGAAAGGCAGCGAGATTCAACATAAATTAAATACTATTAATTTGTAATGTTAATGTTACTGAAAGGAAGCGAGATTCAACATAAATTAAATACTATTAATTTGTAATGTTAATGTTACTGAAAGGCAGCGAGATTCAACATAAATTAAATACTATTAATTTGTAATGTTAATGTTACTGAAAGGCAGCGAGATTCAACATAAAAAATACTATTAATTTGTAATGTTAATGTAACTGAAAGGCAGCGAGATTCAACATAAAAAAATACTATTAATTTGTAATGTTAATGTAACTGAAAGGCAACGAGATTCAACATAAAAAAATACTATTAATTTGTAATGTTAATGTTACTGAAAGGCAGCGAGATTCAACATAAAAAAATACTATTAATTTGTAATGTTAATGTAACTGAAAGGCAGCGAGATTCAACATAAAAAAATACTATTAATTTGTAATGTTAATGTAACTGAAAGGCAGCGAGATTCAACATAAAAAAATACTATTAATTTGTAATGTTACTGTTTAAGTTAGTTGTCCATCACAAGCGATGATGGCCACATCATGAGACGGTTGTGCCTTGATGATGCAACTTGTATTGTATGAGGATTATAGTGAGGAAAAAGCTGCCCTGGTCATCAACCCTATCGAACCCACGCCGTTTCCGTTCATCGCTTTGAGAAACGAGTGCCTTACCTCTCGACCATAGCGATGTGTTATGTTAATGTTACTGAAAGGCAGCAAACACCGACATAAAATAAATACTAATAATTTAATAGTGTGAAACAATCATCACTGAAACTTTTTGGAGTAAATTCACCAAAATCAAAATAAGACATTTCCATGTGATTCCATATTTATTTGAGAACTTGGTACTGTGAAAATGACATTAAACACTGTCGTCTTGAGGTTACATTTTATTTGGACGTAAACACATTGTAAGCAAATTGCAGAAAATACTATTAGTCTCTACATGGCAGTAATGTATTTAAAGTATAGGGAGAAATAAGACAAAGACCAGAGCCATTTATGCAATCATTGGTCAGTGCTATGAGACAAAATAATAAAAGTATAGAAAATGAATAATCAGGATACAAAACTTGTTTAATTGACAAAAACTATTTATCAAACTTAGATTTCTGCCTTGAAAGGTATCTCATTGTGGACATCTGTTTCAGAAACGCCGTTTCTCTCCATATTTAAGTGAAGCAGCAGTGTGTCTGTTGTAAGCATATTTACAAAGTTATTTTAGTTCTAGGAGATGCATACACTTGGACATTGGAGATGTGCATTGCATATGTGATAGCCATGGATTGTTTGGAATGACTTACAGATTATTGATTCACAAGTTCCAATTTCAACTGCAGTTACAATGTTTATTCTTCTGTAAGTATGTTAACGTTACCATTTTCTACAGATGAATACAGAAACTCCAAGTAGAAGATTTTGATGAATATATCATCCACAACGTTGCGTGATTTGTTATTAATAGTAGGCCTATACGGGGACATTTGATTATCTAGTATCACAATTTGTATTTGCTCTCTCAGCATTAATTAATGTTATAATATATTCTTTCCAGCTTATCTTTGAAAGCCAATGTACAGTCGGTAGAATGTATGTCTAATATAAACCTCATTTCTGAAATTCAATCGTTTAGATTGGTATGTAATGGCAATGCGGAAGAGATTACTTTTCAATGCATCATCCTTAGTTCAGACTTCATCGGAAAGATCCTGATGATTATATCATGTTTCTTTTCAATTGCTTAGTACTCTTTAGCGCATTTTAAATAGGAAACCGGACTTGGTTTCAATTGAAAGCAACAAATATGATTTACCCACCAAATTCTCCTACCATTGCCATTGTGGCTTGATAGTTATGTTGAATATTTGACTAAATTCCCTGACACATTAAAGGCAATATCATCACTTGCCTAAGCATATATTTTTTATTATGAGTTTGAGATTTTATTCTATTTATGAGTGGTCAATATAACTCAACTGGACAAACTTTCAGATTCATTCTCAAAAATGTTCTACACTTCCTCCCATCCTCAATCCTGCCACGATCCGCCTCCTTTCTCCCAACTCCGACGCCTCCGACGCCTATGTCAGGATGACGACGACTTCCTTCTCAGGGCCAACGAGATGCTTGACTTCTTCCGCAAGCGACTCTACCCTGAGACCACTCTCTCCTCCGCCCTACATCGGGTTCTTCCTATCTCCCGTCAAGACTCCCTCACTCCCACTCACCATCCTCCCTCTGACCGTGTGAAACTTGTTCTCACTTATCACCCTCATTGCGCCTCTGACCGTGTGAAACTTGTTCTCACTTATCACCCTCATTGCGCCTCTGATCGTGTGAAACTCGTCCTCACTTATCACCCTCATTGCGCCTCTGACCGTGTGAAACTCGTCCTCACTTATCACCCTCATTGCGCCTCTGACCGTGTGAAACTTGTTCTCACTTATCACCCTCATTGCGCCTCTGACCGTGTGAAACTCGTCCTCACTTATCACCCTCATTGCGCCTCTGACCGTGTGAAACTTGTTCTCACTTATCACCCTCATTGCGCCTCTGACCGTGTGAAACTCGTCCTCACTTATCACCCTCATTGCGCCTCTGACCGTGTGAAACTCGTCCTCACTTATCACCCTCATTGCCCCTCTGTCCGGGATATCCTATTCCGTCATCCTCCTATTCTTCACTCTGATCCTGCCACTCGTATAGTTTTTCTTGATCCTCCCCTTGTCGCCTACAAACGGGACAGAAACCTGAGGGACTTGCTGGTCAGTAGTCGCCTACTCACCAGCTCTCATAGCCTCCCAGGCACCAGGCCGTGCAAAAATTCACGTGGCTGTGTTACCTGCCCTCATGTCATCCTTTCTCGCTCCATTACCTTTCCTAAAGCAGAATTCTTCATCAAAGAGGGATTCACATGCAGTTCCCGTAACCTCATCTATTCCATCATCTGCCGCCAGTGTGGTATGACCTACATTGGGGAAACTGGTATGGAACTGCGTTTCCGCCAACACCTCAAGGATATCCACAACTGCACTAGTTCCCCAATTGCCAGCCACTTCAATGGTCCTGAGCACCGGGGTAAGGCTGACGTTAGTGTCAATGGTCTAGTTTTTTGCTTCTCTGACGATCGTCATCGATTCACGCTTGAGAATAACTAATCTCCAGCATGGGTTGTCTCCAACTGCATGGCAATAATATCTTCCATACTTTTTCTTAAAACCTCATACTGGCCCCCATCTATTTGTCTTAATTTGCCCCCCCCCCCAATTTCTTCTATCAGTTGTCTCCCCCCCCCCTTTCCTATATTAATCTCATCCCCTCCCGGCTTATTTCATCTTCTCTTTGTTCTCCCATCTGGATCGCTATTTGGCTGTTTCCATATTTGGCCACCATTGGCTTATCCGGCGCATTCCCCTTCACTTCGTACGCTCTCCTGGCTACCTTGTATTTGACCGCTCTCCTTCATTTTCAGTCAAGCATCTGGCCTAACCGGTCGCTTAGACAGACTGAGTCTACAATCAGATAAGTTGACCCTGTTTTCCTTATATGTTGATTTGTTAGTTCAGTATTGGTGTCCCTGATGAAGGCCTATTGGTCGTAACGTAGGTTTTGTTTGTGTTCTCGTCTCAGTGCCGTATATGACCATACCAATTTTTTTATTTTGATTAAACTCTACCTTAATCAACTTTTACATTTTTTTTCATGTTTTTTCCCTTCTTAAAAAAGTACATCTCCAATTGGTTTAATGTGCAATACATGTCTTCCATAGGTTTGCAGTATAATTGTAATTCTGAGTCACAGTTCAAGAATTATATAATCTCCATTATCAAATGTATTTTGAGAATTGTCTGCCTAATGTATAAAGTAATATCTATAAGTAAATTGCATTATTTCTTTCTTTTATATATTATTCTTTTTCCTTTTTTTTGGGTTAGAAGTACGTTCATTTTTACATTGTTTTCGTTTTTGATCAAGACACTTTCTGCGATATCTGTCCATTTGATTGCTTTTTCCTTTTTCTGTTATGTGTTTGTCCAATTTGCGCTGCCATTTTCTTCATGTTCATTTTACATCACCTCATCTGATTATTATAAGGGAAGGGTTTTCTCTCTATTTATTATAGGACTCATTCTTTTTATATTGTGTAGAGTTGTTCATTGCAAATGGTAATTTCTTTGAGCAAAAACATTTGCATAGAATTTCTGTATAAGCACAATTTCAGATAAAACGATTTGGTGAATCAATTGTTAGGGTTTAGCATGTTCTAACTCTGGAAAGCCCACATATTATTGTCCATGACTAATGATTGGTTTTTTGGAGGAAAGTTAATTTGTCCTTGTCATTTATTGATGGTCATGACAAATGTCAATCTGACTGAGAATGGTTTCCTAGGGCATGTTTATATCTGATTGAATAACTGGAAATCGAGGGATAAGAAAGACTTCAGATTGATTTAAATTTATAACTTTTGCTTCCATTAAATTCTATTGTAATCTTGCATCTACCAATCGCATCCCATTGCAGTGCCCTTTTAGAGGTGTTAAATTTGGGAGCATCATAATTACATTCACAACTTTTAATCTAAGTTTGTGTGGAGCAATTACAGATGGTGTTATGCTGTTTCTGAATTTCTCTGAGAATGCTAATTGCTCTTTTGTCTTTGCTTACGATGGTATCTAATACTCTGTGTATGCTAGTTGGTTTGTTTTGTCCTCCCTAACAATGGTATCTAATACTCTGGGTATGCTAGTTGGCCTGTTTTGTCCTCCCTAACAATGGTATCTAATACTCTGTGTATGCTAGTTGGCCTGTTTTGTCCTCCCTAACAATGGTATCTAATACTCTGGGTATGCTAGTTGGCCTGTTTTGTCCTCCCTAACAATGGTATCTAATACTCTGTGTATGCTAGTTGGCCTGTTTTGTCCTCCCTAACAATGGTATCTAATACTCTGGGTATGCTAGTTGGTCTGTTTTGTCCTCCCTAACAATGGTACCTAAACTGGCATAGACATTTCTTGTCCGGTTACACGGTCCAGAACATGATTATTTCATGTGTCATTTGTAACTTTGAGAATGCCTTTTTCTTGAAGCTACTGTGGGGTGACTGTTTTAAATCGATATCTCCAAATAGTTGCTGTACATGATCTTCAATTTGTGGATATCATATATAGTAATGCTTTTGCTTCCAGTGTGCTTGGTTTGATACTCATAGTTGCAGCAGATTTCAGAATAAAGGTATTTTAAATACAGAGTGCACAGTTCTTCCAGCAGGTAGCAAATTTTCTGCTATTCTAGTGGAAGCGACTGAGGTAGCTTGGTGGCCCTGCCTTCTAATTGTTTTATGTACAAACATCTTTTTAGTACATGTAGGTCCATATTGGAAAAAACAGTTTGGATTGTTATTTTTATACATTGCATCAAGTACTGTTTAGGAAAACATTCGTTGTTCATCATTTAGTTTTTCTTCACAGTCACTAGCTTTTACTTGGTCCTCTTGGTCTTATCTGTCTACATTCACAGAAGATTATAGTGTATCTGATCTTATCTGTTTACATTCACAGAAGATAAAAAGTGTATCTGATCTTATATGTCTACATTCACAGAAGATAATGATGTATCTGGTCTTATCTGTCTACATTCACAGAAGATAATGATATATCTGGTCTTATCTGTTTACATTCACAGAAGATAAAAGTGTATCTGATCTTATCTGTCTACTATCACAGATGATAATAGTGTATCTGCAATTGGCAGTTTCAGTTGTATTAGATTCAAATTATATCCATTTCTGAAAGAGCACATTGTGATCTAATCTCATGAGAATGAATATGTATAAAATCTTCAATCATTTCATGTTGTAAAATTGCTAACATTTTTCTGGTTCTGCAAATACACAGATTATATCAAAGAAATTGTCTAATGTTATATGGTCTTTGAGTATGAACTGCATTGGCTAATGCATCATGCCAAATTGAATTATCTTCAAGAAATGTAAGTTCTCTAGATATTTCTTGAAATGTTTCACATTGTGTGCCGTTAACATTTTTTAAACTGTTGAAACTAAATGTCCCGTTAGATCCTAGACGTGCACAGTGGGAAACTGGACGCGAGGCTGTAGGCAAACTATACAATAACTGTCTCTAATTCAGCACTCATAGATACAGCAACAGAGATCCTGAGATGCCACCAAACAAAAAAGAAGCCATAGGTTACCAAAGAAATTATAGACCTTTGTAATAGAAGGAGGTCACTGAAAAACCAGAACCATCCACCTGATGAGGTTGGCAGATATAAAGAGGTCAAAAAGGCGATATAACAAAAGATGAGAGAGGCGAAAGAAGCGTGGATATGTGAGCAATGTACAAACATCGAAGAGAGATTAGACAGAAACGACGGTACAGGAGCATAAAATGTGGTCAAAGAACTGGTAACACCAAGACAAGGCTGGAACTTGATCATCCAGGATAAAACCGACAAATGCCTTATTGGGGACAATGACGTTCTGGCACGATGGACAGAGTACTGTTCCGAGTTATAAAACTATGAGGGATGGAACGAACCTGAGAAAACAATCCCTCTAACGCCAACAACTATAGAGGATAATCAGCTGATAACGACGGAAGAGACAGCTGCAGCGGTAAAGACATTGAGAAGATGGAAGACGGCCAGAATGGACAATTAACCAGCAGAACTTTTACAGGCAGATAGAGAGGAAGTGGTGGAAGGCCTGACACACATCTGTAACAAAGTATGGACGACAGAAAACTGGCCGGACTTGTGGAAAAAATCAATGGATATACCATTACCTTAGTCTGAGAATCTAAAGATGTGTCAACATTACAGAACAATAAGCCTCATCAGCAACCCTAGCAAGGTCATGCTTAGAATAATCCTCAACCGGTTGAAACCCCAAGCAGAGAACATTATTGCCGATGAGAAAGCAGGGTTCAGACAGGGAAGAAGCACTACAGAACATATATTTAATTTAAGGCTGCTAAGCGAGAAATATCTAGAACAGCAGCAAAAACTGTATCATGTGTTTGTGGATTTCACGTAGGCGTTTGATAGGGTATGGCATAAAGTACCATGTGCAACCATGAGGATATATCAAATCAGCGGCAAAATTATACAGGTCCTTGAACACCTGTATGACAAGGCGTCCAGCACAGTTCTTGTGAATAGGAGGCGAGGGGGTCTGGCTTCGCACATCAGTCGGTGTGAGACAGGGTTGTACACTCTCCCCAAAAGTTTTCAATATATTCCTTGAGGGAATTATGAGTGAGGCACTTGGAGGTCACGTTGGTACTGTCAAGATAGGGGGCCGAACGATTACTGATCTTCGTTTTGCAGATGACATCGACGGGTTGGTGGGCACAGAAGAAGAACTCCAGGAATGGGTCAGAAGGCTTGATGAAGCAGCTCTGGATTATGGTATGGAGATAAACGCTGGAAAAATAAAATTAATGAAAAGGAACGTCGCGGGCTTCAACAGTAGGATAAAAGCTAATGGCCAGGAATTCGAAGTGGTCAACCGTTTTAAAAATCTGGGTTCGATTGTCAATGACGAAGGATCAAAATATGAGGTGTCGGCCAGAATAGTACAGACAATAGCTGCGCTTGAACGGCTTGACAAAATCTGGCAAGATAAACGGTTAGCACTGTACACGAAAATCAGATTAATACGTACATTGGTCCTGCCAATAATATTTCTCTACTATGCTTGTGAGACATAGACAATTACAACTGACCTGCAGCGGAGGATGCAGACCTTAAAAGATGAGATGTTTCCGAAGATTTCTAAATATCACGTACAAAAATCGAGTTACAAATACGATATAGAATTACAACAGCAATAGGGCCGTTTGAAGACCTCTTGGCAACTGTCAAAGAAGGAAACTCGCTTGATTTTTTCACATATCGAGATCAAATGGTCTTACAAATACGATCCTGCACGGAAAGGTGCAAGGCAGACAACGAAGAGGACGTCCCAAAAAAAAAAGGTGGGAGGACAACATAAAAGAATTGACCAATATCCGCGCAGAAGAGGCACAGTGAGCAACCGCTGACAGAGAAGGGTGACGTGGGGTTGTGAGGATATCTTCATTCTTCATGTGTGCCCCAACGACCTCACTGGTAACGGGATGACCCGACATGAGATAGTGTAAGTAGCATCATTACATAATATCTAAGCGGATATTGTCATTATATGACCAAGACTCTTTGCTATCTAGAAGTCCTCAATATTATTCAACTCGCAAATCTTTGATTCATTCTATACTTACTGTAGAGTTCCATATTGGGCCTAGAAAGTTCAATGCAAATTTGCTATAATTATTCTTAGCGTTAATACCTTTTTTGTTCCTCCATCTTTATCACTCATACTTCCCAGATATGTTCAATGTTAAAAACACATGTTTGTTTAAAACTGTCAAACGACATTTATCCAATTGCTGGGGTAGTCAAAGGGTTTTGAAGACTGAGATCTACAGGCCGTTTCGCAACTACTGTCGCCACGTCGTGTGCTGGCTATGTTTGTTTATTTCACCCCCAACAGAAAAACAACAAATACTATACGGGCATTCGAGCCCCTGCCCTCCTTGTCGGCAGGCAGGCCTCAAGGCCATTCGGCCACGTGCTCCTCTGTTAAATTTTAAACTTTTTCATGTATCTGATCATTAATCATTATGTGGTCTATTTGCTTGTTATTTATTTATAAGTTCTTTGTTGTCTTCAAACTAATCTGCAATTATTTGTTTGCTGCTTCATATGTTAGCCTGAAGATATTCACTCGTATGTACTGCTACTTACGTGACAGCACACAGAAGATACCTACACAATTGATTGTATTCTTGTATTTCTGCTCTCTGTTGTTTGGAAGATTTAAGTTGATTTATAAAAAACATTGATAAGTAATATACTTGTTTTGAACAAATTTTGTCTAAAACTTTTGTGATTTTGAAGTTTTAAAGCTGCAAGCACACCCTGTTTTAGATTTAACATTATGACATTTTTAATATGTTTGCCTTTTTTCTTAACCTAACTTAACTTAACCTCTTTATACTGGTTTAAAAGATTCAGCAGAGTCTGTATACAAGCAAGTTACATTTGCATTTCCCTGCTTTAAAAGCATTCAATCTATTCTTAAATGCATTAACCGACCCTGCCTCCACTACTACTAGGGGCAATGCATTCCAAGCAATCACCACTCAACTCACTGACTAAAAACATATTTTCTAATTTTCAAATTGGATCTTTCTTTAGTTAATTTGTAGAGTCCTTCCTCATAACTGTAATTCTGGAATCCCACTATGAGTTTTTTCGCTCTGCTTTGTATCCTTTCCATCATGTTTATATTTCCTCTACGATAAAAAGTCCACACCTATACACCGTACTCAAACCTAGGTCTAATCAATGCAGTATATAGTTTGACTATCATTTCCTTACTCATATGTTTAATATTTCTTTTTATCATACCTAACATTGCATTTGCATTTGTCACTGTTACCTGGACTTGCTCACTCAATTTACCTGTATGCTCTACTATTATTATCCCCTAGATCTCTTTCCTTATCTATCATTCCAATATTGTTCTCTCCCATTCTGCAATTATGTTCCATATTGAATCTATCCATGTGGCTGACTGTACATTTATCTATATTAACATCCATTTGCCATCTCACAGATCAGCATCGAATTGTATCTAAATCCGACCTCAATATATCCATTTCTGCTATAGATGAGACACTCCTACATATTTTTGTGTCATCCGCAAATTTTGCAATCATGGATCCTATATCAATGTGCAAATCGTTTATATATATTAAGAACAATATTGGTCTCAAAACCGAACCATGTGGCCCTTCCCTTTTTACTTCAGAGTACCCGTTATTTATGCCCACTCTCTGATATCTTCCCGTTAACCAATGTTCAATGCATTTGGCAACTTCCCGAACCATTGTGTGTGATTTTAACTTTTTAAATAATCTTCCGTCAAGTACTCTATCAAAAGCTTTTGCAAAATCTAGATAAAAACATCCACTGGTTCTCCCTTATTTATAATTTTAGTAACCTCCTCTATGAATTCAAATCGATTTGTTAAGCACAATCTTCCTCTTGTAAACCCATGCTATTTCTAATTAGATCTAACGTGTCTAAATCCATTTCAACGCTTTCTTTGATTATTGACTAACAATTTTTAGACTATGCTCTTTAAACTCACCGTTCTATAATTAGCTGGGTCTAATTTATTTCCATTTTTGAACAAGGGGATCAATCCTGTATCTTTCCAATTGCTTGGAACAATTCCTTTTGCAAGTGATTTGGAACAATAATATAGCCAATGGTTTTGCTAGTTGGTCTCTAATTTCAAACAGCAATGTTGGATGAATACCATCTTGACCTGGACATTTATCCACTTTAATCCCTCCAATTAAAAAAAAAACACCATTTCCTCCGTAATACATTTTGATTTCAATCCCACTATGTCCATGACACATTTGAAAATATCTATAGCCTCTGGAATCTTGGAGCAATCTTCTTTTGTGAAGACAGTGCCAAGGTATTGATTTAGTAGATTAGCTGCCTCCCTATTTTCTTTTATTAGTTTTACCTGTGCTATCTATTAGAGGGCCTATCTTGTCTTTCGTTTTTTGTTTATTTCTAACATAAGAAACTAGATTTTACTTTCAGTCTTGATCCTATCGGCAAGTTTTTTTTTCCAACTATTTTTGCTACTTTATTCACTTTCTGAGCTGTTTTGCTTGTCCAAATATTTTAAATAAATTTCTTTCGATTTGCCGGTTTCTATATATTTTGTCCATGCTTTATTTAACTTTTCCACATTTAACTACAAATCCAGTTATCCACTTTTTACGCTTGATGTTTACCTCCCTACATGAACACATTTAGTTTTTTTTAAAAACTGTTTTGAAACTTTCCCACTCTTGTTCAGCATCTGTACCTCCGACAATATATATTCAAATTATGTGGATGGCTGTCTCTTACATCTTCTGAACATCTGTCATGGAGTAGTCGTTGGCTCGCAAGTCTATGTTTACTTCTCTCCTTGCTATAAGATTCCAATGGATGGTCTGATGGTCGCCAAACAATTCCCCAACGATAACGTTTTCAATCATATTTTTCTCTGTAGTAAATATTAGTTCGAGTATGTTTTTGCCGCTGGTACCTTCTTCTACGCGCTGAAACAAAACATTTTCAGTTATGCACTTCGCAAAAGGTTTTGACTCTACAAGTGCTTTTTTCCAAATACCATTAGAATGTAATTTCAGGAAAATTGAAATCATCCATTAAAAATAATTTCCCTGCACTAGCCTTTTTTATGTCACAAATTAGCTCTACATCTTCCTCTTTTCTACTTGAAGGACATCTGTAGAATATCAAACCACTGTTTTTTTTACCCCTACTATCTATTACTCCCCATTCACTTTCATTTGTGTTGGCAGATGAAAGATCATCTTGTATAATTATATTTACTGAATTCGCACAGTATAATAAAACGCAATCTCCATTAGTCTTGTCCCTAATTACCCTATCCTTCCTTAACACTGTATATACCTCTATTTCAAGTTCACTATTTGCAATGTCCTCATATGTCCATGATAATGTTAATCATATTATATCTGATTGTTCTTGTTCTACGTGCCGTTCTAATTCTTCTCTTTTATTTGCTATATTCTCACATTTGCATCAAAACATTTTAGTTTGTTGTTTTGTGGATTTTGCAATGTTTGCTGTTGCTTTATCATTTTTATATTTACTGTGTTGGGGAGTCAAGGCACATGGCTATGGGACAATTTCCATTGACCAAAAACTCAAGACCCTCAAAATACTACAGTGGAATGCGGAGGGAGTCATTAACAAAAAGCTTTCCCTAACACATCACCTGCATGAAGGTAAGATTGACGTGGTATGTATCCAGGAAACGCACCTCAACAATAATCATAAATTCTCAATCAGAGGATACCAGACCTTCCGTCTCGATAGAGAAGGTCACAAAGGAGGGGTCCTGATACTGACCAGAAACTGCATTCCGAGTAGCGCGGTATTTGTCAATCACACCGGACAAGCAGAAATTGTAGGAGTTGACATAATGGCTCAAGAGACGAAGCTCCGCATTTTCAATCTGTACGGACCACCAAATAAAGACCTATCGCTCTCGAGTATGGAAGTCAAAGACTCCAACTGCATAGTAGTTGGAGACTTCAACAGCCACTCGGAGAGATGGGGATACTCGGACACAGACAGCAGAGGTGACGAAGTGGAAGATTGGGAAATAGATACAAATGTCTCCCTAATCAATAGGCCGGAGGATAGCCCTAGTTTCTATTCTAGAACATGGCATACCACCTCGACTCCAGATTTGGCCTTCTCCACACAGGACATACACCATAAAATAGACCGCCAGGTGCTAAACCAACTGGCAGGTAGCGACCACAGGCCGATCAGGCTAGACATTGATATGGAAGTAGGCCCACAGGAAACAAAACCGCTCCCACGTTGGAATTACAAACGAGCCGACTGGGACAGATTTGCAATCCTGACAGATGGGCTGTGTGAAACCATCAACACACGAAACAACAAAATGAAGCCCATGGTTGACAGCCTAAGCAAGGCAATAATGCAAGCCGCCACTGAAACCATCCCAAGAGGAGCTAGGAAAAACTATAAGCCCTATTGGAATGATGAGTTGCAGGAAGCGGAAGATGCAGTAACAAATGCTAGGAACATGGCAGAGCGAGAACAATCTATGGAGGCAAACATCGTCCTCAAAGCCGTCACGGCGAAATACAAATACACTCTAAACCAAATAGCAAGAGAGAGCTGGAAAAACAAAAACGAAAGCCTCAACCTAGACAAAGAAGGGAACAAGCTATGGAAGCTAGTCAGAGCCATTAATGACGAAACCCCTTCAAACAAACAAATTACCATCAAGCAGGGCGAGAACTTTCTCACTGGAAAAAAAGCCGCAAACGCTTTTGTAAAACACTATGCCAGAGCAAACCACATCGAGGTCCCTGCAGATAGGCATACCGACAATAGTGAAGAGCAAAAGGGGCACGACAACATCAATACGGCACCAGAAGAGCATATGATGGCCAAATTAACAATGAGTGAAATGGAAGAGGCCATGAGAACATTAAAGAAAAGGAAATCTCCCGGAAAAGACGGGATAACAAACGAAATGCTGATGGGGCTGGGCCAAACAGCGAAGAGGAAACTGCTATCAGTCCTGAACCAAAGCTGGAAAAGGGGAATTGTACCCCAGGCATGGAAAGACGCAGTATTTGTACCAGTACCAAAAAAGGAAAGGACAAAACAGATCCAAATGGATACAGGCCTATCAGCCTACTGAGCTGTGTCGGCAAACTGATGGAACGTATGATAAACACCAGACTGATGTGGCATCTGGAAGAAAAACGAATACTAATTCCACAGCAAGCCGGCTTTAGACAGCACAGATCCACTGAGGACCAGGTCATCCTCATAGCCCAGGAAATAGAAGATGCCTACCAGGCACAGAAACACACAGTAGCGGTTTGGGTGGACCTTGAAAAGGCATTTGACAAAGTCTGGAAAGACGGACTTAGAGAAAGCTAAGGAGAAGTGAAGTTTGTGGGAGAATGTACAAGTGGATCAACCACTACCTCCAAAAAAGAACGGCCAGAGTCCAAGTACAAGGGCAGATGAGCAAAAAGGTGACACTCGAGCAGGGAGTACCCCAAGGGGGAGTACTGTCACCCACACTCTTCCTGGTGTATATAAACGACATTACAGAGAATATACCAAGAAGAGTCCATAGCTCAATGTTTGCAGACGATCTGGCTATGTGGACCTCTGAAAAGAATCTCACCATAGCAAGAAATCGGATGCAGCAGACCCTAACATCGCTGGAAGAGTTGGCGAACTCATGGCTGGTCAAAATAAACGTGGAGAAAACTATATGTACAATATTCTCGTTTTCAATCAAACCCCAAAATACCAAATTAAGTTTAAATGGCAAATTCCTGCAGCCAAACGACAACCCAAACTATCTGGGAGTCACATTTGATCGGCGCATGACATGGAAAAGTCAGATTGAGAGAAACCGAATGAGAGCCAGAGAAAGAATGGCAATTATGAGGAAACTTGCTGGCACAAGCTGGGGAGCAGACGAAAGCATACTAAAGAAACTGTACACTGGAAGAGTGAGATCAGTTCTCGAGTATGGCATTGCGGTATGGACAACAGCAGCAAAGGCGAACTTCAATAAAGTTAGCAAACTTCAAAACCAAGCCATGAGAGTTATAACAGGAGGCATGAAGTCAACGCCAATTGTAGAACTTGAAAAGATTACAAAACTGCAATCCATGACCGATAGAAGAGACTGCAGAGCCCAGCTGCAGTCAGAGAAACTCCGAAGACAATTTGGGAAATGGGAAACTAAAGCGGAGAAACTTTGCAGAAATAGCCAAAGCAAAGATGCACGAAGATCCAATAAACGCACTAACAACACCAAAGCCCATCACTACTGTGCGAAAACCTACCTGGAGGCAGGATATATTTCCAGAGGTGGTAGAAAATATACCAGGTATTGGAAACAAAAACTGCCAGACTGACAAAGAAAGGAGAGATACTACCGTAAGCTTTATATCGAAAAACTACCCAAGCATGGACTGGACCCATGCATACACCGACGGTTCTGTAACAGACAATACACAGAACGGAGGGGCAGGAGCATTCCTGAACCTACCAAATGGCAGAAAAATAACACTGTCATTCGCTATTGGTAAGTACACAAGCAATTTCAGAGCGGAGGCAGAGGCACTGAGGGTGGCAGTGGAAGAAATGGTGACACATAAAGAAAATGAAAGCCATACAGTCCTGCTTACAGATGCTCTGGCCGTAGTCACAGCGCTAAAAAGCCAGAAAAACACTGAGCTTAATGACTTAAGAGCAGTACTCTGTCAACTATGCCAGCAGTCCGCACCAAAAAGGGTAGTGGTACAGTGGGTCCCATCACACTGCAACATCCAAGGCAACGAAGAGGCAGACAGAATGGCAAAAGAAGGTGCAAGACTACCACAAATAGATACTAGTATGACGTTCGAAGAGTCAAAACGGCTTATTAAAGCCAAATACATGACCAAATGGGAAACCGAACATACTGGTTACACCAAAAACGATGCCTATTACCAGTTGAACAGGAGAGAGCAGGTCGTTGTCTTCAGACTTCGCACTGGCCACAATAGACTGAGGTACCACCTATTCAACAAATTGAAGATAGGTGGTACCGACGAATGCCCGTGTGGTACCGGTGAAATGACCGCTGAACATCTGCTGCAGAACTGCCCGACATACGAGGATCAGAAAGAGCAGATGTGGCCATCACCAGTGGAACCACAAGACAAGCTCTATTGCAGTGTCGACAGCCTCAGGATGACCGCTGCTTTTTTCGAAAAAATAATGGTTGCTGTCTGACTGCGTACGAAGAAGAAGAAGAAGAAGAAGAAGATCTTGGCTTTTGTCAAAATGGGATATATTTCGGTGGTCCAAATAGCAAACAATGCCTTTGATGTCTAGTACGGTCATTTATATAGATGAGGAAAATGGTGCAGCTTAGAGGAGAATCTTGGAGCTGTCCTCCTTCTAATGCTCTTTTACTTGATGTTGCCCCTGGAAAGTTGGTATCTATGGTTCTGTTGGTCAGGGAAGCCTGTATCCATTTGATCATCCTTCCTTTTATTCCCATTTTCCTCATTTTCACCAAAAGGCCCTTCATCCAGACTATGTCATATGCCTGCTGCAGATCAATAAATACTGCAAGTGTGCTGTAACTTCCCCCTAAGTGGTCCCTTTAGCGATGTTTGTCTATTATGTTGCTGACTTTACTCTCTTCTATATCTTGTTAAACACTGAGCCGTCCTTTATTCCTCTATTAATTCTGCTGCTGGCAATCTTCTATATCCTGATGTTCAATTGTCCTGTTCCTTTTAATTTTGGCATCCATGTTTTCTCCATAACATTCATAAGACAAAAAAGTAGAAAAATAACAAAAGAAGCGGCTATCCCAACGGGGAAGTCGTCCTCAAACCTGACAGCAGAATCTATGGCCCTCCGGCGAGCACTGAGAATACTTGAGACAGAAAAACAACCACCAACATAAATAGTTGTCTTCACAGACTACAGATAACTAAGTGAGGCAATACAGAAAACAAACAACGAACCACCGTTATCAGAAATCAGAGCAGAATTAGATCAACTTCATAGATTCTCAACAAGAGCGACCCAATGGCTACCCTCCAGCTGGGGAATCACAAGGAACAAGAGAGATGATCCTCTAGCAAAAGGTAGCATCAAACAGGCACAATGTAATCATCTAGTACCATACACAGAGATCAAGAACATTAGAAATCAGTATATACACCGATGGAGAGAAGACAGCATCATAAACAGTACACCAGACCCAATTCATCAACTCAAACGAAACCAACAATCTACCTTATTTCGCCTGAAAACTGGTCACTACAGACTACTAGAACTTATGTATATATATACACCAAATAAACTTCCCACACCCACATTAATGCTCATATGAAACAGAGCGCCAGAATCCTGCACACATTCTACAGGAACAGTCGCTATAGAGAAATGAGATACCAGACCTGGCCAGAGAGTGCGGAGCTGAGACAAAAAGATGTGGGGCAGCCGCACGGACCTCGTGAAGACTACAGACATTCATCATGGCTACCGTCCTGCAGATATAGAGTGACCAAAAGATCCTGAACATAAAGAAAAAAATGTTAATTATATAGAACTGCATGATTTGATTCAATCTGGTTTTCCAACAGAAAAATATCTAAGGAGAGTTTACATGTCGGAAACATGGAGACACTAATGTGTAGGTAGGTAGATCAGATGTTAAATCCACATACAATAGAGGTCTTGTGTATAATGAAGACGAGGGCTGTCAGAAAATACAATCTTCCAATGACAATAACCTGAACTTACTCCAATACTAACAACCTGAACTTACTCCAATACTAAGAACCTGAACTTACTCCAATACTAACAACCTGAACTTACTCCAATACTAACAACCTGAACTTACTCCAATACTAAGAACCTGAACTTACTCCAATACTAACAACCTGAACTTACTCCAATACTAACAACCTGAACTTACTCCAATACTAACAACCTGAACTTACTCCAATACTAACAACGTGAACTTACTCCAGTACTAACAACATAAACTTACTCCAATACTAACAACGTGAACTTACTCCAGTACTAACAACATAAACTTACTCCAGTACTAACAACTTGAACTTACTCCAGTACTAATGTGACAGTTCCAGATAGAGCATGGGTGTTTAGGGCAGGGGAGATTCTCCGGGCGACTATAGGAACAAAGGTTGCCGGAATGCGTGACAAGGTCAATCACCGTCTCTACACTAGGTCGACAAAGGAAACGAGGGGCTTAGGTGGAAGAATTTATCTAGTACGGGGTGGGGGTGGGGAGGGGGGTGTTCAGAGCTGATGTGGGGGTTCGTAGCTGACCACTCTGGCGTTCCTAATTAGCGTAGTTGGTGTTGGTGACATTCAGATGCCGCTACGACTGGCTTCGACATTTAGAGTGAGAGGAATTCGGGGATAGTCATCCAATAACAATTAGTTGGGGGTTGTACCAAATTAGAGTGATGGCTAAGTCAGACAACCAACAGAAGGCATATTGGACGTACGCCGCACATTCAGATCTCGTACTGTTCACAGTGTGTCCAATATAAACATCTACAGAGCGACTAGTCAAAACTCGAGGTGCATGCTGATCCAGTCACCCTGCAAACTCACTCACTCTGACTCCTTACAGCCTCACAGCTTTCTTTCCAGCCAGTCTCACAGCTACTCTCCTAGCCAGTCCGATTGAGTTTATCTTTGCACAGTATTTTATTGTCTCAAGCAACAACCTGGTTGTTAAATATACCTTCTGCTGGTAGTCTGACTTAGCCATCACTCTAATTTGGAACAACCACCAACTAATTGTTATTGGATGACTATCCTCGAATTCCTCTAACTCAAAATGTCGTAGCCGGTCGTAGCGGCATCCGAATGTCAACAACACCAACTACGCTAATTAGGAACGCCAGAGTGGTCAGCTACGAACCCCCACATCAGCTCTGAACACCCCCCCCTCCCCACCCCGTACTAGATAAATTCTTCCACCTAAGCCCCTCGTTTCCTTTGTCGACCTAGTGTCGAGACGGTGATTGATCTTGTCACGCATTCCGGCAACCTTTGTTCCTATAGTCGCCCGGAGAATCTCCCCTGCCCTAAACACCCATGCTCTATCTGGAACTGTCACATTAGTACTGGAGTAAGTTCAAGTTGTTAGGACTGGAGTAAGTTTATATTGTTATTACTGGAGTAAATTCAGGTTGTTAGTACTGGAGTAAGTTTATATTGTTATTACTGGAGTAAATTCAGGCTGTTAATACTGGAGTAAGTTCAGGTTATTAGTACTGGAGTAAGTTTATGTTGTTAGTACTGGAGTAAGTTCAGGTTGTTAGTACTGGAGTAAGTTTATATTGTTATTACTGGAGTAAGTTCAGGTTGTTAGTACTGGAGTAAGTTTATGTTGTTAGTACTGGAGTAAGTTTATGTTGTTAGTACTGGAGTAAGTTCAAGTTGTTAGTACTGGAGTAAGTTTATGTTGTTAGTACTGGAGTAAGTTCAGGTTGTTAGTACTGGAGTAAGTTTATGTTGTTAGTACTGGAGTAAGTTCAAGTTGTTAGTACTGGAGTAAGTTTATATTGTTATTACTGGAGTAAGTTTATGTTGTTAGTACTGGAGTAAGTTTATGTTGTTAGTACTGGAGTAAGTTTATGTTGTTAGTACTGGAGTAAGTTTATGTTGTTAGTACTGGAGTAAGTTTATGTTGTTAGTACTGGAGTAAGTTTATGTTGTTAGTACTGGAGTAAGAATATGTTGTTAGTACTGGAGTAAGTTTATGTTGTTAGTACTGGAGTAAGTTTATGTTGTTAGTACTGGAGTAAGTTTATGTTGTTAGTACTGGAGTAAGTTTATGTTGTTAGTACTGGAGTAAGTTTATGTTGTTAGTGTAGCAGCATAGGGCGTTTATAGTGTATTAGTACTTATCCTATCAAAGAAATCCTGGTCACTTGGACCAAAATAATATATGTGGCAGAGTCTAGGTTTAATTGAGTAGTTTACTTATCTAAAGAGTTACAATATGTAACCACACCACCACTTTACGAGGACTGCAGGAAACCGCAATACAACTGAGCGAGAAAATGCTGCCCAAAACACATGCATCTAATGCATTCATAAAAACATTCTCGCAAGCGAGCGAGAATCATATCCCACCTGAAATAAAAACAGGCAATGGCTACAGAGATATATCTTTAAAAAAAACTCATCAACCTGCCCAGAGGAGCATATGACAACCAACCTGCCCAGAGGAGCATATGACAACCAACCTGCCCAGAGGAGCATATGACAACCAACCTGCCCAGAGGAACATATGACAACCAACCTGCCCAGAGGAGCATATGACAACCAACCTGCCCAGAGGAGCATATGACAACTAACCTGACCAGAGGAGCATATGACAACGATCCTGCCCAGAGGAGCATATGACAACCAACCTGACCAGAGGAGCATATGACAACCAACCTGGCCAGAGGAGCATATGACAACCAACATGACCAGAGGAGTATATGACAACCAACCTGACCAGAGGAGCATATGACAACCAACCTGGCCAGAGGAACATATGACAACCAACCTGCCTAGAGGAGCATATGACAACCAACCTGCCCAGAGGAATATATGACAACCAACCTGCCCAGAGGAGCATATGACAACCAACCTGCCCAGAGGAATATATGACAACCAACCTGCCCAGAAGAGCATATGACAACCAACTTGCCCAGAGGAGCATATGACAACCAACATGACCAGAGGAGCATATGACAACCAACATGACCAGAGGAGCATATGACAACCAACATGACCAGAGGAGCATATGACAACCAACCTGCCCAGAGGAGCATATGACAACCAACCTGACCAGAGGAGCATATGACAACCAACATGACTTTGAAGGAACTTGATTCAGCCATTTACTCCCTCAAACCAAGAAAGCCACCTGGAAAAGACGAGGTAACCAACGACATGCTTATGAGATTGGGTGGTACTGCAAAGAAAATACTCCTCGCGATCATGAACTGCAGCTGGAAGCGTGGCATTGTACCTCAAGTGTGGAAAGAAGCACGAATGACCCCCATCCTGAAGGAAAAAAAGATAAACTTGACCCAAATAGCTATAGGCTAATCAGTCTCCTGAGCTGCACAGACAAGCTCATGGAAAAAAATAATAAATACAAGACTCAGCTGGCACCTAGAAGAGAAACTTCTTCTTCTTCATCGTACGCTGTTTACAGCGATATTTACGTTGCACTGTTTTATTTTGTTAAGCCTGTGGCTCAGTGCATCCGATTTCAACAGGCGTTTCTGTAGGGATGCCCTCCTTAGCCTTTGGCTGTCCCCAGCCTAGCTGCAAGGCAGCAGTTGTTTTTGGTCAGAGTTGTCTCTCTTAGGGAAGTTGTCTTGCAGGACTATCGAGTCTTCCCCACTCGTGTCTATAGGGTTTGGCAATGATATGATATGATGGACTATGTACTAATTTGTACTATCCCGGAAGAGAGGCAGTCCAGTGTGACTGTGTCTCAGAATCGTCACGTCCTGCCAGGAACGTAGCATGTGCATGTGAGTGAGGTATCTCTTTGCTTCCTTTATTTTCTCGGCTCATCTGCAGTGATGGTACGCCTAGCATTCCCCGCCACCTGGGAGGTTGTCACAATAGGGCAGGGGTGCAATGTCCACTGGACTGCATCTCTTCTGCGTCCATTGGGATGACTGATAGCAGACAGAGGTAAAGAGCAAGGCAGGAGTGCATTTAACCAGGTGCATTTCTGCGGCTTGACCGGGCCGGGCTGAGACGCGAGCCCCAGGTCCCAGCCATGTCGTAGCCTCCCATCACAGCGGTGCTGAGATTTAGGGCGGGATTCTGGCTTGGAGGCGTTCGGCCGTAGTCCCTCAGATGGTAGCTTCGCACCATTGGCTTATCAGCCAAGCACGTGGACCAAATGTCAGCGACCTGTTATTTCTCTCGAAGGAGTGCATTTGACCAGGGGACAAGCCTGGTCATGGCACGGAGATGTTGTTGGCTTATGAGCCTAGTATGTGGACAAATGTCTGCGACTCCTGTCGAATTGAGTAGGATTAACGTAGCAACGCCCTGTCATTAGTAGGATAAGACTGACCTGTCTTCCGAGGGTCTAATACCAGCCCCCGTTCACTATTAGACCCAACGAATCAATAGAGGGCTTTTTAGTCAGTTAATGACCAAGTGTCTGAAACCTGCGATTTCTCTAGGGCTGAGCAGGATTACCGTAGAGGGTAAAACTGACCTGTCTTTCGTGGGTCTAATTCCAGCACACGTTCCCAATTAGACCCAACGAAAAAAAAGCCTTACTGGGACGGCCGCAGGGACCGACTGACGGATGGACGGTTGTTCCGTCTCTCACTCCGTGGACCTAGGACCGCCTGACAGGGGCCCCTACACACACCAGACGACCGACCGACCGGGCTCGCGCGGGGAAGGATGGCAGCGCTCTGTGCAGAACGGATCCCAACGGCCCCGGCGATACATTTCACATGGACTGGAGACGATATTTTGCCTGCCGGCCTGCCCTTCTCCCGATGGTTGGTCGGACGAGAACAGGGCCTTTAGGGAGGATTCCTGCTTTCCATTTGCCGGTCACAAGCTCTTATATAGGAACATATGGTTGTAAGGGTGTAACTGACACTTCCTACATATTATATAGGAAGATATGGTTGTAAGGCTGTAACTGACACTTCCTATATATTATATAGGAACATATGGTTGTAAGGCTGTAACTGACACTTCCTACATATTATATAGGAACATATGGTTGTAAGGCTGTAACTGACACTTCCTACATATTATATAGGAACATATGGTTGTAAGGCTGTAACTGACACTTCCTACATATTATATAGGAACATATGGTTGTAAGGCTGTAACTGACACTTCCTACATATTATATAGGAACATATGGCTGTAAGGCTGTAACTGACACTTCCTACATATTATATAGGAACATATGGTTGTAAGGCTGTAACTGACACTTCCTACAAATTATATAGGAACATATGGTTGTAAGGCTGTAACTGACACTTCCTACATATTATATAGGAACATATGGTTGTAAGACTGTAACTGACACTTCCTACATATTATATAGGAACATATGGTTGTAAGGCTGTAACTGACACTTCCTACATATTTGAAATTATTGGATGAAGACTCATGACAATTATCAGTACATGTCAGTAAATGGTGTTTTGTTATAATTAGACCATGGTCAGTACATGTCAGTAAATGGTGTTTTGTTATAATTAGACCATGATCAGTACATGTCAGTAAATGGTGTTTTGTTATAATTAGACCATGGTCAGTACATGTCAGTAAATGGTGTTTTGTTTTAATTAGACCATGGTCAGTACATGTCAGTAAATGGTGTTTTGTTATAATTAGACCATGGTCAGTACTTGTCAGTAAATGGTGTTTTGTTATAATTAGAACATGATCAGTACGTGTCAGAAGCTTGTGCCAAGTCGTCTCGATGTTGGTATTGTAACCACGAAAACCTATTTTCAAAATCTCGGTAAGACGAATGCTGTTTTTTTTCTATGAGACATAAAATAAAAAAGTACAGCCTGGTTTGTCGACGGCAGGGACTAGTGGTCTTTCTCAGCTCCTTAAATCGTCCAGGTAGACCTCACCAATAAACGCCGCACGGACAATGAAAGTTGATAGCTCAGTACATACCTGTATAAGCTCTTCTTCATTTCTTCTCCCGCTCTTTTGAGGTGTCACTAAGCAGAATTCCTGTGATGATCTCGCTTCTATATTCTTCCATTAGAATCGCTGGTTACAAGCTGACCATCCCTCTCACTGCCGACACTAATATCGACTGAAAGCCACCTAGACATGTCACTGTTATCTTGCTCATTGTCGATGTCATTGCGTTAAGCCTCATCATCATATGCGTCTGTCTCTGTAGATTATGCACGTGGCGCCTTGTGAATTTTGTCCAGGTCCGGCTTCCGTATTTCGACACTGTCTGCTATGACTGTAAAGGCCTATCCGCGAGTGACAGTGCCTGCGACTGACTGTACAAACCATACTGAGGACATGGCTTACGGGGGTGTTCCTTGATCTTTTCAGACAGAGTGAAACCTAGACTTGAATTATTGGTGTTGCATTTTCACTTTGAGCTGTTTGTGTGCGTATTAGTCTTTTAATGGTGTAATCTTTTTCCGACAGGGAACTTTATTTTGTTTGGATGTTCAAGAAAACCTGCACCTCGATTGGATCTTCACTTCGTGTATACACAGCTCCTCGCCAGTACAAAGTTTCCACGAGTCTCACTGATGTTCTGTCCCCTGTTTTCGTTTTATTTATCTAATGACGCTAGAATTTGTATTTGATTTTTCTCTCCACAAATGTTATCAGTTTCTGCTCCATTCTAAAAAAGTACACTAACATTTAACTTTGATATTTTAGTTCCTATTACATGTTCCTTTAACGTTTCAGGTCTGCAATCCGTTGAGATCAGACAGTTTAATTTCCTTTCCTAATTTCGTAGCAAATGTTTGCAGATTTGTCTTACCAGGATGCCGGACTCACATCCAGTGCATTCAAATGTCCTTTCTCCTAATTCCCTTAAGGTGAATGACCTACATTTACGAAGTCTAAATTGAATTGTACTCCGTTGAATTTCTACAATAATTGTCTAATATAATTTAGCACAGATGTATCGTTTTAATTGCCTTTGTTATCCTCCAGGTTGAAGCTTTTGCAGACTGCTACCCGCGGCCTGGAACTACTCTTTCATTCTATGCCTGTGTATTCCTACAGGCTTGAATTGTTGATATGCTGTCCATAACGGATGACTAACTCCTGGTGCTGTTCTTTAAATCACGTTCTATTTCTTGAACCAATATCAAGTCCTGGACGTTATAAAAACCACGTCCGAGAAGTGGGTTTTTATGTTTAGGAACAGGTAAGAATCACCAGGTGACAAGTCCAGGGGAATATGGTGTATAAGACATCATATCACATCTGCACGTTTTTCTGTCGTCCAGGACTTTGGTTATTGAACTAGACAAGTGATTCTGGGACCAGACGGAGGAGTTTTTCAATCAGGGCATTGGGAAGGTGAACAACATATGGGGAAAGAGTGGAGGAGTACCTCAATCAGGGCATTAGGAAGGTGAAGAACAGATGGGAAAAGGGTGGAGGAGTATCACAATCAGGGAATTAGGATGGTGAAGAACAGATGGGAAAAGGGTGAATATACATCAGTCAGTTACTCTGCTGCTCATTCTGCTCAGTCGTCCTCTTTTTCCCTAAATCTTCCCCGTCATCTGTTTGAGTATGTGTCCATTGAATCTAGCTTTTCTCCTTTGTGTCCTGTATAACTTGCTGAGATTTCCGAGCTGTCCATGAGATATGCAGCTTTGTTCTCATGGACTACATTTCTGTGGAAACGTGAGATTTTATATTTGTTTAGTCATTGTCCATGACTCACATCCGTAAAACAATAGTGGATTCACATAACACTGAGAGACTTCCTACTTCACTTTCACAGTCCGTACAATGGAACTAACTTGACCTTGACATACAATCTCTCCTAAGATGGTACTGTCAATGTCATGATACCATTTCCGGGTAGCAAAGGTCAAGTTAACTATAGTCCCATAACAAACAGTGAAATCTGAGATGCAATGCTACAGACTTCATTATGCGAGGCCACATCATGTTAAGAGATGGGGTAATCATTTCACTTTTTCTCTGCCTTTTTTTCACTATCAGTCAGTCAACTATAATTATGCAACTGGATCGACTGGATCGAGCCTTCCGCGTGTTTCAAGTTGGTAATCAAATCTTCTTTTAGTTAGCTGGACCAAAACATAATTCAACAAGGTTTTATGAGGCCCAGAAACCGGTTGGACCAGGGTTTTGCGTGGCCCAGAAACCGGTTGGACCAAGGTTTTGCGTGGCTCAGAAACCGGTTGGACCAGGGTTTTGTGTGGCCCAGAAACCGGTTGGACCAGCGTATTGTGTGGCCCAGAAACCGGTTGGACCAAGGTTTTGCGTGGCTCAGAAACCGGTTGGACCAAGGTTTTGCGTGGCTCAGAAACCGGTTGGACCAAGGTTTTGCGTGGCCCAGAAACCGGTTGGACCAGCGTATTGTGTGGCCCAGAAACCGGTTGGACCAGGGTTTTGTGTGGCCCAGAAACCGGTTGGACCAAGGTTTTGCGTGGCCCAGAAACCGGTTGGACCAAGGTTTTGCGTGGCTCAGAAACCGGTTGGACTAAGGTTTTGCGTGGCCTAGAAACCGGTTGGACCAAGGTTTTGCGTGGCCCAGAAACCGGTTGGACCAGGGTTTTGCGTGGCTCAGAAACCGGTTGGACCAAGGTTTTGTGTGGCTCAGAAACCGGTTGGACCAAGGTTTTGCGTGGCTCAGAAACCGGTTGGACCAAGGTTTTGCGTGGCTCAGAAACCGGTTGGACCAAGGTTTTGCGTGGCTCAGAAACCGATTGGACCAGGGTTTTCTGTGGCATAGAAGCTGAATTGAAAAATGTTTATGCAGCCCAGAAAAAGAATGGACAAAGAAACATGATAGACAAAGTCTAATGTGTGGTCCAGAAACAGAACGGACAAAGTCTAGTGTGTGGTCCAGAAACAGAGAGGACAAGGTCTAATGGATGGTCCAGAAATAGAACAAACAAGGTCTAGTGTTTGGTCCAGAAAAAAACTGAAAAAATCTAGTGTGTGGTCCGAAAACAGAACGGACAAGGTCTAGTGTGTGGTCCGAAAACAGAACGGACAAGGTCTAGTGTGTGGTCCAGAAACAGAGAGGACAAGGTCTAGTGGATGGTCCAGAAATAGAACAAACAAAGTCTAATGTGTGGTCCAGAAACAGAACGGACAAAGTCTAGTGTGTGGTCCGAAAACAAAACGGACAAGGTCTAGTGTGTGGTCCAGAAACAAGAGATAATATATAGTGTGTTGTCCAAAAACAGCACGAGCAAAGTCTAGTGGATGGCCCAGAAACAAAACTGACCAGGTCTAGTTTGTGGTCCAGAAACAGACGGGTGAAGGACTAGTGAGTGGTCTAGAAACAGAACGAACAAGGTCTTGTGTTTGGTCCAGAAAAAGAACGGACAATGTCTAGTGTATGGTTCAGAAAAGGGATGTACAAAGTCTAGTATGTGATCCAGAAACAGAAGCGATAAGGTCTAGTGTATGGTCCAGAAATAAAACGGACAAGGTCTAGCGCGTGGTCAAGAAACAGAACGGACAAGGTCTAGTGTGTGGTCCAGAAACAGAGAGGACAATGTCTAGTGTGGTTCATAAAAAGAACTAACAATGTCTAGTGTGTGGCCCAGAAACAGAACGGACAAGGTCTAGTGTGGTTCATAAAAAGAACTAACAATGTCTAGTGTGTGGTCCAGAAACAGAACGGACAATGTCTAGTGTGGTTCATAAAAAGAACTAACAATGTCTAGTGTGTGGTCCAGAAACAGAACGGACAATGTCTAGTGTGGTTCATAAAAAGAACTAACAATGTCTAGTGTGTGGTCCAGAAACAGAACGGACAATGTCTAGTGTGTGGTCCAGAAACAGAACGGGCAAGGTCTAGTGTGGTTCATAAAAAGAACTAACAATGTCTAGTGTGTGGTCCAGAAACAGAACGGGCAAGGTCTAGTGTGTGGTCCAGAAACAGAACGGGCAAGGTCTAGTGTAGTTCATAAAAAGAACTAACAATGTCTAGTGTATGGTCCAGAAACAGAAGGATAAGGTCTAGTGTGGGGTCCAGAAACAGAACGAACAAGGTTTAGCGTGTGGTCCAGAATATGGACGTACAAAGTTTAGTGTGTGGTCCAGAATATGGACGTACAAAGTTTAGTGTGTGGTCCAGAATATGGACGTACAAAGTTTAGTGTGTGGTCCAGAATATGGACGTACAAAGTTTAGTGTGTGGTCCAGAATATGGACGTACAAAGTTTAGTGTGTGGTCCAGAATATGGACGTACAAAGTTTAGTGTGTGGTCCAGAATATGGACGTACAAAGTTTAGTGTGTGGTCCAGAATATGAACGACGTCTAGTGTGTGGTCCAGAATATGAACGACGTCTAGTGTGTGGTCTAGAAACAGATTGGACAAGTTCTAGTCTGTGGTCCAAAATATGGACATACAAAGTCATTTATAGTCTAATGAACAATACAAGTTACCCGGGTTAGGCAAAATTATTAGATCATGCACGATTCCATCCCCGTCTATGACAACAAATGTTGTGAACTAGAGAAGAAGTCTAAAATTATACTGCGGAAAGTAGCACACATGTGGACCTTCAACAGTAAGCCCATGATTGAAGAAAAGCCATAGGAAAACAATAATCAACCAGGCTGAGGACTTCAAGACGAAAGACTTGAGATACGATAACAAGAAAATAGAAAATGTAACAGATATTTGAAAATTTCTGTTCTGCTCATACGTGACAGATTAATTTCAGATAGCAAACAGGAAAGTGTTACATAGCGTTATCCTGTACCCACGTAGTAATTACCCAATCAGAAATGACATTATACTGCGTGAACTAAAAGTTGGTAAAAGGGCACAGATGTTGTAAGCCAGTAGTTTCCAGTCTTGGATCAATGGACCCACGTAGAACCACAAAATAGCTTGTGAGAGTCCATGAACCAAATATAGATGTTGTCACTCACTCATTATACACTGTATATGTCCAATGGATGCATTTGTTTGAGATGGGAGAGCTGGAGACAAACTGCTGATAAATGAAGAAGGATGCAAGCTGTTGAATATAAATTCTAATGGAGAAGTTAGCGAATGTCTTATATAGAATGTACAACAAATAATGATGGGCGAGATCAAATAACGTCCATGACAGGTCAACAGGAACCAGTGCTGTCAGTAGTGAAATGTTGAATGTTGCAAGGTGTGAGCATGTAACGAGACATGACTCCATCAATTCAATCAATAGTACGCTTAGTCTAACAGGGCCGTCGCGTCGAATGACAATGTCGATGACTACGTCTGATATAGGCATCGCAGGCGGCCAGCAGTTCTGTTGGGGAGGTGGTGATCTGTTTTAACCAAGTTTTGCAAGGACGTCTCCAGGATGAGCACGGCGTCTTCCCGTAACTCGCCCCCACAGGCTGTAGGAGTATCTCGTGGGCTGGAACTTCCCGGAAAAGGCGAACAACGGGACCGAAGAGGGACAGACGACGGCCATCAATCGTTAAGACAATGTCTGCAAGTTGAGTACCTCGAACTACTTCACTGTTGGAAATCATGTCATGGCTGATGATCTCGAGGATGCGTTTCTAGTTGCCCAGGTGCAAGGCCTCAAGACGCGACCGGTCCTGCTGTAGTAGTGTCCAGGACAGGGAGCCGTACCGGAGAATGGGGACATTGCAGGAGAAATAAATACGAAGCCAGGTCTCCAGGGAGAGTCTCCTCTGGAACCAGACTCTGCGAAGTGAGTGCATGGATGAAACCGCTACGCCTATCCTACGCGTGATGTCCTGGCTGCTGTGTGCGTTAGAGGACTGTCTGCTGCCGAGGTAGACGAAGTTCTTGGTTGCTGCAACAAGGTTGTCGTTCATGGTGATGCTCAGCGTAGAGGGGCCCCTGCTGAGGTTTAGAATTTTCGTCTTCGTCCAAGAAATGTGCAAGCCTAGGTGGATCAATTCAGTCTCTCTAGGGGACCTACTAGGACCTGAGAATCGAAGCTCCGTATGATGACGTCATCAGCGTATCAGCAATCAGAGATTGGTTATTCGGGAGTCGCCGACAAGGACCCTGGGTTGTGTGCAGAAGACTGGTCATCCAGTCCATGGCGCAGTAGAAAAGTGCAGGGGCGAGGATACAGTCCTGTCGGACACCAGATGATGTAGAGAACTGCTCTGTGAGATCCGTCCGAGACGAATCTTGGCACTGGTGTGACTGTGAAGCTTCTCAATTATGTTCAGCAGCGTGCCTGATAAACCCACACATTGTAGGGCCTTTCACAGTGCGTGTCTGTCCACAGAATCGGATATGCAGGTCGTCGGTCAACGTAGGCAACGTGGAGAGAGCGGTTAAACTCGTGGTGAAGTTCTGTGAGGAGGCGGAGGGCCAGAATGGCGTCAATGGTGGAGCGAGAATAGGTGAGCATTGATTGTTGGGGGCAATTATGTCTCATTAAAAAGGGCTGCAGTCTGGAGAGGAGCATATGTGCGAAGACCTTTCCGGAGACGGACAGTAGGGTAATGGGTTTGCAATTACCGCATCCCAGTCGTTAGCCCTTTCCCTTGTACAAGGAAGTTATTATTCCGTCGCGCCATGCCGCGGGCACTTGTACTCCACACCGATGTGAAGAGTTGGTGCAGGGTGGTGGTCATCGGGTCCAGGGTGGTGGTCATCGGGTCCAGACTGGTGGTCATCGGGTCCAGGGTGGTGGTCATCGGGTCCAGGGTGGTGGTGGTCATCGGGTCCAGGGTGGTGGTGGTCATCGGGTCCAGAGTGGTGGTGGTCATCGGGTCCAGGGTGGTGGTCATCGGGTCCAGGGTGGTGGTCATCGGGTCCAGGGTGGTGGTCATCGGGTCCAGGGTGGTAGTGGTCATCGGGTCCAGGGTGGTGGTGGTCATCGGGTCCAGGGTGGTGGTCATCAGGTCCAGGGTGGTGGTGGGCATCGGGTCCAGGGTGGTGGTGGTCATCGGGTCCAGGGTGGTGGTCATCGGGTCCAGGGTGGTGGTCATCGGGTCCAGGGTGGTGGTCATGTATCCAGGGTGGTGGTGGTCATCGGGTCCAGGGTGGTGGTCATTAGGTCTAGGGTAGTGGTCATCGGGTCTAAGGGTGGTGATCATCGGGTCTAAGGCGTACTTTAAAAGTTTAGTGGAAATATTGCCGGGCCCAACGGACGGACGTTGGAATAGACTTCATCTCAAAGATGGTATTGATGAAGGAACAGTTGAAGGCGGAGGATTGCGAAGAGGGAAAAATAAGTCCAGGTTTGATAACATCAAAGAATGGACAGGACATGGAGGTCATTGTCTCACTTTGCTGCGTTGGTGTTATGAGCGAGGGTCTGTAGAATCGAATAAACAAAGGAAGACGCCAAGGAAGCAGTCTCCTAATGACCGGAGCTGAAGACTTAAATCATCTGGTTTACTTTGGGACATTTAGTACCATCGGATGCTCTCCGACTATCTGTGATTTGGGCCATCTTCCCGTGTTTCACAAATGGGACTGTAATTAGTCTGGTTTCTTCCTCGTCCGTGCTTTATATTCTTATATTCTTCAACTTCCTCATTGCAGGTCATAGACACATATATTTGTGAAGGTCTGCAATCTGCACGTCATAAAGGCATGTTGGTGAAGGTCTACAATCTGGACGTCATAGAGACATACGTTTGTGAAGGTCTGCAAACTAAACATCATAGAGACAAATGTTTGTGAAGGTCTGCAATCTAAACGTCATAGAGACAAATTTGTGTGAAGGTCTGCAATCTTGACGTCATAGAGACATATGTTGGTGAAAGTCTGCAATCTGGACCTCTTTTAAAGAGCTGTGGGTGAAGGTCTACAATATGGACGTCATAGAGACACCTGTTGGTGAAGGTCTACAGGGTTGTACACTCTCCCCAAAACTTTTCAATATATTCCTTGAGGGAATTATGAGTGAGGCACTTGGAGGTCACGTTGGTACTGTCAAGATAGGGGGCCGAACGTTTACTGACCTTCGTTTTGCATATGACATCGACGGGTTGGCGGGCACAGAAGAAGAACTCCAGGAATAAGTCAGAAGACTCGATGAAACAGCTCTGGATTATGGTATGGAGATAAATGCTGGAAAGACAAAATTAATGACCAACAACGTCACGGGCTTCAACAGTAGGATAAAAGCTAATGGCCAGGAATTCGAAGTGGTTGACCGTTTTAAATATATGTGTTCGATTGTCAGTGATGAAGGATCAAAATGTGAGGTGTTGGTCAGAATAGCACAGACAATAGCAGTGCTAGTACGCCTTAACACAATCTGGCAAGACAGTTTGCTCTATGCACGAAAATCAGCGTACATTGGTGCTGTCAATAGTCCTCTACTTTGCTTGTGAGACATGGACAGCTGACCTGCAGCTGAGAATACAGGCCTTGGAGATGAGATGTTTCCGAAGACTTCTAAACATCACAAAGATCGAGCTACAAATGAGGAAATACGAGATAGAATTGCAACAGTAATAGGGCCGTTTGAAGATCTCTGGCAGCTGTCACAAGAAGGACACTCACTTGGGACGGTCACATATCGAGATCAAATGGTCTTGCAAATACGATCCTGCACGGAAAGGTGCAAGGCAGACAACGAAGAGGACGTCCCCAAAAAAAAGGTGGGAGGACAATTTAAAAGAATGGACCAATATTCGCCCAGAAACGGCACAGGGAGCAACCGCTGACAGAGAAGGGTGACGTGGGGTTGTGAGGATATCTTCATTCTTCATGTGTGCCCCAACGACCTCACTGGTAACGGGATGACCCGACATGAGATAGTGTAAGTAGCATGATTACATAATATCTAAGCGGATATTGTCATTATATGACCAAGACTCTTTGCTATCTAGAAGTCCTCAATATTATTCAACTGGAAAATCTGTGATTCATTCTATACTTACTGTAGAGTTCCATATTGGGCCTAGAAAGTTCAATGCAAATCTGCTATAATTATTCTTAGCGTTAATACATTTTTTGTTCCTCCATCTTTATCACTCATACTTCCCAGACATGTTAGATATTTATTTTTTTTATTTAAAAAAAAGTTCTCCTTCTCGGCAGGCAGGCCTCAAAGCCATTCGGCCACGTGCTCCTCTGTTAAATTTTAAACTTCTTCATGTATCTGATCATTAATCATTATGTGGTCTATTTGCTTGTTATTTATTTAAAAGTTATTTGTTGTCTTCAAACTAATCTGCAATTATTTGTTTGCTGCTTCATATGTTAGCCTGAAGATATTCACTCATATGTACTGCTACTTACGTGACAGCACACAGAAGACACCAACACAATTGATTGTGTTCTTGAGTTTCTGCTCTCTGTTGTTTGGAACATCACCCACTTTATGATTATGATAAAGATTGTCTTACTTCAGGTTGAGCTGCACATGGCTGGGACAAATATCATTTATTATTCTATTTGCATCTTCTTCTTAATTATCTTGTTCTCTTCTTCTTCTTTCGTTCTCAATCCCCCACTACCAAGCCCTGGACAGGGCTTTGTGAGTAGCAGGATGTAGTCCACAGAACGGAATGCGTTGTGTCGCTAGTTTACAGCTCGACTGCGATATTTGCACCTTTCGGTCCGACACATCGTCAGAAATTATCTTGTAAAACTCTTATCTATTTATTCGTTTGATTTTTTAAATCTTCAATATTTTCAAATTTTCTCTTTAGTATCAAACAGCTTTTCAAATAATATAATGTTCATATATATATGTGTAGGTGTCTGCAACTCCCTAGATTGTTTTATGTTAACATTAAGCATTGATATGTGATCTCTGGAACTTCCACATTTGCTAGAAGTTTGGAGTGTGGTCATGAACTCGTGTTCTGTTGTTGGATTAACATTTATTTTTAGGGGTTTCTTTGCTGGGTCTATTATTGGTCTGGGATATTGGCGAAATTATGTTAACTGTTTATTTACAGTATTTATCATATTTGCTTTGCAGTGTCTATTTGCCGTAGATGATCTGTTTTTGTGGTTCTATATTGTGCCACTTGTGATCTATATCGTCGAAAACATGTTTTTTTCCCAAGCAGCATTTTGGAATTTAACTAAAATTTACCACAAAGATAATAAATGTGAACACGCAAAACAATTTAGAACTTCACAATATGATACGACCGAATGGTTGACAGGTTTTGAGATTCGATCTAAGCTTTTTTGTTGGTCGTTCTCTAATGGCAGTGGGGTGGAATAAATGGCGATTGATTAGTTTCTCTTACAAAAGAGATTTAAGTTGATTTATAAATAACATTGATAAGTAATATATTTGTTTTAAACAAATTTTGTCTAAAACTTTTGTCATTTTGAAGTTTTAAAGCTGCAAGCACACCCTGTTTTAGATTTCACAGTATGACATTATTAATATGTTTGCCTTTTTTCTTAACCTAACTTAACTTAATGTCTTTATACTGGTTTAAAAGATTCATCAGAGTCTGTATACAACCAGTTACATTTGCATTTTCCTGCTTTAAAAACTGTACGCATTCAATCTATTCTTAAATGCATTAACTGACCCTGCCTCCTCTACTTCTCGGGGCAATGCATTCTAAGCATTCACCACTCAACTCACTGACTAAAAAAATATTTTCTAATATCCATATTGGATCTTTCTTTAGTTAATTTGTAGCTGTGCCCTCTTTTTCTTGTTATTTTGAACAACTTGTTATAGTCTAATTTATCCTTTCCTTTTGATTATTTAAAAACCTGTATTAAGTCAACTGGAATTCTTCTCTGTTCTAGACAATGTAGGCCGGTTTTTCTGAGTCTTTCCTCATAACAATAATTCCGGAATCCCACTATCAGTGTTGTTGTTCTTCTTTGTATCCTCTCCAGCATGTTTATATCCCGTCTGCGATAAGGACTCCACACCTGTACACAGTGTTCCAATCTAGGGATAACTAATGCTTTATACAGTTTGACTATCACTTTCTTGCTCCTATGTTTAATATTTCTTGTTATCATACCTAACAATACATTTGCCTTTTTCACTGCTACCTGGACTTGCTCACTCACCTTATCTGTATGATCTATTATAACCTCAAGGTCCCTTTCCTTTTCTATCTTTCTAATACTATTCTCTGTTATTACATTCCATATTGGATCTACCCATGTGGATGACTGTACATTTATCTAGCGGTACATGAAACTCCATCTACCAGAGCTCATACCCTCTGTTGAGAAATACAAGAATGTTCAAGATGAGACCCAGTGAGGCTTATCTGATTGAGAAACTGTTTGCTCTTATAATCCTTTTGTTTGGGCTGTCTTCTTGACATCGACCCATGAGAGTCCAGTTGCCTTTCTCTTGCACTGATATTTGCCAGATTGGTTGTGGTCTGCATCCTCATCTCTTTTGCTGTGGGTTCTAATCAACGCCATATGGTTATATTATCTGGCAACTTTCTTTAATATGCACTGGTTGCCGATACGTTGATTGGTAAAAGTCAGCAGGATTGACATGCTAATTTAATTTTCAAGTGATGAGTCCTATGAGTGTTGAAGCCAACTTCTTCTTCTTCTTCATCAATCATTACAACTAACAAACACACGTAGATACTATTACATGGCGTTGGATTAAAGGGTGGCAGCCCGGATGCTGCTGGAACCATAACAACAACAACTATATTAATGGACTGATTTTCAATGAGTCGTCTTTTCTCTCCAAGTGAAGGACAAGACCACCACTGCAGCTGGACCCTATCACAGAGACCATGTATCTGATAACATGCAGTTGGTGTATAGTGGTTTTACATGAGGTAATAAATGATATAGGAATAAACGAGGCAGACAGGATAGTGTCAGGATGCCTAAAACCCACTGCTAATATATACCTTATAAATGGCATAGCTCCACCTGCTGTCAGAAGAAGCGTGACTGCTGAAAATGAAAGAGAGAAACAGGAAAACGATCCTAGACACCCAATGCTTGGATACCAGGAGCAGATCACAAGACACGAGTCCAGGCATAGTTTTTTTAAATCAACAAAGCTCATACAGTCAAGCCCTGAAAGTCGTCGCACTGAATTATGAGACAAAATGATACAAAACCCAGACCTCAGGAGGAACCTGCCCCTGGACATCACTTACCCTACTCCCTTTGGAAGACAATAAATAGACTTTGAACTGCCGTATCTCGATGTAGGAAGAACATGAAGAGATGGGGGTCTCTCGGACAGCGATACATGTGACTGCAGTGCGATTCAAGATGCAGGTTATCTGGTGATTTGTTCCAAAATCCAGATACATGTGTCAAGAGCGACATGTTTAAGGGAAATGACAGGGCAATTCAAGTGGCTGAACACTGTATGAACGCTATATGCCATGGTGCTTGGACATGGAAAGTAAGTAAGTAATGTGATGAGGCTGCTAGCCCTAAACATAACCCTCTTTAGTTGCCTACTACACACACATGACAATGATTATGCTCAACTATTCTGTCAGATGGAATATGACATTAGTCACAGATTATTCTATTAAAAATATTATAGAGCTAGATTACAAATAAAATAGACATAACATTCATTGTAGTTGTCAATCAGGTGTATTTAATAAAGATCAATGGATGTCATACCTGGAGGTGGAAAGATTCTCACAAACACAACCACAATTAATTCTTTAACAAGAGCCTTACGGAATTACGGCTTTCCTATCAATACTTTCCAAATATTCCGCGTGTGGTAGAAAAGTTCTTGATGGAAGTTATTCACATCAATTTTGTTGAAATATCAAGTACCGGTATTTACTTCCACTTGAAGATATTCATCCACAATCCATTACTGCATAAGGATTCATGAAATGATACCGCAGACTAACATAATCTCTGCAAATCATTCATGATGTTTTGTGTTGGAGCATTAACTCATAGTTATATACTCTGAACTCATGGTACCATTAACTCATTGTTAATTACCCTGAACTGGTAGCTTTAACTCATAGTTTATTACTCTGAACTCATGGTAGCATTAACTCATAGTTAATTACTCTGAACTCATGGTAGCATTAACTCATAGTTATATACTCTGAACTCCTGGTAGCATTAACTCGTTGTTAATTACCCTGAACTGATAGCTTTAACTCATAGTTTATTATTCTGAACTCCTGGTAGCATTAACTCATAGATAATTACTCTGAACTCCTGGTAGCATTAACTCATAGATAATTACTCTGAACTCCTGGTAGCATTAACTTAGTTACTCTGAACTCCTGAAGCATTACATCATAGTTAATTACTCTGACTGCTAAAGCATTAACTCATAGCTTGCTACTCTGAACTCCACCAAAAGTTTCATTCCACAGCCTCACCATATGCAAACATTAGTCAATACAGCCTTGTATTCTTATTTGGATGGATGATCATAAGATTGATTATCAACTACAGAGAATCACATACTGAATGGTTACAAATAGATGTCATATTGAAACTGAATTTCACATTGAAACTGAAGTTCATACTCAAGCTCAGGCTCACACTCAAACTGAAGTTCACATTTAAAAATGAAATTCATATTTAAACTCATGTTCACATTCAAACTGAAGTTTTTCCTCACATTTTATCAGTTCCTGTCTAAAAACAATTCACAAAAATTATAGATCAAAACAAAAGAAAAAAGATAGGAAAATATCTCGAGATATAACTTTACAAAGTAAGCAATAAAAATGAGTGGGTCTATTATTACAGAAGATGCCCATAATGATACATAAATGAAGACAAGGCTTGCAATGACTGCTGGTCTACATTGCTCTTATGGATGCAGCCAGGCCACGAATTTGCCTGAGGTTCACACTGGTCGACGACTTGCACTAGTGTTCATGGAAACGTGTCTTTGTTTTCCTATTTAGACTGGTTAATTCGTTCTTTTTTTGTGTTTTCTTCCTTCCGATTATCCTGGCCTGGACATCGGCTATATGAATTAGCACTACGCTTAAACCTGTGTCGTATTTTCACAGTCTAGTTCACACAGCTAAACTTCACGAGATTGGCGCCCTTCGCCCTAGCTGCAGACAGCGTCAGTTTTGGTGTGACTGAAATGTAGACACGACTATAATGAACTAGAACATGTCCCGGGAAAGATGTTCCTATAACCTCTTACGGTTTTGGAAAAGGCACAACACACAAAGATAGATGTCATCCCTCTCAGCTGCCTTGCAGGATACCTGTTTATGGTAAAGGCTTCAGGAGTAAGCCCTGAGGAAAAATCTGTATTTTGTGCTATCTCTAGTCATTTCGATAACATCTTGCAACTGGCCAAAGGCAGCTCAGGATGAGAGAATGAGGTTGACAAAAGACGGAGTAATTTCCTCACTTTAATCCAATTCACAGTGCAAGTCACCCATTTCAGAGGACACAGCAAAAGAAAAGACTGTACACACAGCTGAACAAAGAGAGTGGTCTTCATCACATGTGATGAACGAACGTTATCATCACAGTTTCTCCTCGAGGAGAGTTGGTGTGAGACACATCCTTCTCCTCAGATCTGTGTGCTGGGGACAGTCCTGAAGTATGTGCTGCTATCATGTTTGCTGGGGACAGTCCTGAAGTATGTGCTGCTATCATGTGTGCTGGGGACAGTCCTGAAGTATGTGCTGCTATCATGTTTGCTGGGGACAGTCCTGAAGTATGTGCTGCTATCATGTTTGCTGGGGACAGTCCTGAAGTATGTGCTGCTATCATGTTTACTGGGGACAGTCCTGAAGTATGTGCTGCTATCATGTGTGCTGGGGACAGTCCTGAAGTATGTGCTGCTATCATGTTTGCTGGGGACAGTCCTGAAGTATGTGCTGCTATCATGTTTGCTGGGGACAGTCCTGAAGTATGTGCTGCTATCATGTTTGCTGGGGACAGTCCTGAAGTATGTGCTGCTATCATGTTTGCTGGGGACAGTCCTGAAGTATGTGCTGCTATCATGTTTGCTGGGGACAGTCCTGAAGTATGTGCTGCTATCATGTTTGCTGGGGACAGTCCTGAAGTATGTGCTGCTATCATGTTTGCTGGGGACAGTCCTGAAGTATGTGCTGCTATGTTTGCTGGGGACAGTCCTGAAGTATGTGCTGCTATCATGTTTGCTGGGGACAGTCCTGAAGTATGTGCTGCTATCATGTTTGCTGGGGACAGTCCTGAAGTATGTGCTGCTATGTTTGCTGGGGACAGTCCTGAAGTATGTGCTGCTATCATGTTTGCTGGGGACAGTCCTGAAGTATGTGCTGCTATCATGTTTGCTGGGGACAGTCCTGAAGTATGTGCTGCTATCATGTTTGCTGGGGTCAGTCCTGAAGTATGTGCTGCTATCATGTTTGCTGGGGACAGTCCTGAAGTATGTGCTGCTATCATGTTTGCTGGGGACAGTCCTGAAGTATGTGCTGCTGTCATGTTTGCTGGGGACAGTCCTGAAGTATGTGCTGCTATCATGTTTGCTGGGGACAGTCCTGAAGTATATGTGCTGCTGTCATGTTTGCTGGGGACAGTCCTGAAGTATGTGCTGCTATCATGTTTGCTTGGGACAGTCCTGAAGTATATGTGCTGATATCATGTTTGCTAGGCTGCAGTAACACAAGGTGGTGGCAGATATCCTGAATCTGGTGTCTCATTCTGTTGTGGCCAGTTCCGAGACGAAGTATGGTAACCCGGTCTTTTCTGGACAGTTGGTAGTTTCCGTTATCTGCGTGGTGTTTGAGGTGTTCCTCGTAGCACTTTACATTGCATTTCCCTTTTATTACGGCTTAAGTTTCTTCATAGTTGACCAGGTATACTTCCTGTATGAGTATTGCTCCGTCTGTGGCTAGACTGCTGGCCTATTATCTTTTCATGTTACAGTGCGGTATCACTACTTTTTGGAACCCGTGAGACATTTTCATCAAGGCTGCTATCAATTCATTCAGTTCAGTGTTCTTCAATTGAATTTGGTTTAACTAATTGATGATCTGGAAATTACCAATGATTTGACTCTTGTGTTTCATAGTCGCAACCAGATGAGAATTTGGCGGAAGAGGGTGATTTTTTTGCGTTCGCCTTATTTACTATTCCCCAAGGCGGTGTGCATTGCACTATGTTTTTATTTTCCGCCTATCAACCCAGTGTATTCAACTTTGGCAAGCATTTTATGTAAGGGTCTGCTTACTCCTGCATTTTCTAAGGGTTTGTTTCTCCGGAGTAACGGCCGGGGCTATTATTGGGGAACGAATATAGCACCTTCAGATTGTGAGCCGTGTCACTTAACCATTAGCCCACGCCATCCCCGTAGACGATAAATAAAAGAAGTTTTACTCTTAGGCAGCAATGCAGACAAAAGTAGGAGGTACAGGTATAGATAAAATAAAAATACAGAAGATGAGAAAAGCTTTCATGTCATTGGGGGAACTTATGAAAATCAGATTAAATTAAGTCTAACTGCCAACTCTAATGGAAAGTCCATTCTAATGTATGGCTCTGAAACATGGACAACAAAAACAACAATGAGAAAGGTACAGACTTTCATAAATGGGTACATGTGCAGAATAGAGAGATTGAAATGGTCTGATAAGATCACTAATGTGGAACTGTTGGACAGAACCAGACAGAATAGAGAGATTGAAATGGTCTGATAAGATCACTAATGTGGAACTGTTGGACAGAACCAGACAGATGTCTCTGTGGAACATGACATAAGAAGAATGCACTGGTGTTGAATAAGACACACATTAATGAAACCAGCTAATAACGTTACAAGACAGTCTCTGTTCTGGAATCCCTAAGACAAAAGAAGTAGAGGTAGACCAAAACACATAAAGAAGAAAGCTTGAGACAAATAAAAAGGAACCAGGGAGGACCTGGACAGAGCTGAAAAGGATCGTTCAAGACAGAACGAGTAGACAAGTATTTGTTGATAGCTATTTTTTATTGATTGAGGGCTACTGAAAAAAGGAGACATATGCAGTGGTGGACCTGAGCTCTTACTGTAAGGTACAAATGGAATACAAAATATGATTATTTTGCCATTTGGTGGCTCTTATTTTGGAACTTCTTGATTTGTATAAAAAAATTTGGAGTTCATTGACTACAGATGTATCCATTTGTGAAAGTTTAGGTTTAAGTGTATCTGTTTGTAGATGTTTAATTTTTAGTGTATCCGTTTGTGAAAGTTTAAGATTGTGTATCCATTTGTGGATGTTCAGGTTTTAGTGTAACTGTTTGTGACAGTTTAGGTTTAAGAGTATCCATTTGTGGATAATTAGGTTTTAGTATATCCGTTTGTGAAAGTTTCGGTTTAAAAAAAAACTGTCAATACGACTTTTTCCCAATTGCTGGGGTAGTCGAGGGTTTTTTTTAAGGCTGAGAACTACAGGCCGCTTCGCCCCTGATGTCGCCATGTCGTGTGCTGGCAATATTTGTTTATTTCATACCCAACAGAAAAACAACATATGCCATACCAGGATTCAAATCACTGCCCTCCTTGTCGGCAGGCAGGCCTCAAAACCATTCGGCCAAATGCTCCTCATTTAGGTTTAAGTGTATCCATTTGTGAAAGTTTAGGTTTAAGTGTATCCATTTGTGAAAGTTCAGGTTTAAGTGTATCCATCTGTGAAAGTTTAAGTTTAGGTGTATCCATTTGTGAAAGTTTAGGATTAAGTGTATCTATTTGTGAAAGTTTAGGTTTAAATGTATCCATTTGTGAAAGTTTAGGTTTAAAAAAGGTAAGAATGTGAACAACTTAAAGATGCATACTAAACAATGTACAAAATGGATTCAATACTTCTGACATCACACCGCCCTCCATCTCCCAAAAAAACTTGGTGGATTCTTCTTCAAATCTCCATTTAATTTCTTATAAAGCAGAGGCCCACAACTACAGCTGGCCCATTACCTGAAGCTTGCACTGAAGCCCTTTGCCTGGTTTTATAGCAATTTGTTTGATATGATAAAGCTCCTAGAACCATGCACAACTTCTCTCTAATCACCTTTCATAACACAATTCCTCTCTGATCTTATATGATGTAACTCATTGGGTGCAACAATGTGGATGGAATACATGGAAAGGCAGAGAATAAAATGGTTCAGACACCTAACAAGAATGCAAACAAAGTTACCACCAGCGCAGATCTACACCAGACAACAGGGTTGCAGAGCAGGAGAGAAGGGAAACCAAGAGAAAGTGTTAGTGAGCCACTGAAGACACACGGAATGACAACAACATCAGCGACACATCTGGAACACGAAAAAAAACTGCACCTACCTACGCATATATTTAGATTTAGCAAGGTAGTGGAAGTAAACCCATTTTTAAAAATGTGTGCTAAAGTTGAGGAGGACTCTGTGGTCTCGAGGTAAGGTACCCACCTTGGCTGCCGGAGATCGCAGGTTCGAATCACGGTGGAGACCGAGATTTTTTCCTGTGGATCTTCTGGTAAAAATTCCCCTGATCTCTGGAGTAGTGAGATCTGACTCCCGTTAAAAATCCCTTGGCCGTTAGAAATTGAAAAGAGTAGGCTTAACGGTCACTGCCCAAATAACATTTTAAAATAGTTAAAAATCTACCCAAATTATTTGCATCTTCCCCCAGGTCTGAGGAGGAAGACTAACGTCTGGTCAGGCAAAACATACTACCCTTATCTCGGCTTCCTAGTAGTCCTCCCTGGAAATGGGCTGTTTTCATGGCAGCCTGGCTAACAAGGTGAGGGATCGACATGATCCCCTTAGCAGTGAGAGACATGCAGATGAAGCCAAGCATAGCACAACCGCTTGGAGGACCTCAGTCCCCCTTCATCAGCACGCTCAGGACGTGAGGAAAGCTACTGCAACCCGCCAATTAACATCCTTTTCAGGATGCACAAAAGAGTAACCTACCCATTGTGGGCATTCGCAAACAACAACAACCCCCAGACCTAGTAAGCTGCAAGAAGTTTTTATAAAATACCTACTATGAATAGCCTTCGGCTACCTGACAACAGACATTAACAACATGCCTGTTTGAATACCAGGATTCTAAGTATTCCAAGCGCTGAAATCGAATGCACTGGACCGTAAGGTGGCTCCAATCTTGTTCTGAAGCAAGTAAAGAAAAACTTAATTCACAAACAAGCATTTATCCCACCTGTGTAGATCAATGTCACAGCCAAGACATTTGGTATGAAGATTAATGCTAGCAAAGCAAAAGTGATAGTAATAGCCAAACAAACCCAAAGATTAAATATCAGCATCAAGGAACAGATCCTAGAACAAGTGCAGAAATGTTCATATTTGGGACAAATTATTAATGAGAATGCCTGCTGTGAGATTGAAATTAGAATTATGATTGCAGCATATAAAAAGCATTCCGTCGGGAACAAAAACTTCTAACAGTAAACAACATCAACATTGAGTTTCAGAAAGAATAATCACTACACATATCTGGCCTATAGCATTCTACGATCCTGTCTCACTTGAGAATGGGACTAAACAGATTCAATAGTCATTTACACCGGCTAAAATTGGTTCCATCATCAATATGTAAGTACAAGCAGGCAGTACATACATCCGAATATATCCTGCGAGACTGTTATATGCTTAGACAATTGTGAACTGAGTACTGGTCCTCGGAGATGAATATTCACACAAAGCTGTTTTGAAGCCTTGAATAACTCTCCACTACAGCAAGCTTTATCCAGAGAACTGGACTTCATGTGTAGACGTAACAAGAAAAAGCATAGCGAACGAGAAGAAGAAGAAATACATTCTACGGCTCTGAAACATGGACTAAACAAAGCTACACAGGAAGCAAAGAGTGAGCTAAACTGAAAAAAGGTCAAACGAACAAGTGCTTAAAGATGTAGCACAGACAACTAACGTTTGGAATACAAAAAGGTAGATTGTCTTGGCTTGGTTTTAACATGAGACATGGAGGATTACCATTGAAAATACTAGAAGTCAAAATTCAGAGAGAAAGAAAAAGAGGATGTCCACAAAACAATTATATCACACAGGCTTGCAAGAACATTGGGTTGCATAGATCTGCTGAAGAGATTTGCTGGGAACATAGGACAGTGGCATGACATGATAATAAGACTTCAACACCATTATAGTCATTAGTTGTAACCAGACAGTTTAGCACTACGGGTAGACCTGTAGGTGTGCTCAGTATTTAAGCAGACGTCTCAGTTATTGAAGTGGTCCTGGTTATTAAACCAGAGGCACATCCCCTGGGTCTGGTCTACTGTTTATGTTCATGTCTTCTCTCCATTGGGGTATATACTGGTTTCTAATGATGTTCTGGATCTCTCTGTATGGTACTTGATGATTAAATTGTGCTTTTTTACTGCCATCTTTTGCTAGACATATTATGTTAATGGTTCGTGTCAGTTGCCAGTTATGCTTTTCAGGCAGACTAATAGGTGATCATTCTCTTTCAGCAGATGATGATGGTGACGTCACTTAGTAGGCGTACACTCACGTGATCCATCTTCTCAGGCCCATCTCCCTGCTCCAACTAATCATAGATCTGTTGAAACGATGACTTCTCTGGTGTTCTTTCATCTGCTGAATCTGAGAATGAGAAAAAAAGGGATAATTGTATATACATCCAAGATCCATTACTGTCAATGTGAATACACAGGTGTCATCTTACTTACTTGAATCCTGACATTCAATCAGGCAAGGCTGTCTGATGCCAGGTAGCCAAAAGCTGATTCAATTTGTGTCTCTTCTTCGCCCTGGAGTACTACGATGGTCTAAGGGCATGGTGCAGATCATCTCTCCATTTTGTTGTGGGGAGGGGGGGGGGGGGGAGGGGTGTAGTTGTATCGCCACCAGAAAGACACACTCCTCGTTCATCTATCGTCAGCCATTCTACATGGCTAGCCCATCTGTACTTTTGTATTGACGCAGAGTCAACGACATCCGGAAGCCTGTTTGGTCATGTATCTCGGTATTTCGGATATGGTCTCTTAGGGAGATATTTATAACTCTTCACTCCATTGCTCTTTCGGTAATTCGGAGCTTCTCTGCGTCTGATTTGTGCAGACTCCAAACCTCACACCCATTGCTGGGGTAACCATGCTATTGAAGATGTGAGCTCTGGCCTTGACATCCGTCATCAGCTGGAATATTGGTTTAATGCATGCTATCTTCTAGACAGCAAATACAGATAAGTGACAACCAATAACCATTTAAGTGACTGACTTACTTACTTAGTCGCTCCTCTTCTACCATGAGGTGTAGAGGTTTTCCAGAGAGAATGCCACACTGCTCTATCCGCCATCTTTTTCCTGGCCTCTTTCCAATCCAGCCCTCGATCACTTAGGGACTTTCGTATGTTGTCTTCCCAGCGTACTCTGGGACGTCGTGGGGGTCTGCGTCCTTGACTTTTTATCTACCATGATCGCTTTGGTATCCGATCTTCTTCCATTCTACAGACATGGCCAAACCACTGTAGCTGGGACTGCTCCACTCGTGTCTGCAGGGGTTGAACTTCGAGATTGCTACGTATTGTACCATTTAAGTGAGAGATTGGAACTATTAAGTGGAGACGAATAGAACACATTCTGAGAAAGATGCTTGGCAAGATTACCATGCATACGCTGGATTGGAACCCACGGGGAAGAAAATAAGTGGGGAGGCCAAGGAACATCTGATGAAGAACAATATAAGAGGAGGTCAGTGAAGCTTAAATCTGATGTTTTCAGAACTATGGAAGATGGTCCACAATAGGAAGAGATAGAGAGCAACTGTTGTGGTCCTAAGTTCCAAGGGGAGCCAGATATATGTATGATAATGATCTTTAAGATCAGGGGTTTCAAAGATATGGCCTAAGGCCCATATGTGGTCCACAAGGTGTTTCCATACAGCCGCTTGGGCTACTGAGTCTGTCTTTATTTAGTCCTTGTGTCATTGCGTCTGTCGTCATTTGGTCCTTGGGCTATTAGTCTGTCTTGAACAGTCAAATTTCCCCATGATAGCCCAGAGTCAACCTCTGTTGTCAGTAATAAAAGCCTTTGTCAGGTCCAAGAATATGATGTATATAGCTCAAGCTGCTGCTTTTCACATTTCTCGTGGAGTTGCCAAGCCATAAATATCATAACCACTGTTCCTCAACCCAATCTGAGGCCACATTGACTCTCTGGAAGAAGACCATGTTCTTGATGATAAATCAATCGGTTGAAGAGAACGTGTGCCAGTATCTTGCCATCAGTTGGTAGGAGGGAGACTCCTCTTCGGTTAAAGAAAAAGTGTGCCAGTATCTTGCCATCAGTTGGTAGGAGGGAGATTCCTCTTCGGTTGAAGAGAACGTGTGCCAGTATCTTGCCATCAGTTGGTAGGAGGGAGATTCCTCTTCGGTTAAAGAAAAAGTGTGCCAGTATCTTGCCATCAGTTGGTAGGAGGGAGATTCCTCTTCGGTTGAAGAGAATGTGTGCCAGTATCTTGCCATCAGTTGGTAGGAGGGAGATTCCTCTTTGGTTGAAGAAAAAGTGTGCCAGTATCTTGCCATCAGTTGGTAGGAGGGAGATTCCTCTTCGGTTGAAGAAAAAGTGCGCCAGTATCTTGCCATCAGTTAGTCAGGTCAGATCATCCCGTAACTGGTGAGGTCGTTGGGGCACACATAAAGACATCCTCACAACACCATGCCACTCTTCTCTGTCAGCGGCCGCTGCCTGTGCCTCTTCTGGTCGAAGACTGGTCCATTTTTTTAATGTTGTCCTTCCACCTCTTTTTTTTGGTACGGCGTCTTCGTCATCTGCCTTGTACTTTTCCGTGGAGGATCGTATTTGCAAGACCATTTGATCTCGATATGTGAACATACCAAGCGAGTTTCCTTCTTTTGACAGTTGACAAGAGGTCTTCAAAAGGCCCTATTGCTGTTGTAGTAGGAGGGAGGAGTAGGAGTAGGACGGAGATTCCTCTTTGGTTGAATAGAACGTGACACAATCACCAAAACTGCCATGGTATGGACACCAGAGGAAAGTCAAAAAAGAGGCTGATATAAGACAACTTAGTGATTAACAATAGAAACCAAAATTAAAGTCATGAATCAGAACTGAATGCAGAGCGGAATAAGTGGAAGAAACTTGTTGCTACCGTTAAAGAGACCATTACAAGTTATGGTAACTGACAGCTTTGTCGGCTATTGATCAAGGACCTAAGAAGTGGTGGGAGTCTGTCGCTACCCTTTAAGAGATGGAAATCTGTTGCTGTCCTTAATGTGGAGGGAGTCTGTCGCTACCCTTAAAAAGGTGAGGGTCTGTCGTTACCCTTAAAGTGGTGGGAGTCTGTCACTATCCTTAAAATGGTGGGAGTCTGTCACTATCCTTAAAGTGGTGGGAGTCTGTCACTATCCTTAAAGTGGTGGGAGTCTGTCGCTATCCTTAAAGTGGTGGGAGTCTGTCACTACCCTTAAAGTGGAGGGAGTCTGTCACTATCCTTAAAGTGGTGGGAGTCTGTCACTATCCTTAAAGTGGAGGGAGTCTGTCGCTATCCTTAAAGTGGTGGGAGTCTGTCACTACCCTTAAAGTGGAGGGAGTCTGTCACTATCCTTAAAGTGGTGGGAGTCTGTCACTATCCTTAAAGTGGTGGGAGTCTGTCACTACCCTTAAAGTGGAGGGAGTCTGTCACTATCCTTAAAGTGGTGGGAGTCTGTCACTACCCTTAAAGTGGAGGGAGTCTGTCACTATCCTTAAAGTGGTGGGAGTCTGTCGCTATCCTTAAAGTGGTGGGCGTCTGTCGCTACCCTTAAAGTGGTGGGAGTCTGTCACTACCCTTAAAGTGGTGGGAGTCTGTCACTATCCTTAAAGTGGTTGGAGTCTGTCACTACCCTTAAAGTGGTGGGAGTCTGTCGCTATCCTTAAAGAGGTGGGAGTCTGTCACTACTCTTAAAGTGGTGGGAGTCTGTCCCTATCCTTAAAGTGGTGGGAGCCTGTCACTACACTACCCTTAAAGTGGTGGGAGTCTGTCACTATCCTTAAAGTGGTGGGATCCTGTCACTATCCTTAAAGTGGTGGGAGTCTGTCACTATCCTTAAAGTGGTGGGAGTCTGTCACTACGCTACTCTTAAAGTGGTAGGAGAATGTCACTATCCTTAAAGTGGTGGGAGTCTGTCACTACCCTTAAAGTGGTGGGAGTCTGTCACTACCCTTAAAGTGGTGGGAGTCTGTCACTATCCTTAAAGAGGTTGGAGTCTGTCACTACCCTTAAAGTGGTGGGAGCCTGTCACTACACTCCCCTTAAGGTGGTTGGAGCCTGTCACTACACTACCCTTAAAGTGGTGGGAGCCTGTCACTAACCTACCCTCAAAGTGGTGCGAGCCTGTCACTACACTACCCTTAAAGTTGTGTGAGTCTGTCACTACCCTTAAAGAGGTGGGAGTCTGTCACTACCCTTAAAGTGGTGGGAGTCTGTTGCTATCTTTAAAGAGGTGGGAGTCTGTCACTACCCTTAAAGTGGTGGGAGTCTGTCACTATCCTCAAAGTGGTGGGAGTCTGTCACTATCCTTAAAGTGGTGGGAGTCTGTCACTACCCTTAAAGTGGTGGGAGTCTGTCACTACCCTTAAAGTGGTGGGAGTCTGTCACTACCCTTAAAGTGGTGGGAGTCTGTCGCTACCCTTTAAGAGATGGAAATCTGTCGCTGTCCTTAATGTGGAGGGAGTCTGTCGCTACCCTTAAAAAGGTGAGGGTCTGTCGTTACCCTTAAAGTGGTGGGAGTCTGTCACTATCCTTAAAATGGTGGGAGTCTGTCACTATCCTTAAAGTGGTGGGAGTCTGTCACTATCCTTAAAGTGGTGGGAGTCTGTCACTACCCTTAAAGTGGTGGGAGTCTGTCACTATCCTTAAAGTGGTGGAAGTCTGTCACTATCCTTAAAGTGGTGGGAGTCTGTCACTACCCTTAAAGTGGAGGGAGTCTGTCACTATCCTTAAAGTGGTGGGAGTCTGTCACTATCCTTAAAGTGGTGGGCGTCTGTCGCTACCCTTAAAGTGGTGGGAGTCTGTCACTATCCTTAAAGTGGTGGGAGTCTGTCACTACCCTTAAAGTGGTGGGAGTCTGTCACTACCCTTAAAGTGGTGGGAGTCTGTCGCTATCCTTAAAGTGGTGGGAGTCTGTCACTACCCTTAAGGTGGTGGGAGTCTGTCGCTATCCTTAAAGTGGTGGGAGTCTGTCACTACCCTTAAGGTGGTGGGATCCTGTCACTATCCTTAAAGTGGTGGGAGTCTGTCACTACACTACCCTTAAAGTGGTAGGAGTCTGTCACTATCCTTAAAGTGGTGGGAGTCTGTCACTACCCTTAAGGTGGTGGGAGTCTGTCGCTATCCTTAAAGTGGTGGGAGTCTGTCACTACCCTTAAGGTGGTGGGATCCTGTCACTATCCTTAAAGTGGTGGGAGCCTGTCACTACACTACCCTTAAAGTGGTAGGAGTCTGTCACTATCCTTAAAGTGGTGGGATCCTGTCACTATCCTTAAAGTGGTGGGAGTCTGTCACTATCCATAAAGTGGTGGGAGTATGTCACTATCCTTAAAGTGGTGGGAGTATGTCACTATCCTTAAAGTGGTGGGAGTCTGTCACTACCCTTAAAGTGGTGGGAGTATGTCACTATCCTTAAAGTGGTGGGAGTCTGTCACTACCCTTAAAGTGGTGGGAGTATGTCACTATCCTTAAAGTGGTGGGAGTCTGTCACTACCCTTAAAGTGGTGGGAGTCTGTCGCTACCCTTTAAGAGATGGAAATCTGTCGCTGTCCTTAATGTGGAGGGAGTCTGTCGCTACCCTTAAAAAGGTGAGGGTCTGTCGTTACCCTTAAAGTGGTGGGAGTCTGTCACTATCCTTAAAGTGGTTGGAGTCTGTCACTATCCTTAAAGTGGTGGGAATCTGTCACTATCCATAAAGTGGTGGGAGTCTGTCGCTATCCTTAAAGTGGTGGGAATCTGTCACTACCCTTAAAGTGGAGGGAGTCTGTCACTATCCTTAAAGTGGTTGGAGTCTGTCACAACCCTTAAAGTGGTGGGAGTCTGTCACTATCCTTAAAGTGGTTGGAGTCTGTCACTACCCTTAAAGTGGTGGGAGTCTGTCGCTATCCTTAAAGAGGTGGGAGTCTGTCACTACCCTTAAAGTGGTGGGAGTCTGTCACTATCCTTAAAGTGGTTGGAGTCTGTCACTACCCTTAAAGTGGTGGGAGTCTGTCGCTATCCTTAAAGAGGTGGGAGTCTGTCACTACCCTTAAAGTGGTGGGAGTCTGTCACTATCCTTAAAGTGGTGGGAGCCTGTCACTACACTACCCTTAAAGTGGTGGGAGTCTGTCACTACACTACCCTTAAAATGGTGGGAGTCTGTCACTATCCTTAAAGTGGTGGGAGCCTGTCACTACACTACCCTTAAAGTGGTGGGAGTCTGTCACTATCCTTAAAGTGGTGGGAGCCTGTCACTACACTACCCTTAAAGTGGTGGGAGTCTGTCACTATCCTTAAAGTGGTGGGATCCTGTCACTATCCTTAAAGTGGTGGGAGTCTGTCACTATCCTTAAAGTGGTTGGAGTCTGTCACTACCCTTAAAGTGGTGGGAGTCTGTCGCTATCCTTAAAGAGGTGGGAGTCTGTCATTACTCTTAAAGTGGTGGGAGTCTGTCCCTATCCTTAAAGTGGTGGGAGCCTGTCACTACACTACCCTTAAAGTGGTGGGAGTCTGTCACTATCCTTAAAGTGGTGGGATCCTGTCACTATCCTTAAAGTGGTAGGAGTCTGTCACTATCCTTAAAGTAGTGGGAGTCTGTCACTACCCTTAAAGTGGTGGGAGTCTATCACTACGCTACTCTTAAAGTGGTAGGAGAATGTCACTATCCTTAAAGTGGTGTGAGTCTGTCACTACCCTTAAAGTGGTGGGAGTCTGTCACTATCCTTAAAGAGGTTGGAGTCTGTCACTACCCTTAAAGTGGTGGGAGCCTGTCACTACACTCCCCTTAAGGTGGTTGGAGCCTGTCACTACACTACCCTTAAAGTGGTGGGAACATGTCACTAACCTACCCTCAAAGTGGTGCGAGCCTGTCACTACACTACCCTTAAAGTGGTGTGAGTCTGTCACTACCCTTAAAGAGGTGGGAGTCTGTCACTACCCTTAAAGTGGTGGGAGTCTGTTGCTATCTTTAAAGAGGTGGGAGTCTGTCACTACCCTTAAAGTGGTGGGAGTATGTCACTATCCTTAAAGTGGTGGGAGTCTGTCACTACCCTTAAAGAGGTGGGCATCTGTCGCTACCCTTAAAGTGGTGGGAGTCTGTCACTATCCTTAAAGTGGTGGGAGTCTGTCACTATCCTTAAAGTGGTGGGAGTCTGTCACTACCCTTAAAGTGGTGGGAGTCTGTCACTATCCTTAAAGTGGTGGGAGTCTGTCACTACCCTTAAAGTGGTGGGAGTCTGTCACTACACTACCCTTAAAGTGGAGGGAGTCTGTCACTACCCTTAAAGTGGTGGGAGTCTGTCACTACACTACCCTTAAAGTGGAGGGAGTCTGTCACTACCCTTAAAGTGGTGGGAGTCTGTCACTACACTCCCCTTAAAGTGGTGGGAGTCTGTCGCTACCCTTTAAGAGATGGAAATCTGTCGCTGTCCTTAATGTGGAGGGAGTCTGTCGCTACCCTTAAAAAGGTGAGGGTCTGTCGTTACCCTTAAAGTGGTGGGAGTCTGTCACTATCCTTAAAATGGTGGGAGTCTGTCACTATCCTTAAAGTGGTGGGAGTCTGTCACTATCCTTAAAGTGGTGGGAGTCTGTCGCTACACTACCCTTAAAGTGGTGGGAGTCTGTCACTACACTACCCTTAAAGTGGTGGGAGTCTGTCGCTACCCTTTAAGAGATGGAAATCTGTCGCTGTCCTTAATGTGGAGGGAGTCTGTCGCTACCCTTAAAAAGGTGAGGGTCTGTCGTTACCCTTAAAGTGGTGGGAGTCTGTCACTATCCTTAAAATGGTGGGAGTCTGTCACTATCCTTAAAGTGGTGGGAGTCTGTCACTATCCTTAAAGTGGTGGGAGTCTGTCGCTATCCTTAAAGTGGTGGGAGTCTGTCACTACCCTTAAAGTGGAGGGAGTCTGTCACTATCCTTAAAGTGGTGGGAGTCTGTCACTATCCTTAAAGTGGTGGGCGTCTGTCGCTACCCTTAAAGTGGTGGGAGTCTGTCACTATCCTTAAAGTGGTGGGAGTCTGTCACTACCCTTAAAGTGGTGGGAGTCTGTCACTACCCTTAAAGTGGTGGGAGTCTGTCGCTATCCTTAAAGTGGTGGGAGTCTGTCACTACCCTTAAGGTGGTGGGAGTCTGTCGCTATCCTTAAAGTGGTGGGAGTCTGTCACTACCCTTAAGGTGGTGGGAGTCTGTCACTACCCTTAAAGTGGTAGGAGTCTGTCACTACCCTTAAAGTGGTGGGAGTCTGTCACTATCCTTAAAGTGGTGGGAGCCTGTCACTACACTACCCTTAAAGTGGTGGGAGTCTGTCACTACACTACCCTTAAAGTGGTGGGAGTCTGTCACTATCCTTAAAGTGGTGGGAGCCTGTCACTACACTACCCTTAAAGTGGTGGGAGTCTGTCACTATCCTTAAAGTGGTGGGAGCCTGTCACTACACTACCCTTAAAGTGGTGGGAGTCTGTCACTATCCTTAAAGTGGTGGGATCCTGTCACTATCCTTAAAGTGGTGGGAGTCTGTCACTATCCTTAAAGTGGTTGGAGTCTGTCACTACCCTTAAAGTGGTGGGAGTCTGTCATTACTCTTAAAGTGGTGGGAGTCTGTCCCTATCCTTAAAGTGGTGGGAGCCTGTCACTACACTACCCTTAAAGTGGTGGGAGTCTGTCACTATCCTTAAAGTGGTGGGATCCTATCACTATCCTTAAAGTGGTGGGAGTCTGTCACTATCCTTAAAGTAGTGGGAGTCTGTCACTACCCTTAAAGTGGTGGGAGTCTGTCACTATCCTTAAAGAGGTTGGAGTCTGTCACTACCCTTAAAGTGGTGGGAGCCTGTCACTACACTCCCCTTAAGGTGGTTGGAGCCTGTCACTACACTACCCTTAAAGTGGTGGGAGCCTGTCACTAACCTACCCTCAAAGTGGTGCGAGCCTGTCACTACACTACCCTTAAAGTGGTGTGAGTCTGTCACTACCCTTAAAGAGGTGGGAGTCTGTCACTACCCTTAAAGTGGTGGGAGTCTGTTGCTATCTTTAAAGAGGTGGGAGTCTGTCACTACCCTTAAAGTGGTGGGAGTCTGTCACTATCCTCAAAGTGGTGGGAGTCTGTTGCTATCTTTAAAGAGGTGGGAGTCTGTCACTATCCTTAAAGTGGTGGGCGTCTGTCGCTACCCTTAAAGTGGTGGGAGTCTGTCACTATCCTTAAAGTGGTGGGAGTCTGTCACTACCCTTAAAGTGGTGGGAGTCTGTCACTACCCTTAAAGTAGTGGGAGTCTGTCGCTATCCTTAAAGTGGTGGGAGTCTGTCACTACCCTTAAGGTGGTGGGAGTCTGTCGCTATCCTTAAAGTGGTGGGAGTCTGTCACTACCCTTAAGGTGGTGGGAGTCTGTCACTACCCTTAAGGTGGTGGGAGTCTGTTGCTATCCTTAAAGAGGTGGGAGTCTGTCACTATCCTTAAAGTGGTGGGAGTATGTCACTATCCTTAAAGTGGTGGGAGTCTGTCACTACCCTTAAAGTGGTGGGAGTCTGTCGCTACCCTTTAAGAGATGGAAATCTGTCGCTGTCCTTAATGTGGAGGGAGTCTGTCGCTACCCTTAAAAAGGTGAGGGTCTGTCGTTACCCTTAAAGTGGTGGGAGTCTGTCACTATCCTTAAAGTGGTTGGAGTCTGTCACTATCCTTAAAGTGGTAGGAATCTGTCACTATCCATAAAGTGGTGGGAGTCTGTCGCTATCCTTAAAGTGGTGGGAATCTGTCACTACCCTTAAAGTGGAGGGAGTCTGTCACTATCCTTAAAGTGGTGGGAGTCTGTCACTATCCTTAAAGTGGTGGGCGTCTGTCGCTACCCTTAAAGTGGTGGGAGTCTGTCACTATCCTTAAAGTGGTGGGAGTCTGTCACTACCCTTAAAGTGGTGGGAGTCTGTCACTATCCTTAAAGTGGTGGGAGTCTGTCACTACCCTTAAAGTGGTGGGAGTCTGTCACTACACTATCCTTAAAGTGGTGGGAGTATGTCACTATCCTTAAAGTGGTGGGAGTCTGTCACAACCCTTAAAGTGGTGGGAGTCTGTCACTACCCTTAAAGTGGTGGGAGTCTGTCACTATCCTTAAAGTGGTTGGAGTCTGTCACTACCCTTAAAGTGGTGGGAGTCTGTCGCTATCCTTAAAGAGGTGGGAGTCTGTCACTACCCTTAAAGTGGTGGGAGTCTGTCACTATCCTTAAAGTGGTGGGAGCCTGTCACTACACTACCCTTAAAGTGGTGGGAGTCTGTCACTACACTACCCTTAAAGTGGTGGGAGTCTGTCACTATCCTTAAAGTGGTGGGAGCCTGTCACTACACTACCCTTAAAGTGGTGGGAGTCTGTCACTATCCTTAAAGTGGTGGGAGCCTGTCACTACCCTTAAAGTGGTGGGAGTCTGTCACTACCCTTAAAGAGGTGGGCATCTGTCGCTACCCTTAAAGTGGTGGGAGTCTGTCACTATCCTTAAAGTGGTGGGAGTCTGTCACTACCCTTAAAGTGGTGGGAGTCTGTCACTACACTACTCTTAAAGTGGTGGGAGTCTGTCACTACCCTTAAAGTGGTGGGAGTCTGTCACTACCCTTAAAGAGGTGGGCATCTGTCGCTACCCTTAAAGTGGTGGGAGTCTGTCACTATCCTTAAAGTGGTGGGAGTCTGTCACTACCCTTAAAGTGGTGGGAGTCTGTCACTACACTACTCTTAAAGTGGTGGGAGTCTGTAGCTACTCTTAAAGTGGTGGGAGTCTGTCACTACCCTTAAAGTGGTGGGAGTCTGTCACTATCCTTAAAGTGGTGGAAGTATGTCACTATCCTTAAAGTGGTGGGAGACTGTCACTACCCTTAAAGTGGTGGGAGTCTGTCGCTACCCTTTAAGAGATGGAAATCTGTCGCTGTCCTTAATGTGGAGGGAGTCTGTCGCTACCCTTAAAAAGGTGAGGGTCTGTCGTTACCCTTAAAGTGGTGGGAGTCTGTCACTATCCTTAAAATGGTGGGAGTCTGTCACTATCCTTAAAGTGGTGGGAGTCTGTCACTATCCTTAAAGTGGTGGGAGTCTGTCACTACCCTTAAAGTGGTGGGAGTCTGTCGCTATCCTTAAAGAGGTGGGAGTCTGTCACTACCCTTAAAGTGGTGGGAGTCTGTCACTATCCTTAAAGTGGTGGGAGTCTGTCACTACCCTTAAAGTGGTGGGAGTCTGTCACTACCCTTAAAGTGGTGGGAGTCTGTCGCTATCCTTAAAGTGGTGGGAGTCTGTCACTACCCTTAAGGTGGTGGGAGTCTGTCGCTATCCTTAAAGTGGTGGGAGTCTGTCACTACCCTTAAGGTGGTGGGAGTCTGTCACTATTCTTAAAGTGGTGGGAGTCTGTCACTATCCTTAAAGTGGTGGGAGTCTGTCACTATCCTTAAAGTGGTGGGAGTCTGTCACTATCCTTAAAGTGGTGGGAGTCTGTCACTACCCTTAAAAAGGTGAGGGTCTGTCGTTACCCTTAAAGTGGTGGGAGTCTGTCACTATCCTTAAAGTGGTTGGAGTCTGTCACTATCCTTAAAGTGGTGGGAATCTGTCACTATCCATAAAGTGGTGGGAGTCTGTCGCTATCCTTAAAGTGGTGGGAATCTGTCACTACCCTTAAAGTGGAGGGAGTCTGTCACTATCCTTAAAGTGGTGGGAGTCTGTCACTATCCTTAAAGTGGTGGGCGTCTGTCGCTACCCTTAAAGTGGTGGGAGTCTGTCACTACCCTTAAAGTGGTGGGAGTCTGTCACTACACTACCCTAAAAGTGGTAGGAGTATGTCACTATCCTTAAAGTGGTGGGAGTCTGTCACTATCCTTAAAGTGGTGGGAGTCTGTCACTATCCTTAAAGTGGTGGGAGCCTGTCACTATCCTTAAAGTGGTGGGAGCCTGTCACTACACTACCCTTAAAGTGGTGGGAGTCTGTCACTACACTACCCTTAAAGTGGTGGGAGTCTGTCACTATCCTTAAAGTGGTGGGAGCCTGTCACTACACTACCCTTAAAGTGGTGGGAGTCTGTCACTATCCTTAAAGTGGTGGGAGCCTGTCACTACACTACCCTTAAAGTGGTGGGAGTCTGTCACTATCCTTAAAGTGGTGGGATCCTGTCACTATCCTTAAAGTGGTGGGAGTCTGTCACTATCCTTAAAGTGGTTGGAGTCTGTCACTACCCTCAAAGTGGTGGGAGTCTGTCCCTATCCTTAAAGTGGTGGGAGCCTGTCACTACACTACCCTTAAAGTGGTGGGAGTCTGTCACTATCCTTAAAGTGGTGGGATCCTGTCACTATCCTTAAAGTGGTGGGAGTCTGTCACTATCCTTAAAGTAGTGGGAGTCTGTCACTACCCTTAAAGTGGTGGGAGTCTATCACTACGCTACTCTTAAAGTGGTAGGAGAATGTCACTATCCTTAAAGTGGTGTGAGTCTGTCACTACCCTTAAAGTGGTGGGAGTCTGTCACTATCCTTAAAGAGGTTGGAGTCTGTCACTACCCTTAAAGTGGTGGGAGCCTGTCACTACACTCCCCTTAAGGTGGTTGGAGCCTGTCACTACACTACCCTTAAAGTGGTGGGAGCCTGTCACTAACCTACCCTCAAAGTGGTGCGAGCCTGTCACTACACTACCCTTAAAGTGGTGTGAGTCTGTCACTACCCTTAAAGTGGTGGGAGTCTGTCACTACCCTTAAAGAGGTGGGCATCTGTCGCTATCCTTAAAGTGGTGGGAGTCTGTCACTACCCTTAAAGTGGTGGGAGTCTGTCACTACCCTTAAAGTGGTGGGAGTCTGTTGCTATCTTTAAAGAGGTGGGAGTCTGTCGCTACCCTTAAAGTGGTGGGAGTCTGTCACTATCCTTAAAGTGGTGGGAGTCTGTCACTACCCTTAAAGTGGTGGGAGTCTGTCGCTACCCTTTAAGAGATGGAAATCTGTCGCTGTCCTTAATGTGGAGGGAGTCTGTCGCTACCCTTAAAAAGGTGAGGGTCTGTCGTTACCCTTAAAGTGGTGGGAGTCTGTCACTATCCTTAAAATGGTGGGAGTCTGTCACTATCCTTAAAGTGGTGGGAGTCTGTCACTACCCTTAAAGTGGTGGGAGTCTGTCGCTATCCTTAAAGTGGTGGGAGTCTGTCGCTATCCTTAAAGTGGTGGGAGTCTGTCACTACCCTTAAAGTGGAGGGAGTCTGTCACTATCCTTAAAGTGGTGGGAGTCTGTCACTATCCTTAAAGTGGTGGGCGTCTGTCGCTACCCTTAAAGTGGTGGGAGTCTGTCACTATCCTTAAAGTGGTGGGAGTCTGTCACTACCCTTAAAGTGGTGGGAGTCTGTCACTATCCTTAAAGTGGTGGGAGTCTGTCACTACTCTTAAAGAGGTGGACATCTGTCGCTACCCTTAAAGTGGTGGCAGTCTGTCACTATCCTTAAAGTGGTGGAAGTCTGTCACTATCCTTAAAGTGGTGGAAGTCTGTCACTATCCTTAAAGTGGTGGGAGTCTGTCACTATCCTTAAAGTGGTGTGAGTCTGTCACTACCCTTAAAGTGGTGGGAGTCTGTCACTATCCTTAAAGTGGTGTGAGTCTGTCACTACCCTTAAAGTGGTGGGAGTCTGTCACTATCCTTAAAGAGGTTGGAGTCTGTCACTACCCTTAAAGTGGTGGGAGCCTGTCACTACACTCCCCTTAAGGTGGTTGGAGCCTGTCACTACACTACCCTTAAAGTGGTGGGAGCCTGTCACTAACCTACCCTCAAAGTGGTGCGAGCCTGTCACTACACTACCCTTAAAGTGGTGTGAGTCTGTCCCTACCCTTAAAGAGGTGGGAGTCTGTCACTACCCTTAAAGTGCTTAAAGTGGTGGGAGTCTGTCACTATCCTTAAAGTGGTGGGAGTCTGTCACTACCCTTAAAGTGGTGGGAGTCTGTCACTATCCTTAAAGTGGTGGGAGTCTGTCACTACCCTTAAAGTGGAGGGAGTCTGTCACTATCCTTAAAGTGGTGGGAGTCTGTCACTATCCTTAAAGTGGTGGGCGTCTGTCGCTACCCTTAAAGTGGTGGGAGTCTGTCACTATCCTTAAAGTGGTGGGCGTCTGTCGCTATCCTTAAAGTGGTGGGAGTCTGTCACTACCCTTAAAGTGGTGGGAGTCTGTCACTACCCTTAAAGTGGTGGGAGTCTGTCACTACCCTTAAAGTGGTTGGAGTCTGTCACTATCCTTAAAGTGGTGGGAGCCTGTCACTACACTACCCTTAAAGTGGTGGGAGTCTGTCACTATCCTTAAAGTGGTGGGATCCTGTCACTATCCTTAAAGTGGTGGGAGTCTGTTACTATCCTTAAAGTGGTTAGAATCTGTCACTATCCTTAAAGTGGTGGGAGTCTGTCACAACCCTTAAAGTGGTGGGAATCTGTCACTATCCTTAAAGTGGTAGGAGAATGTCACTATCCTTAAAGTGGTGGAAGTCTGTCACTATCCTTAAAGTGGTGGGAGTCTGTCACTACCCTTAAAGTGGTGGGAGTCTGTCACTATCCTTAAAGTGGTGGGAGTCTGTCACTACCCTTAAAGTGGTGAGAGTCTGTCACTACCCTTAAAGTGGTGGGAGTCTGTCACTACCCTTAAAGTGGTGGGAGTCTGTCACTATCCTTAAAGAGGTTGGAGTCTGTCACTACCCTTAAAGTGGTGGGAGCCTGTCACTACACTCCCCTTAAGGTGGTTGGAGCCTGTCACTACACTACCCTTAAGTGGTGGGAGCCTGTCACTAACCTACCCTCAAAGTGGTGCGAGCCTGTCACTACACTACCCTTAAAGTGGTGTGAGTCTGTCACTACCCTTAAAGAGGTGGGAGTCTGTCACTACCCTTAAAGTGGTGGGAGTATGTTGCTATCTTTAAAGAGGTGGGAGTCTGTCACTACCCTTAAAGTGGTGGGAGTCTGTCACTATCCTCAAAGTGGTGGGAGTCTGTCACTATCCTTAAAGAGGTGGGAGTCTGTCACTATCCTTAAAGAGGTGAGAGTCTGTCACTATCTTTAAAGAGGTGGGAGTCTGTCACTACCCTTAAAGTGGTGGGAATCTGTCACTATCCTTAAAGTGGTGGGAGTCTGTCACTATCCTCAAAGAGGTGAGAGTCTGTCACTATCTTTAAAGAGGTGGGAGTCTGTCACTACCCTTAAAGTGGTGGGAGTCTGTCACTACTCTTAAAGTGGTGGGAGCCTGTCACTACCCTTAAAGTGGTGGGAGTCTGTCACTACCCTTTAAGTGGTGGGAGCCTGTCACTACCCTTAAAGTGGTGGGAGTCTGTCACTACCCTTTAAGTGCTGAGAGCCTGTCACTACCTTTCAAGTAGTGAGAGCCTGTCACTACCCTTAAAGTGGTGGGAGTCTGTCGCTATCCTTAAAGTGGTGGGAGTCTGTCGCTATCCTTAAAGTGGTGGGAGTCTGTCGCTACCCTTAAAGTGGTGGGAGTCTATCACTACACTACCCTTAAAGTGGTAGGAGTCTGTCACTACCCTTAAAGAGGTGGGAGTCTATCACTACCCTTAAAGTGGTGGGAGTCTATCACTACCCTTAAAGTGGTGGGAGTCTGTCACTACCCTTAAAGTGGTGGGAGTCTGTCACTACCCTTAAAGTGGTGGGAGTCTATCACTACCCTTAAAGTGGTGGGAGTCTATCACTACCCTTAAAGTGGTGGGAGTCTGTCACTACCCTTAAAGTGGTGGGAGTCTGTCACTACCCTTAAAGTGGTGGGAGTCTATCACTACCCTTAAAGTGGTGGGAGTCTATCACTATCCTTAAAGTGGTGGGAGTCTATCACTACCCTTAAAGTGGTGGGAGTCTGTCACTACCCTTAAAGTGGTGGGAGTCTATCACTACCCTTAAAGTGGTGGGAGTCTATCACTACCCTTAAAGTGGTGGGAGTCTGTCACTACCCTTAAAGTGGTGGGAGTCTGTCACTACCCTTAAAGTGGTGGGAGTCTATCACTACCCTTAAAGTGGTGGGAGTCTATCACTACCCTTAAAGTGGTGGGAGTCTGTCACTACCCTTAAAGTGGTGGGAGTCTGTCACTACCCTTAAAGTGGTGGGAGTCTGTCACTACCCTTAAAGTGGTGGGAGTCTGTCACTACCCTTAAAGTGGTGGGAGTCTGTCACTACCCTTAAAGTGGTGGGAGTCTATCAATACCCTTAAAGTGGTGGGAGTCTGTCACTACCCTTAAAGTGGTGGGAGTCTATCACTACCCTTAAAGTGGTGGGAGTCTATCACTACCCTTAAAGTGGTGGGAGTCTGTCACTACCCTTAAAGTGGTGGGAGTCTGTCACTACCCTTAAAGTGGTGGGAGTCTATCACTACCCTTAAAGTGGTGGGAGTCTATCACTACCCTTAAAGTGGTGGGAGTCTGTCACTACCCTTAAAGTGGTGGGAGTCTGTCACTACCCTTAAAGTGGTGGGAGTCTATCACTACCCTTAAAGTGGTGGGAGTCTATCACTATCCTTAAAGTGGTGGGAGTCTATCACTACCCTTAAAGTGGTGGGAGTCTGTCACTACCCTTAAAGTGGTGGGAGTCTATCACTACCCTTAAAGTGGTGGGAGTCTATCACTACCCTTAAAGTGGTGGGAGTCTGTCACTACCCTTAAAGTGGTGGGAGTCTGTCGCTACCCTTAAAGAGATGGAAATCTGTCGCTGTCCTTAATGTGGAGGGAGTCTGTCGCTACCCTTAAAAAGGTGAGGGTCTGTCGTTACCCTTAAAGTGGTGGGAGTCTGTCACTATCCTTAAAGTGGTGGGAGTCTGTCACTATCCTTAAAGTGGTGGGAGTCTGTCACTATCCTTAAAGTGGTGGGAGTCTGTCGCTATCCTTAAAGTGGTAGGAGTCTGTCACTACCCTTAAAGTGGAGGGAGTCTGTCACTACCCTTAAAGTGGTGGGAGTCTGTCACTATCCTTAAAGTGGTGGAAGTCTGTCACTATCCTTAAAGTGGTGGGAGTCTGTCACTACCCTTAAAGTGGTGGGAGTCTGTCACTATCCTTAAAGTGGTGGGAGTCTGTCACTACCCTTAAAGTGGTGAGAGTCTGTCACTACCCTTAAAGTGGTGGGAGTCTGTCACTACCCTTAAAGTGGTGGGAGTCTGTCACTATCCTTAAAGAGGTTGGAGTCTGTCACTACCCTTAAAGTGGTGGGAGCCTGTCACTACACTCCCCTTAAGGTGGTTGGAGCCTGTCACTACACTACCCTTAAGTGGTGGGAGCCTGTCACTAACCTACCCTCAAAGTGGTGCGAGCCTGTCACTACACTACCCTTAAAGTGGTGTGAGTCTGTCACTACCCTTAAAGAGGTGGGAGTCTGTCACTACCCTTAAAGTGGTGGGAGTATGTTGCTATCTTTAAAGAGGTGGGAGTCTGTCACTACCCTTAAAGTGGTGGGAGTCTGTCACTATCCTCAAAGTGGTGGGAGTCTGTCACTATCCTTAAAGAGGTGGGAGTCTGTCACTATCCTTAAAGAGGTGAGAGTCTGTCACTATCTTTAAAGAGGTGGGAGTCTGTCACTACCCTTAAAGTGGTGGGAATCTGTCACTATCCTTAAAGTGGTGGGAGTCTGTCACTATCCTCAAAGAGGTGAGAGTCTGTCACTATCTTTAAAGAGGTGGGAGTCTGTCACTACCCTTAAAGTGGTGGGAGTCTGTCACTACTCTTAAAGTGGTGGGAGCCTGTCACTACCCTTAAAGTGGTGGGAGTCTGTCACTACCCTTTAAGTGGTGGGAGCCTGTCACTACCCTTAAAGTGGTGGGAGTCTGTCACTACCCTTTAAGTGCTGAGAGCCTGTCACTACCTTTCAAGTAGTGAGAGCCTGTCACTACCCTTAAAGTGGTGGGAGTCTGTCGCTATCCTTAAAGTGGTGGGAGTCTGTCGCTATCCTTAAAGTGGTGGGAGTCTGTCGCTACCCTTAAAGTGGTGGGAGTCTATCACTACACTACCCTTAAAGTGGTAGGAGTCTGTCACTACCCTTAAAGAGGTGGGAGTCTATCACTACCCTTAAAGTGGTGGGAGTCTATCACTACCCTTAAAGTGGTGGGAGTCTGTCACTACCCTTAAAGTGGTGGGAGTCTGTCACTACCCTTAAAGTGGTGGGAGTCTATCACTACCCTTAATGTGGTGGGAGTCTATCACTACCCTTAAAGTGGTGGGAGTCTGTCACTACCCTTAAAGTGGTGGGAGTCTGTCACTACCCTTAAAGTGGTGGGAGTCTATCACTACCCTTAAAGTGGTGGGAGTCTATCACTATCCTTAAAGTGGTGGGAGTCTATCACTACCCTTAAAGTGGTGGGAGTCTGTCACTACCCTTAAAGTGGTGGGAGTCTATCACTACCCTTAAAGTGGTGGGAGTCTATCACTACCCTTAAAGTGGTGGGAGTCTGTCACTACCCTTAAAGTGGTGGGAGTCTGTCACTACCCTTAAAGTGGTGGGAGTCTATCACTACCCTTAAAGTGGTGGGAGTCTATCACTACCCTTAAAGTGGTGGGAGTCTGTCACTACCCTTAAAGTGGTGGGAGTCTGTCACTACCCTTAAAGTGGTGGGAGTCTGTCACTACCCTTAAAGTGGTGGGAGTCTGTCACTACCCTTAAAGTGGTGGGAGTCTGTCACTACCCTTAAAGTGGTGGGAGTCTATCACTACCCTTAAAGTGGTGGGAGTCTGTCACTACCCTTAAAGTGGTGGGAGTCTATCACTACCCTTAAAGTGGTGGGAGTCTATCACTACCCTTAAAGTGGTGGGAGTCTGTCACTACCCTTAAAGTGGTGGGAGTCTGTCACTACCCTTAAAGTGGTGGGAGTCTATCACTACCCTTAAAGTGGTGGGAGTCTATCACTACCCTTAAAGTGGTGGGAGTCTGTCACTACCCTTAAAGTGGTGGGAGTCTGTCACTACCCTTAAAGTGGTGGGAGTCTATCACTACCCTTAAAGTGGTGGGAGTCTATCACTATCCTTAAAGTGGTGGGAGTATATCACTACCCTTAAAGTGGTGGGAGTCTGTCACTACCCTTAAAGTGGTGGGAGTCTATCACTACCCTTAAAGTGGTGGGAGTCTATCACTACCCTTAAAGTGGTGGGAGTCTGTCACTACCCTTAAAGTGGTGGGAGTCTGTCGCTACCCTTAAAGAGATGGAAATCTGTCGCTGTCCTTAATGTGGAGGGAGTCTGTCGCTACCCTTAAAAAGGTGAGGGTCTGTCGTTACCCTTAAAGTGGTGGGAGTCTGTCACTACCCTTAAAGTGGTGGGAGTCTGTCACTATCCTTAAAGTGGTGGCAGTCTGTCACTATCCTTAAAGTGGTGGGAGTCTGTCACTACCCTTAAAGTGGTGGGAATCTGTCACTACCCTTAAAGTGGTGGGAGTCTGTCGCTACCCTTAAAGTGGTGGGAGTCTGTCGCTATCCTTAAAGTGGTGGGAGTCTGTCGCTATCCTTAAAGTGGTGGGAGTCTGTCGCTATCCTTAAAGTGGTGGGAGTCTGTCGCTATCCTTAAAGTGGTGGGAGTCTGTCGCTGTCCTTAAAGTGGTGGGAGTCTGTTGCTATCCTTAAAGTGGTGGGAGTCTGTCACTACACTACCCTTAAAGTGGTAGGAGTCTGTCACTATCCTTAAAGTGGTGGGAGTCTGTCACTATCCTTAAAGTGGTGGGATTCTGTCACTATCCTTAAAGTGGTGGGAGTCTGTCGCTATCCTTAAAGTGGTGGGAGTCTGTCACTACCCTTAAAGTGGAGGGAGTCTGTCACTATCCTTAAAGTGGTGGGAGTCTGTCACTATCCTTAAAGTGGTGGGCGTCTGTCGCTACCCTTAAAGTGGTGGGAGTCTGTCACTACCCTTAAAGTGGTAGGAGTCTGTCACTATCCTTAAAGTGGTAGGAGTCTGTCACTATCCTTAAAGTGGTGGGAGCCTGTCACTACACTCCCCTTAAGGTGGTTGGAGCCTGTCACTACACTACCCTTAAAGTGGTGGGAGCCTGTCACTAACCTACCCTCAAAGTGGTGCGAGCCTGTCACTACACTACCCTTAAAGTGGTGTGAGTCTGTCGCTGTCCTTAAAGTGGTGGGAGTCTGTCGCTATCCTTAAAGTGGTGGGAGTCTGTCACTACCCTTAAAGAGGTGGGCATATGTCGCTAACCTTAAAGTGGTGGGAGTATGTCACTATCCTTAAAGAGGTGAGAGTCTGTCACTATCTTTAAAGAGGTGGGAGTCTGTCACTACCCTTAAAGTGGTGGGAATCTGTCACTATCCTTAAAGTGGTGGGAGTCTGTCACTATCCTCAAAGAGGTGAGAGTCTGTCACTATCTTTAAAGAGGTGGGAGTCTGTCACTACCCTTAAAGTGGTGGGAGTCTGTCACTACTCTTAAAGTGGTGGGAGCCTGTCACTACCCTTAAAGTGGTGGGAGTCTGTCACTACCCTTTAAGTGGTGGGAGCCTGTCACTACCCTTAAAGTGGTGGGAGTCTGTCACTACCCTTTAAGTGCTGAGAGCCTGTCACTACCTTTCAAGTAGTGAGAGCCTGTCACTACCCTTAAAGTGGTGGGAGTCTGTCGCTATCCTTAAAGTGGTGGGAGTCTGTCGCTATCCTTAAAGTGGTGGGAGTCTGTCGCTACCCTTAAAGTGGTGGGAGTCTATCACTACACTACCCTTAAAGTGGTAGGAGTCTGTCACTACCCTTAAAGAGGTGGGAGTCTATCACTACCCTTAAAGTGGTGGGAGTCTATCACTACCCTTAAAGTGGTGGGAGTCTGTCACTACCCTTAAAGTGGTGGGAGTCTGTCACTACCCTTAAAGTGGTGGGAGTCTATCACTACCCTTAATGTGGTGGGAGTCTATCACTACCCTTAAAGTGGTGGGAGTCTGTCACTACCCTTAAAGTGGTGGGAGTCTGTCACTACCCTTAAAGTGGTGGGAGTCTATCACTACCCTTAAAGTGGTGGGAGTCTATCACTATCCTTAAAGTGGTGGGAGTCTATCACTACCCTTAAAGTGGTGGGAGTCTGTCACTACCCTTAAAGTGGTGGGAGTCTATCACTACCCTTAAAGTGGTGGGAGTCTATCACTACCCTTAAAGTGGTGGGAGTCTGTCACTACCCTTAAAGTGGTGGGAGTCTGTCACTACCCTTAAAGTGGTGGGAGTCTATCACTACCCTTAAAGTGGTGGGAGTCTATCACTACCCTTAAAGTGGTGGGAGTCTGTCACTACCCTTAAAGTGGTGGGAGTCTGTCACTACCCTTAAAGTGGTGGGAGTCTGTCACTACCCTTAAAGTGGTGGGAGTCTGTCACTACCCTTAAAGTGGTGGGAGTCTGTCACTACCCTTAAAGTGGTGGGAGTCTATCACTACCCTTAAAGTGGTGGGAGTCTGTCACTACCCTTAAAGTGGTGGGAGTCTATCACTACCCTTAAAGTGGTGGGAGTCTATCACTACCCTTAAAGTGGTGGGAGTCTGTCACTACCCTTAAAGTGGTGGGAGTCTGTCACTACCCTTAAAGTGGTGGGAGTCTATCACTACCCTTAAAGTGGTGGGAGTCTATCACTACCCTTAAAGTGGTGGGAGTCTGTCACTACCCTTAAAGTGGTGGGAGTCTGTCACTACCCTTAAAGTGGTGGGAGTCTATCACTACCCTTAAAGTGGTGGGAGTCTATCACTATCCTTAAAGTGGTGGGAGTCTATCACTACCCTTAAAGTGGTGGGAGTCTGTCACTACCCTTAAAGTGGTGGGAGTCTATCACTACCCTTAAAGTGGTGGGAGTCTATCACTACCCTTAAAGTGGTGGGAGTCTGTCACTACCCTTAAAGTGGTGGGAGTCTGTCGCTACCCTTAAAGAGATGGAAATCTGTCGCTGTCCTTAATGTGGAGGGAGTCTGTCGCTACCCTTAAAAAGGTGAGGGTCTGTCGTTACCCTTAAAGTGGTGGGAGTCTGTCACTACCCTTAAAGTGGTGGGAGTCTGTCACTATCCTTAAAGTGGTGGCAGTCTGTCACTATCCTTAAAGTGGTGGGAGTCTGTCACTACCCTTAAAGTGGTGGGAATCTGTCACTACCCTTAAAGTGGTGGGAGTCTGTCGCTACCCTTAAAGTGGTGGGAGTCTGTCGCTATCCTTAAAGTGGTGGGAGTCTGTCGCTATCCTTAAAGTGGTGGGAGTCTGTCGCTATCCTTAAAGTGGTGGGAGTCTGTCGCTATCCTTAAAGTGGTGGGAGTCTGTCGCTGTCCTTAAAGTGGTGGGAGTCTGTTGCTATCCTTAAAGTGGTGGGAGTCTGTCACTACACTACCCTTAAAGTGGTAGGAGTCTGTCACTATCCTTAAAGTGGTGGGAGTCTGTCACTATCCTTAAAGTGGTGGGATTCTGTCACTATCCTTAAAGTGGTGGGAGTCTGTCGCTATCCTTAAAGTGGTGGGAGTCTGTCACTACCCTTAAAGTGGAGGGAGTCTGTCACTATCCTTAAAGTGGTGGGAGTCTGTCACTATCCTTAAAGTGGTGGGCGTCTGTCGCTACCCTTAAAGTGGTGGGAGTCTGTCACTACCCTTAAAGTGGTAGGAGTCTGTCACTATCCTTAAAGTGGTAGGAGTCTGTCACTATCCTTAAAGTGGTGGGAGCCTGTCACTACACTCCCCTTAAGGTGGTTGGAGCCTGTCACTACACTACCCTTAAAGTGGTGGGAGCCTGTCACTAACCTACCCTCAAAGTGGTGCGAGCCTGTCACTACACTACCCTTAAAGTGGTGTGAGTCTGTCGCTGTCCTTAAAGTGGTGGGAGTCTGTCGCTATCCTTAAAGTGGTGGGAGTCTGTCACTACCCTTAAAGAGGTGGGCATATGTCGCTAACCTTAAAGTGGTGGGAGTATGTCACTATCCTTAAAGTGGTGGGAGTCTGTCGCTATCCTTAAAGTGGTGGGAGTCTGTCACTACCCTTAAAGAGGTGGGCATATGTCACTAACCTTAAAGTGGTGGGAGTCTGTCACTACCCTTAAGGTGGTGGGAGTCTGTCGCTGTCCTTAAAGTGGTGGGAGTCTGTCGCTATCCTTAAAGTGGTGGGAGTCTGTCACTACCCTTAAAGAGGTGGGCATATGGCGCTAACCTTAAAGTGGTGGGAGTCTGTCACTACCCTTAAAGTGGTGGGAGTCTGTCGCTATCCTTAAAGTGGTGGGAGTCTGTCACTACCCTTAAAGAGGTGGGCATATGTCACTAACCTTAAAGTGGTGGGAGTCTGTCACTACCCTTAAGGTGGTGGGAGTCTGTCGCTGTCCTTAAAGTGGTGGGAGTCTGTCGCTATCCTTAAAGTGGTGGGAGTCTGTCACTACCCTTAAAGAGGTGGGCATATGGCGCTAACCTTAAAGTGGTGGGAGTCTGTCACTACCCTTAAAGTGGTGGGAGTCTGTCACTATCCTTAAAGTGGTGGGAGTCTGTCACTATCCTTAAAGTGGTGGGCGTCTGTCGCTACCCTTAAAGTGGTGGGAGTCTGTCACTATCCTTAAAGTGGTGGAAGTCTGTCACTACCCTTAAAGTGGTGGGAGTCTGTCACTACCCTTAAAGTGGTGGGAGTCTGTCGCTACCCTTTAAGAGATGGAAATCTGTCGCTGTCCTTAATGTGGAGGGAGTCTGTCGCTATTCTTAAAAAGGTGAGGGTCTGTCGTTACCCTTAAAGTGGTGGGAGTCTGTCACTATCCTAAAAGTGGTGGGAGTCTGTCACTATCCTTAAAGTGGTGGGAGTCTGTCACTATCCTTAAAGTGGTGGGCGTCTGTCGCTACCCTTAAAGTGGTGGGAGTCTGTCACTATCCTTAAAGTGGTGGGAGTCTGTCACTACCCTTAAAGTGGTGGGAGTCTGTCACTACACTACCCTTAAAGTGGTGGGAGTCTGTCGCTATCCTTAAAGAGGTGGGAGTCTGTCACTACCCTTAAAGTGGTGGGAGTCTGTCACTATCCTTAAAGTGGTGGGAGCCTGTCACTACACTACCCTTAAAGTGGTGGGAGTCTGTCACTATCCTTAAAGTGGTGGGATCCTGTCACTATCCTTAAAGTGGTGGGAGTCTGTCACTATCCTTAAAGTGGTGGGAGTCTGTCACTACCCTTAAAGTGGTGGGAGTCTGTCACTATCCTTAACATGGTGAGAGTCTGTCACTACCCTTAAAGTGGTGGGAGTCTGTCACTACCCTTAAAGTGGTGGGAGTCTGTCACTATCCTTAAAGTGGTGGAAGTCTGTCACTACCCTCAAAGTGGTGGGAGTCTGTCACTACCCTTAAAGTGGTGGGAGTCTGTCACTATCCTTAAAGAGGTTGGAGTCTGTCACTACCCTTAAAGTGGTGGGAGCCTGTCACTACACTCCGCTTAAGGTGGTTGGAGCCTGTTACTACACTACCCTTAAAGTGGTGGGAGCCTGTCACTAACCTACCCTCAAAGTGGTGCGAGCCTGTCACTACACTACCCTTAAAGTGGTGTGAGTCTGTCACTACCCTTAAAGAGGTGGGAGTCTGTCACTACCCTTAAAGTGCTTAAAGTGGTGGGAGTCTGTTGCTATCTTTAAAGAGGTGGGAGTCTGTCACTATCCTTAAAGTGGTGGGATCCTGTCACTATCCTTAAAGTGGTGGGAGTCTGTCACTATCCTTAAAGTGGTGGGAGTCTGTCACTACCCTTAAAGAGGTGGGAGTCTGTCACTATCTTTAAAGAGGTGGGAGTCTGTCACTACCCTTAAAGTGCTTAAAGTGGTGGGAGTCTGTTGCTATCTTTAAAGAGGTGGGAGTCTGTCACTATCCTTAAAGTGGTGGGATCCTGTCACTATCCTTAAAGTGGTGGGAGTCTGTCACTATCCTTAAAGTGGTGGGAGTCTGTCACTACCCTTAAAGAGGTGGGAGTCTGTCACTACCCTTAAAGTGCTTAAAGTGGTGGGAGTCTGTTGCTATCTTTAAAGAGGTGGGAGTCTGTCACTATCCTTAAAGTGGTGGGAGTATGTCACTATCCTTAAAGTGGTGGGAGTCTGTCACTACCCTTAAAGTGGTGGGAGTCTGTCGCTACCCTTTAAGAGATGGAAATCTGTCGCTGTCCTTAATGTGGAGGGAGTCTGTCGCTACCCTTAAAAAGGTGAGGGTCTGTCGTTACCCTTAAAGTGGTGGGAGTCTGTCACTATCCTTAAAGTGGTAGGAGTCTGTCACTATCCTTAAAGTGGTGGGAGTCTGTCACTATCCTTAAAGTGGTGGGAGTCTGTCGCTATCCTTAAAGTGGTGGGAGTCTGTCACTACCCTTAAAGTGGAGGGAGTCTGTCACTATCCTTAAAGTGGTGGGAGTCTGTCACTATCCTTAAAGTGGTGGGCGTCTGTCGCTACCCTTAAAGTGGTGGGAGTCTGTCACTATCCTTAAAGTGGTGGGAGTCTGTCACTACCCTTAAAGTGGTGGGAGCCTGTCACTACACTACCCTTAAAGTGGTGGGAGTCTGTCACTATCCTTAAAGTGGTGGGATCCTGTCACTATCCTTAAAGTGGTGGGAGTCTGTCACTATCCTTAAAGTGGTGGGAATCTGTCACTATCCTTAAAGTGGTGGGAGTCTGTCACAACCCTTAAAGTGGTGGGAATCTGTCACTATCCTTAAAGTGGTGGGAGTCTGTCACTACCCTTAAAGTGGTGGGAGTCTGTCACTATCCTTAAAATGGTGAGAGTCTGTCACTACCCTTAAAGTGGTGGGAGTCTGTCACTACCCTTAAAGTGGTGGGAGTCTATCACTATCTTTAAAGTGGTGGGCATCTATCGCTACCCTTAAAGTGGTGGGAGTCTGTCACTATCCTTAAGGTGGTGGGAGTCTGTCACTATTTTTAAAGTGGTGGGAGTCTGTCACTATCCTTAAAGTAGTGGGAGTCTGTCACTACCCTTAAAGTGGTGGGAGTCTATCACTACGCTACTCTTAAAGTGGTAGGAGAATGTCACTATCCTTAAAGTGGTGGAAGTCTGTCACTATCCTTAAAGTTGTGGGAGTCTGTCACTACCCTTAAAGTGGTGGGAGTCTGTCACTATCCTTAAAGTGGTGGAAGTCTGTCACTACCCTTAAAGTGGTGGGAGTCTGTCACTACCCTTAAAGTGGTGGGAGTCTGTCACTACCCTTAAAGTGGTGGGAGTCTGTCACTATCCTTAAAGAGGTTGGAGTCTGTCACTACCCTTAAAGTGGTGGGAGCCTGTCACTACACTCCCCTTAAGGTGGTTGGAGCCTGTCACTACACTACCCTTAAAGTGGTGGGAGCCTGTCACTAACCTACCCTCAAAGTGGTGCGAGCCTGTCACTACACTACCCTTAAAGTGGTGTGAGTCTGTCACTACACTACCTTGAAAGAGGTGGGAGTCTGTCACTACCCTTAAAGTGGTGGGAGTCTGTTGCTATCTTTAAAGAGGTGGGAGTCTGTCACTACCCTTAAAGTGGTGGGAGTCTGTCGCTGTCCTTAAAGTGGTGGGAGTCTGTCGCTATCCTTAAAGTGGTGGGAGTCTGTCGCTATCCTCAAAGTGGTGGGAGTCTGTCGCTATCCTTAAAGTGGTGGGAGTCTGTCGCTATCCTTAAAGTGGTGGGAGTCTGTCACTACCCTTAAAGTGGTGGGAGTCTGTCGCTATCCTTAAAGTGGTGGGAGTCTGTCACTACCCTTAAAGTGGTGGGAGTCTGTCGCTATCCTTAAAGTGGTGGGAGTCTGACACTACCCTTAAAGAGGTGGGAATCTGTCACTACCCTTAAAGAGGTGGGAGTCTGTCGCTACATTTAAAGATGCTATTAGCCATGATGGTCACTGGCTGCTTTACCAGTTACTAACCAAGTTACCAGTTATTAACCAAGTTACCAGTTACTAACCAAGTTGCCAGTTACTAACCAAGTTACCAGTTACTAACCAAGAACCTAAGAAGTGGAGGGAGTTTGGTGCAGCTGTTTAAGATAAAATTCTACACAATGGCCCCTGACAACTGTGCCAGCTCTTGACCAATGATCTAAGAAATATAAATGACACATGGTAGTGCTCCCACTTTCCGTGAGGATTCCTCATTTCTCCCTCTGACTCATCTAGTGACCCTGATCATTTCTTGTTATATATTTCTTCTTTCTCCTTTCCCTCTTCTTCTGTATCCATTTTTTACTGTTCCTTACACTAGGTCTCACGCCCACAATAATTCACATTTTAAGTTTTCCAGTATAATAAGTTACTTGCCTGGGAATGACTTTCCAGTGGGCCAATCCATTCACTACAGAAGAATCACAGATCATAAAACAGTCCTAATGCTGATTTAAATCAACATCAAAGAACTCTCAACACAAGACACAGACCACCTGATGATCTGTCCAAACCTTCTAGAAACATGCAATTTAGGATTAAATTTTGAGTGAAAACGACAAGGCGATCCAAGTGGCCATACATTGGAAACATGATGTCTGATATGGTGCCCAGGACACAGAAAATAAGTATTTTCTTGAGTTTGGAAAAATATTTTTTCACACAAAGAAACAAAAATATATAACAAACATACCTGTATCTGGAACACATGCCTGTAACAATCCCTGTAAGCAACGCCTCTGATCATCAGAAGTAGCAGTTGACTCTAATCTCTCTAAGTGATCTTTGACTTCTTCAATGGTAGGGATGCCACATAGACCTATGACAAGAAACAAGTGGTTCTCAAACTCTTTGTTTTCACACCACAGTTTCATTTGCAAAACATTTGTCTGGTTGTACCCAAATTGGAAAGTAATAGGGCCACTGAACTTTCCAAGCATGTCATAAAAGATAAAAGTTTGTGCATGAAGTTAGCAACCTTGTCATCTAAAACTATTAATACAGAAGTATGTTGTCTTTGGCTGGCCTCTCTTTCGGGCGTGCTAAAGCTATTCTGCTCACTTTAAATCTACCTTCCGGTAGTCACGAAACACCAGATGTAGGGGAGAAATGTTTATGATGAAAGTAGCCGGTGTTCTAAGCAGTCAAGCTGTGCTGGAACCTTGCAACACACCTTTTCACCAGTTCATGAAAACTAAATGCCTTGTGTTGTGTAATGTTCTTTGTGCTAAACAATCTATTATTTTCATATTTTATTGTATATAATTATGTAAGAGAACAGCCAAAAGTGTAAATACTTAATAATTTAACCATGGAGAGGTGCGTAGTGTAGGGGTGTAAATCGATCGCAAGCATGGTTTACAGTTCCAACATACTGGGTTTGAAATCACTTCGTGTCCAGCTTGAATGGGCAGTGTCTGGGATTTTTCCCAGTATTGTCACTTCTCCACTTACAAAAAGGATTGGCAAAACTGCTGTACTGCAAAACTGACATTGTGAAACACATTACAAACAGATACACACATGCATCCATACACCGGCTAATATGTCCTGATATCGTCCAAAGAACTATGGTTTGGTGTGGAAAGGAATGTGCCTTCGTCAGTAGAATCCAGAAAGGCAAACCTTTAACCAAACAAAAACTTTGGTGGTGCTGGTAACTGCCTATATCTGTCATTGTGTCTACTGGGCGTTTCACAATATCCCCTCTATGTAGTATGTCATCATCGATGACATCAGTTTAACAATAAACCAGGTTTTTTATGTCAGTCATATGTAGTTACATTCAGCCACCCTCCATTAAAAGTTAGTTAGTTAGTTTTCTTTCCATTGGGCCGCTAAGCGTTGTGGGGAGCTTAAGTCATCTATCCTGCGCCAAGTGCATTACGTCAGTCAATATGAGCCGTTGTCACTGCACAATCACTCTAATGTCATCTATCCACCTACCTCGCAGCCGCCCCCTTTCTACCTAGCAAGATCTACCAGCATTATAAGCCATCAGTGGAAGTTGATGAGGGTGCATTCTCATGACATGACCAAACCAACTTATTTTCTGCCTGGAAATGTATTCGACCATACTTCGAATGTCATTGTTCCGCATTCTGTCTTATCTGGTAACACCGAATCGGCATAAATATACTGTTTATCAGCTGTTGCTTTGTTGCCAAACTAATGCTCAGGTGTCTAAGCAGTGGGGACAGCTAATAAGTCACCCCAGATGCTTTCTGACACCTAGTCACAATTTCCATGTCGATTCTATCGTCTGCCAAAAGAATACTGCCCAAATACTTGAACTTATGGACCTGTTGAAGAGCAATATCATTTAGACTTATCTTGAGTGGCCCAGAAGTTATACTAATCATCATAGTTTCCGTTCTGTTCTCGCTAATTCGCATATTGTATTTAGCACAGGTAGTCGCAAGCGCATTCATGTGATATTGCAGTTTATTTTCATCGTCGTACAGCAAGCACTGATCATCTGCAAAGAGTAATCCGTGTATTGAGTTATGTTCTGCTTCAGATGTCTCAATTTGACCAGTCTATGATGCGATTTTTGTCCATGTAGATGTTAAACAACAGAGGAGAAAATACACACCCTTGTCTCACGCCGGTAGTGATTTCAAAAGCATATGTGACACTATCAGTCGTTCTGACGACGTTTGTACTCGAACAATACAGTGCTCTGACATTATCAAGAAGCTGGCCTTGTACACCATAATCTTCCAATATATTCCAAAGTTTAATTCTGTCTACCCTATCAAATGCTTTTTCCTGATCAATGAAAGCAACATATAGATCTTCATTGTATTCTATTGATCTTTCGCTTATTTGCCTTAAAATGAACAAGGCATTCGTGCAGCTCATACCTCGGCGGAATCCAAATTGAGCTCTCGATAGTTGAAGTTCAACAATAGGTCTTTTTCTCTGTTCGAGAATTTTGGAATACTTTTTACCAGTGTGGCTAAGTAGCGATATGCCTCTGTACGTGTCACAGTTTCTTTTGTCGCCCTTTTTCTTCCAAATTGGAACGATTATAGCTTGCTGCCAGTCATCTGGTATGCGTCTGTCTTTCCATGCATTTGTGAAGAGTATGAGTAAGCATATTTCTCCATATGCATGAATCACCTACTTTGCAATGCCGTCCTTGCCTGGTGCTTTATTCCTGGGACTATTCTTTATAACTCAATTTTCATCTCAGCGTACGAAGAAGTAGAAGAAATTTCATCTGAGACGGCATTATTCTTCAACACGTCATGTTTGCTATGGTTGTTGACTTTGAGGACCTGTAATCTTTTTATTTGTCAGTCTATAGATATGATTTGATGTGTGTAGAAATATAAATTAATAAAGAACTCATTGGTGTTACTGTTTTTGATTTGTGTGTGTTAGTTTCTGAGATACAAGAAGATGAAAGTGAAAATTTATAAAACAAAGCATAAATATTTAGACTCATCGATTAGGGAACCTCGCTCCTAAAAAAATCAATGAAATTGTCACAAAGCACTGATAGTGTTCTTAACAAGATTGGAATATCTATTAGTTTCCATTTCAAAGCTATTTATTATATCTACATAAACTAAATAGATCTACCTGATTAAAATCCATTGCAACAACTTAACTTCACCGCTCTCAATAATGGGATAATCTTCAAATCGAGTGGAATAGAGAATATATCTTTTCCAAAATGTTTACAAATATCCACAAACCCATCTCCCCTTTGAAAAATGAACAATATGGAAGTGATGTCTATTTACATTTAAATACAAATGTTCAGCCATTCCCATAACATTAACCCATATTTTTTTTACACAATGATACTGGTCGCAAGCATCTGGCTTCCCACGAAACCTTCCGCAGGGAAATGTATCTTTTTATCAGTCACGTCGTGAAACCAAGTGCGTGAAAAAGGTTAAGAATCTGACCTTTCTTGGACAGCTGTAGCTTGATGTACTTCTCCATGTAGGTTCTGAAAGAGTGTCCCTTGATGTGTAAAGCTTGAGCCAGCGTGCTCAGATCTGTCAGCTCAACCAGCTTTGTGACATGCAGCACGGCTCCACATAACTAGGAGAGACAGACACACATTCAAAGCTCTGCCTTTTCTGTGGGCTAACCAGGATACAAATCTGCACAAAATAGACAGACAATGGAGACTGGGACTAGAGGTGTCTTCCTTATTTTTCTGTTTTTCTCCTGAAGTATAGTACCACCACTACAGCTGGCCCCTCACGGGAAGCCTTTGTAAAGTACATTGTGTACTCTTGTCAAGATGCTTTCTTTAGCAATTTGTTTTACATGATGAAATTGCTAGCCCCATGCACAATACTAATTGGTTGCCTTTTACTATATGCTATGAAGGTTACATCGGTCTTATTCTTACCTCCATCGGGCAGCATGGACATTTTGTATCACATATATGTTGTGGCCTGGGGGAGCAGCCTACCTCCTACCAGGCGCGTCAGCAGGGTTGCGGATTGCTGAAAGGCCTCCTAATTTGGAGGTTAGCTGCGAATAAATGAGCAGCCGTGGACAAAAACGGGCCGGCAGGCATGGAGGCTGTAAGGATGCAGCCCCTCCACCATGCAAAGACACAACAGGCTAATCACCTGTTTGTCTTAAATAACGATTATAAGTCAAATAACAGAGAAAACCGGACTGATCTCAACGGCGACAAACAGGCGAGAAATAAGGACCACGATTTACGGAGCATGGAATGTACGAAGTATAAACGGAAATGAACATGAACTAATAGAGGAGATGAAGAGTGCAAAATTGAACGTCCTGGCACTTACAGAAACAAAGAAAAAGGGACAGGGCATTCTGGACCATGACGGCAACATGCTATACTACAGCGGAGTTCCCATGAGTGAACGAGCCAGGGCAGGGGTTGGCTGTATAGTGAATAAGTGACAACAAAGCAAACATTAAACATAAAATTTGTTGAATAGGTGGTACCTCAGTCTATTGTTGCCAGTGCGAAGTCTGAAGACCACGACCTGCTCTCTTCTGTTCAACTGGTAATAGGCATCGATTTTTGTGTAGTCAGTATGTTCTATTTCCCATTTGGTCATGTATCTAGCTCTAATAAGCCTTTTTGACTCTTCGTATGTCACACTAGTATCTGGTTGTGGTAGTCTTGCACCTTCTTTTGCCAGTCTGTCTGCCTCCTCGTTGCCTTGGATGTTACAGTGGGATGGAACCCACTGTACCACTACTCTTTTTGGTGCGGACTGCTGGCATAGTTGACAGAGTACTGCTCTTTAATCATTTAGTTCAGTATTTTTCTGGCTTTTTAGTGCTGTGACTACGGCCAGGGCATCTGTAAGCAGGACTATATGGCTTTCATTTCTTTTGCATGTTACCATTTCTTCTACTGCAGCCCTCAGTGCCTCTGCCTCCGCTCTGAAATTGCTCGTGTATTTTCCAGTTGCCACTGCCGGTGTTATTTTTCTACCATTTGGTAGGCTCAGGAATACCCCTGCCCCTCCGTTCTGTGTTGTGTTTGTTACAGAGCCGTCAGTATATGCATGGGTCCAGTCCATGCTTGGGTAGTTTTTCATTATGTACCTCAGGGTTATGTCTCTTCTTTCTTTTTCAGTCTGGCTGTTCTTTTTTCCAATACCTGGTATATTTTCTACCACCTCTGGAAATATATGCTGCCTCCAGGTAGGTTTGCGTACAGTAGGGATGGGCTTTGGTGTTGTTAGTGCGTTCATAGGGTCTTCGTTCATCTTTGCATTGCCTATTTCTGCAAAGTTTCTCCGCTTTAGTTTCCCATTTCCGAAATTATTTAGTCTCTTATGCATTGGATGGTCTGTCAGTCTTCTGAGTTTTTGTTCTTGCTGCTGGGCTTTGCAGTCTCTTCTGTCGGTCATGGATTGCAGATTTGTAATCTTTTCAAGTTCTACAATTGGCGTTGACTTCATGCCTCCTGTTATAACTCTCATGGCTTGGTTTTGAAGTTTGCTAATTTTGTCAAAGTTCACCTTTGCTGCTGTTGTCCATGCCGCAATGCCATACTCGAGAACTGGTCTCACTCTTCCAGTGTACAGTTTCTTTAGTATACTTTCGTCTGCTCCCCAGCTTGTGCCAGCAAGTTTCCTCATGATTGCCATTCTTTCTCTGGCTCTCATTCGGTTTCTCTCGATCTGACTTTTCCATGTCGTGCGCTGATCAAATGTGACTCCCAGGTAGTTTGGGTTGTCGTTTAGCCGCAGATATTTGCCGTTAAGACTTATTTTGGTGTTTTGGGGTTTGTTTGAAAGCGAGAATATCGTACATGTTTTTTTCTCATTTATTTTGACCAGCCATGAGTTCGCCCACTCTTCCGATGTTAGGGCCTGCTGCATCCGATTACTTGCTATGTTGAGATTCTTTTCAGAAGTCCACATAGCCAGATCGTCTGCAAACATTGAGGTGACAGTACTCCTCCTTGGGGTACTCCCTGCTCAAGTGTCACCTTGTACTTGAACTCTGGCTGTTCTGTTTTTGAGGTAGTGACTGATCCATTTGTACATTTTCCCACAGACTTCACTCCTTCGTAGCTTGACTTTAAGTCTCTCTTACCAGACCTTGTCAAATGCCTTTTCTAGGTCCACCCAAATCGCTACTGTGTGTTTTTGCTCCTGGTAGGCATCCTCTATTTCCTGGGCTATGAGGGTGATCTGATCCTCGGTGGATCTGTGCTGCCTAAAGCCTGCTTGCTGTGGAATTAGTATGTGTTTTTCTTCCAGATGCCACATCAGTCTGGTGTTTATCATACGTTCCATCCGTTTGCCTGTACAGCTCAGTAGGCTGATAGGCCTGTATCCATTTGGATCTGTTTTGTCTTTTCCTTTCTTTGGTACTGGTACAAGTACTGCATCTTTCCATGCTTGAGGTACTATACCCCTTTTGCAGCTTTGGTTCAGGACTAATAGTAACTTCCTCTTTGCTGTTTGTCCCAGCTCCATCAGCATTTCGTTTACCCCATCTTTTCTGGGTGATTTCCTTTTCTTTACAGTTCTCATGGCCTCTTCCATTTCGTTCATTGTTAGTTTTGCTATCATGTGCTCTTCTGGTGCCATATTGATGTTGTCGTGCCCATTTAGTTCTTCCCTAATGTCTGTATGCCTATCTGCAGGGACATCGATATGGTTTGCTCTGGCATAATGTTCAACAAAGGCGTTTGCTGCTTTTTTTCCAGTGAGCATATTGTCGCCCTGCTTGATGGTAATTTGTTTGTTTGATGGAGTTTCGTCATTCATGGCTCTGACTAACTTCCATAGTTTGTTCCCATCTTTATCTAAATTGAGGCTTTCTGTTTTGTTTTTCAAGCTTTCTCTTGTTATTTGGTTTAGAGTGTATTTGTATTTCGCCGTGGTGGCTTTGAGGGCGATATTTGCCTCCATAGATTGTTCTCTCTCTGCCATGTTCCTAGCATTTGAGACTTCATTTTCCGCTTTCTGCAATTCATCATTCCAATGAGGGTGATCTGATCCTCAGTGAATCTGTTCTGTCTAAAGCCTGGTTGCTGTGGAATTAGTCAGTGTTTTTCTTCCAGATGCCACATCAGTCTGGTGTTTATCATACGCTCCATCAGTTTTCCTATACAGCTCAGTAGGCTGATAGGCCTGTATCCATTTGGATCAGTTCTATCTTTTTCTTTCTTTGGTACCGGTATAATTACAGCATCTTTCCATGCCTGCGGTACAATACCCATTTTCCAGCTTTGGTTCAGGACTGATAGTAACTTTATCTTTGCTGTTTGGCCAAACCCCATCAGCATTTCGTTTGTTACGCCATCTTTTCCGGGCGATTTCTTTTTCTTTAAAGTTCTCATGGCCTCTTCCATTTCATTCATTGTTAATTTTGCCATCATGTGCTCCTCTGGTGCCATTTTGATGTTGTTGTGCATCTCTTGTTCTTCACTAATGTCTGTATTCCTATTTGTAGGAACATCAATGTGGTTTGCTCTGGCATAATGTTCTATAAAAGCGTTTGCAGCTTTTTTTCTAGTGAGCATGTTGTCACCCTGCTTGATGGTAATTTGTTTGTTTGATGGAGTTTCGTTGTTCATGGCTCTGACTAACTTCCACAGTTTGTTCCCGTCTTTGTCTAAATTGAGGCTTTCTGTTTTGTTTTTCCAGCTGTCTCTTGTTATTTGGTTTAGAGTGTATTTGTATTTCGCCGTGGTGGCTTTGAGGGCGATATTTGCCTCCATAGATTGTTCTCTCTCTGCTATGTTCCTAGCATTTGAGACTTCGTCTTCTGCTTTCTGCAATTCATCATTCCAATATGGCTTGTAGTTTTTCATTGCCCCTCTTGGGATGGTTTTGGTGGCTGCCTGCATTATTGCTTTGCTTAGGCTTTCCACCATGGGTTTCATGTTGTTATTCCGTGTGTTGATGGTTTCGCACAGCACATCTGTCAGCATTGCAAATCTGTCCCAGTCGGCTCGTTTATAGTTCCTACGTGGGAGCGGTTTTATTTCCTGTGGGCCTACTTCCATATCAACTTCTAGCCTAATTGGCCTGTGGTCGCTACCTGCCAATTGGTTGAGCACCTGGCGGTCTATTTTGTGGTGAATATCCACCGTGAAAAAGGCCAAATCTGGAGTAGAGGTGGTATGCCATGTTCTAGAATAGAAGCTAGGGCTATCCTCCGGCCTATTGTGCGTACATATCTCATTATCAAGGGTTGAGTCTCAACAGTTTGCAGTGAGGTGGCTGCTCTACTGATAGAGATTTGTGTCTATCTCCCAGTCTTCCACTTCATCACCTCTGTTGTCTGTGTCCGAGTATGCCCATCTCTACGAGTGGCTGTTGAAGTCTCCAACTACTATGCAGCTGGAGTCCTCGACTTCCATACTCGAGAGCGACAGGCTTTGTTTGGTGGGCCGTACAGGTTGAAGATGCGGATCTTCGTTTCTTGGGTCATTATGTCGACTCCTACAATTTCTGCTTGTCCGGTGTGATTGACCGCTACCGCGCTACTCGGTATGCAGTTACGAATCAGTATCAGAACCCCTCCTTTGTGACCTTCTCTATCAACAGGAAAGGTCTGGTATCCTCTGATTGAGAATTTGTGGTTGTTGTTGAGGTGCGTTTCTTGGATACATGCCACGTCAATCTTACCTTCATGCAAGTGATGTGTTAGGGAAAGCTTTTTTTTAATGACTCCCTCCGCATTCCAATGTAGTATTCTGAGTGTCTTGTGTTTTTGGTCAATAGTTTTTGCCCCATCACCTTGTGCCTTGACTCCACAGCACATGGCTGGGTGACTACCAGTAACATAGGGTGGGCCCCTTCGAGGCGTGAGGCCCGGCACTCTCGGGACTCCACAGGATGAGCGCCTTGGGACTCCACAGGATGAGCGCCACACTTTTTTCTGTTAGGTTGTACCGTCATCATACAGCGATATACGTTGCACTGTTTCGTTAAGCCTGTGGCTCAGTGCATCCGATTTCAACAGGCTTTTCTTTAGGGATGCCCTCCTTAGCCTTTGGCTGTCCCCAGCCTATCTGCAAGGCAGCAGTTGTTTTTGTTATCTCTCTTAGGGAAGTTGTCTTGCAGGACTATCGAGTCTTCCCCACTCGTGTCTATAGGGTGTGGCAATGATATGATATGATGGACTATGTACTAGTTTGTACTATCCCGGAAGAGAGGCAGTCCAGTGTGTCTGTGTCCCAGGATCGTCACGTCCTGCCAGAAATGTAGCATATGCATGTGAGTGGGGTATCTCTTTGCTCCCTTTATTTTCTCAGCACATCTGCAGTGATGGCACGCCTAGCATTCCCCGCCACCTTGGAGGTTGTCACAATAGGGCAGAGGTGCAATGTCCGCTGGCCTGCATCTCTTCTGCGTCCATTGGGAAGACTGATAGCAGTGATAAAGAGCGAGGCAGGATTGCATTTAACCAGGGGACAAACCTGGCCGTGGCACGGAGATGTTCGCCTGGTGTGCGTACATATCTCATTATCAAGGGTTGAGTCTCAACAGTTCGCAGTGAGGTGGCTGCTCTACTGCTTACGACACCCCGACCGAGAACTAAGTCTTCTACTAGTGGTTTCACACCTCATCGCCGTATGGGGTGAGTATCGAGCAGCTTCCCGCCCGCTTTGATCAGCGGACGGCATATACCTCTTTCTGAGGCTCGACCGGGTCGAGCCCCAGGTCCCAACCATATCATAGCCTCCCATCGCAGTGGTGCTGAGATTTTGGGCGGGATTCCGGCTTAGAGGCGTTCGGCCGTAATCCCTCAGATGGTAGCCTCGCACCATTGGCTTATCAGCCAAGCACGTGAACCAAGTGTCTGGGACTAGCGATTCCTCTCGAGTTGAGCAGGATTACCGTAGCAACGCCCTGTCATTAGTAGGGTAAAACTGACCTGTCTTCCAAGGGTCTAATACCAGCACCCGTTCACTATTAGACCCAACGAATCAATAGGGGGCTTTTTAGTCAGTCAATTGCCAAGTGTCTGAAACCTGCGATTCCGCTAGGGTTAAGCAGGATTACTGTAGCAACTCTCTTCCATTAAGAGGGTAAAACTGACCTGTCTTCCGTGGGTCTAATTCCAGCACATGTTCCTTTTTAGACCCAATGAAAATGCTCTCAGTCTGTCAGTCATTTTACAGTGTTGGTGTGTTGAGTCAAATTAAGCCGCAGGCTCCACTCATGGTGGTGCCCTTCTGTCAATTCCTTTATGGAACACTGGAGAGAAACTGAAAAATAATGCTGGAGAAAACCAGAAACTGTTCTACAAGACCTTAAAGAACATGTGGAAGGAAAAGGAATGCCCCCCTGAAATTTGTTAAAGATAAACAAGCTGCGCTGTTACCCAGAAGAGGTAATGAACAGATGGAAAGAATATTTCTCAGATCTCCTTGGAGTTGAGGAAAACCAAGCTCTGGAAGTAACAGTCCCAATTCAAGAAGAGGGAGCTATGGAGGGAAACGATAATATCACAATGGAAGAACTAAAGGCAGCATTTTAGAAAATTAAGATTGGTAAAGCAGCAGGACATGATGGTATAACACCAGAAATGGTTAAATACACGGGAGCGGCAGGAGAGATACTATTCATGATGATTTTCAAGGCAGCTTGGCGCCACAAGAAGATACCAAGAGACTGGGAGGTTGCAATAATAATACCAAAATTTAAAAAGAGCGACAATCGACAATGTGAAAATCACAGAGGTATTTCCCTTCTCAGTGTCCCTGGGAAAGTCTACTCTAGGATTCTAGAATGGCGATTAAGAGGTCTAGCAGAGCCAAATATGGATGAAACTCAATGTGGGTTTAGGGCAAACAGAAGTACTCAAGACCTTATCTTTACACTCATACAGCTAAGTGAAAAGGCTCTTGAATATGATAGAGAGATGCATCTCTGCTTTTTGGATTTGGAGAAAGCATTTGATAAAGTTCCTTGGGACAAACTCTGGGAGTGCCTGACAAGGAAGAACATCCCAGGACCCCTGATCTCTGCCATACAGAGTTTCTATAAAACATGCAGAAATTATGTGCGGACATAAAATCAGGAGAGTTCAAGACCACTAGCGGATTAAGACAGGGGGACATTCTATCACCGTACCTTTTCATACTCCTCATGGATGAAGTCATCAAAGCCTGCAAGGAACGGGAAAAAAAGGATGAAGTAGGGTACTGGAAGATGAGACCAAGTTACATGTCGGAACTAGCATTTGCAGATGATGTGGCCCTGATCAAGAAAACCGAAGCACATCTCTAGATCAACTTGCAGGTCTGGGAAGGAGTTGAAGAAGAGAGGAATGCACATCAGTAACTCCAAAACAAAAACCATGGTGATCGTCAGAGATGACAAGAGACATCAGATAACCCTGGGAACACGAACACTGGAGCAGGTCAGCAACTTTAAATATCTAGGAGTGGTAATAGACAGCAGGGGAGGAATCAAAGAGGAGTTAACTGCACGAAGGGCAGCAGCAGGTAGACTTTTCCGTGCAATAAACAGAGGTTTCCTCAGTAAAAGAGAAATAAGCAGGAAAACAAAGATGGATGTATACCTCTCGACCTATGTGCCTGTCCTGACATATGGATGTGAGTCATGGGCAATGACTACAGCCCAAGAAAGACAATTACAAACTTCAGAAATGAGGTACCTAAGGTGACGAAAAAGGACAAGATCCGTAACCAGACAATACGTAGCAATCTTGAAGTTCAACCCCTTCAGACACGAGTGGAGCAGTCCCAACTACAGTGGTTTAGCCATGTCTGTAGAATGGAAGAAGATCGGATAACAAAGCGGTCATGGGAGATAAAAAGTCAAGGACGCAGACCCCCAAGACGTCCCAAAGTACATTGGGAAGACAACATACGAAAGTCCCTAAGTGATCGAGGGCTGGATTGGAAAGAGGCCAGGAAAAAGACGGCGGATAGAGCAGTGTGGCGTTCTCTTTGGCAACCTCTACACCTCACGGTAGAAGAGGAGCGACTAAGTAAGTAAGTAAGTATATGTTGTGGCATGGAGGTGTCATGGCATAGACATGTTATGGAATGGAGATATTGTGGCATGAAGATATTCTAACATGGGCATGTTATGGAATGGAGATGTTGTGGCATGAAGATATTCTAACATGGGCATATTATGGAATGGAGATGTTGTGGCATGACATGTTATGGAATGGAGATGTTTGGCATGATATGTTATGGAATGGAGATATTGTGGCATGGAGATATTGTGGCATGGAGATATTGTGGCATGGACATGTGGCATGGAGATGTGGCTTGGAAATATGGCATAGAGATGTTGTGGCATGAGAATATGGTGGCATGCAGATGTTGTGGCATGGAAATATGGAATAGAGATGTTGTTGCTTGCAGATGTTGTGGCATGGAGATGATGTGGCATGGAAATATGGCATGGAAATGTTGTGGCTTGGAGATGTGGCTTGGAGATGTTGTGGCTTGGAGATGTTGTGGCGTAGAGATGTTGTGGCATTCAAATATGGAATGGAGATGTTGTGGCATGGTGATGTTGTGGCATGGAGATGTTGTGGCGTGGAGATGTTGTGGCGTAGAGATGTTGTGGCATGGGTATGTTGTGGCATGGGTATGTTGTGGCTTGGAGATATTGTGGCTTGGAGATGTTGTGGCATGGAAATGTTGTGATTTGAAGATGTTGTGGTGTGGAGATGTTGTGGCTTGGAGATGTTGTGGCATAGAGATGTTGTGGCATGGAGATGTTGTGGCATGGAGATGTTGTGGCATGGAGATGTTGTGGTGTAGAGATGTTGTGGCTTGGAGATGTTGTGGCGTGGAGATGTTGTGGCTTGGAGATGTTGTGGCATGGAGATGTTGTGGCATGGAGATACAGTTCACAAACCAGAAACCTGAACAAAACAGCACTGAAAAATGGCGTCAAAGATATTGTAAGGGATGGATGAAGATCAAAGAAGAACTTGCAACAGGAATTTGCCATACCCTGCGTGAAGAGCCCTGAACAGATTATGAACTGAAGTGTTCAGGTGAAGATCAAACTTGGACAAATTATATGCGGATGACAATGTCTGTGAATGCGGAAACATCCAAGACCCCGAACATCTGTAGAATGTAAGGACCATGTATTTTGGAGGATCTCATGGCAGTAAATGAAAGAGCTTCCAGGGCAGCTGGTTTCTGGTCCAATACTTTGTGAGGTTGCTGGAAGTTAGTAAATGCCATCCAAGAAAGGAAGACCCTTATCAAATCATAAAGAAAGTCGACCAACTATCACTACCACGATTGGCCCCAGCACTTATGTGTACGTGTGGGCGAGCAGCACAGACAGCTGAACATATTCTACAAGTCACATGTTGTAGCCAACTGTGTAGTGAGCACAGACCCACAGAGAAGAACCTTCAATTGAAGTTATTCTGGAGCCTTGAGGAACTCTCCATCACAGCAACATCTATCGGAGATCTAGACTTCATTGTGTAGACATAATAAATTAATGGCGAATGAGAAGACGACCTGTAACTCAAGCCTTTTACATCAGAACTTCAGAAAGTAGTGGACGAACAAAAAAAAAGATGGACTTAACTGTGTTACAGAAGCAATGGAGTAACATGGACTGAAATAGCAATGACTACATACATGTTACGTGAACGAAATTTGCATCTCGCCAAGCCATGTTATTGTTAAGGATCCAGCAGCATTCAAGCGCTTGTCCTTCAGCCCAATGCCATGTAATGGTATCCACACGTGTTTGCTAGTTGTTTAGTACTATACAAAATGTTTCCATTTATTTCACCTAAGAGGAAGAAGTATTTTCCTAGCATCGTTGAGTGGCTGGCACGGTTTTGTATGGGTGTATACCCAGATGTCCTGCTAGAGTGTCTTATGGTTCAATTCTGTTGATGTTTGTTAAGTGGGATGTGTTGGGATTTTAGCAGTAAAATAGTGCTCTGATCCCTTCTTGTGAGTTGATTGATGCTGTCAGTTTGGTTGGGGCTTGTTGAATGTCTGTAGACCTTCCTTGTGAGTTGATTGATGCTGTCAGTTTGGTTGGGGCTTGTTGTATGTCTGTAGACCTTCCTTGTGAGTTGATTGATGCTGTCAGTTTGGTTGGGGCTTGTTGTATGTCTGTAGACCTTCCTTGTGAGTTTATTGATGCTGTCAGTTTGGTTGGGGCTTGTTGTATGTCTGTAGACCTTCCTTGTGAGTTGTTGATGCTGTCAGTTTGGTTGGAGCTTGTTGTATGTCTGTAGACCTTCCTTGTGAGTTGTTGATGCTGTCAGTTTGGTTGGGGCTTGTTGTATGTCTGTAGACCTTCCTTGTGAGTTGATTGATGCTGTCAGTTTGATTGGGGCTTGTTGTATGTCTGTAGACCTTCCTTGTGAGTTGATTGATGCTGTCCATTTGGTTGGGGCTTGTTGTATGTCTGTAGACCTTCCTTGTGAGTTGATTGATGCTGTCAGTTTGGTTGGGGCTTATATGTCTGTAGACCTTCCTTGTGAGTTGATTGATGCTGTCAGTTTGGTTGGGGCTTGTTGTATGTCTGTAGACCTCCTTCCTTGTGTTTCATATGACCCATCTGTTCAGCCATGTTTCCTTATTTGTTTTCCTTGTGAGCTGCCAGCTGTGTGTGGCTGCTCTTGTCTTGATTTCTTCTTTGCTAGTCTGTCTACTTTGTCACTGTCAGGAGTGTTTGAGTGATCAGGGACCTCCACGCAATCTAACAACGTAAGCTGACCAAGATGGGAAACACTTTACAGGCATGGATCTAAAAATGCAATTGATACACAAAAGGTACATGAAAGAAGATTGCACCTCCTCACCAAGTCTTTTGGCATAAGTTGACAGATGAGATGAGCTAAGAATTAGCTCAGACTGAGAGTTGTAACCTGAATCCTCAGGGAGCACATCCTTTCAGAACGGGTGCACCACGGACACCAGACATGCACACTTCCAATGTTTAGGAATTCTTTTGTTCTACAGCACAGTTCCAACGAATGAGAAGTTTGCAGACTGGCCAGTCAAGCCACACCACCAGAGGACGAAGAGCACTTCGAGACCACAAGATAGTTAGTTAATCAATCATAGAACAAGTTGTATATTGCTAGGTTAGTGATAGTAAGAAGTATAGGATAGACAATAGAACTGGGTGTTAGATCCAGAGGTTCCATTCAAGCTCATGTTAACAATCTTAAAATGAGAAAGATTAGCCATAGTTAGTTTTAGCTGATGATGTTGTAAATTATAAGAATATGCAATAAATGAATTATCTTGTATTTTTACATTGGAATAAGTTTTTAGTGTTTTATATGTTAATATGGCTTGGCTTTGTTTGTTCTCAATATCCCGCTACTAAGTACTGAAAAGGGCTTTGCAAGTAGCATAATATAATTTAGAGAGTGGAATGCGTTGTGTCGTGGTTTACAGCTTGACTGCGATATTTGCACCTTTCGGTCCAACACATCCGACTTCCGCAGGCATTTTTTGAGTACCCGGTTAGCCTTCCCTCTTCAATCCCTTCTCCTTAGCCAGTCTACTCTGTTGCAGCCTGTTATCCAGGATCACTGCATGGAGGTGCAGAAGGGTCTTGGCAGCTCTAGTTCGCTGGCCCTGACGCTAGCAGTTAGCTATGGGTCGCTGGCTGCTGCAGCTCATGTGCTGCTCAGCGTCTTGATCCCTGTATGTTAATATAAAGTGGAAGGAATAGAAGTGTTAGAAGTGAGATAGGCCTTTGTACGTCACAGAACAGAGTAAGTGTAAGTAAGAGTGATAGTATGAGTACCTGGGAGGCTGTCAGATAATGAAGCACTGCCAACTTCCTGATGACTTACATGTTCCGTCAGACTGCTCTTGTACTTGTATTCAGCAAAGTCATTGATGTTCTCCGCAGTCTCTAGGGCTGACACTAGACTGACCCACACGTTGCTATATGTGTCACGAGACCCATAGCCTGACCTGCTAGAAGGGGCTGATAACCCCAGAGCTGCATTGATGCGCACCTGTAGAAGTCAGAAACAAAACTGTCACTGCAGCATCTTTCACACATCTTGGGTCTCTTGGAGAGGATTTATATGAATTTTAAAAAATGAAAGCTTCTTGCCCAGGCAGTCGCAGGACAATATAAAAGCTAGGCCAACCTTTTTCAACCTTTGGATCATGGAGTAAACTTTCAAATAATCACCACGTCTCATGGAAAACTTCATACAAAAATATGATATCTACAGTTCAAGATATGCTTGTATGACCAATAAGTTGTAAATATAATTATATTAAAATCCAAAGGGATAGTTCAAGATATGCTTGTTTGATCCATAAATGTAAATATAATTATATTATAATCATTAGGAATAGTTAAAGAAATTGAACAATGATTCAGTAAGCTGTAAATATAATTATTATCATTATTCCCTGCTGAAGTCGGATGTGTCGGACCAAAAGGTGCAAATATCCCAGTCAAGCTGTAAACTACGACATAACGCATTCCGTTCTCTGGACTACATTTTGCTACTTAAGCCCTTTTCAGGACTTGGTAGCGGGAGATTGAGAACGAATGAAGCCAAGTCAAGTCATAATCATTAGGGATGCACTGAATATTATATTCGTCTTCGATTTCACCTTTTACTGAGTCTCTCTAACCCATATTCTGAGATAATAATGGGAAAAGTTGTTCAGAGTTGCAATAGAAGTGTCAGTTCATTGGTATGAAAGTTAATGCCATGAAATTTGCCAATGATCAAGCTTTTGAAGACAAAGACTATAATAGTTGTTGTCCATCACAAGTGATGAATACCACTCTCTTTGTTCAGCCGTGTGGACAGTCGTATCTCTTGCTGTGTCCGCTGAAATGGGTGACTTGCGCTGTGATTTGGATTTAAGTGAGGAAGAAACTGCGCCTTTTGTCAACCTCACTCACAGAGCCTAAGCTACCTTTTGCCAGTGGCAAGAAATTCATCGAGACGACTGGAGATAGCATAGGATGCAGATTTTGCTTCAGGGTTACCACCGAAGCCTTTCCGTAAACATGTAACCCGCAGAGTAGAAAGGTGGGATGGCATCTAACGCAGTTTGTCGTGCCTTTTCGATAACCACAAGAGGTCGTTTGGACAACACCAAGCGTGTGAGTGAGTCTGGCATCTCTCCCCAGCTGTATTCAGCTCATCATAGTAGCATCTAAAATTCCCACACGCCAAATTCGTGAAAGTGAACCGGCAGAACTAACCCGTGAAATACGACACAGGTGTAAGCGTAGTGCCATTCAGCCGGCGTCCAGACCAGGATAAACGGATGGAAGAAATCACAAAAAAGAACGAAATAACAAGTCCAGACGGAAAACAACACCACATTTCCGTGAACACAAGTGTCAGTCGTCGACTAGTGTGAATTCCAGGCAAATCCGTGGTCTGGCGGCATCCATAATGATCCAAAACAGTAGAGAAATGTAGACTCGCAACCAGTTATGGCGTCATCTTTGCCAGATACAAAGACTATGGTAATAGACAAACAACATAATCAAATTAATAGAATCATCAATGAAGAAGTAATTGAACAAGTAGAGAAGTTTACATATTTGGGACAAACCATCACAGGAGATGCCGCAATGAGATTGTAAATTAGGGCAATGATTGCATTTCGAAAAAAGACTTCAGAGAAAAACATAAATTGCTAACCTTAAAGAATACCAGGATAGAATCGAGAAAAAGGGCTACTCATATATGGCCAATTGTACTGTATGGGGATAAAACATGGACACTGGCAAGAACAGATGAAAAAAGTTTGGAAGTGTTTGAAATGTTGTGCTATCGTAGAATGGAAAGAGTGAGTAGGACAGAAAGAAGATCCAATGACAATGTCCTCCCTGACATGGGCGCACAAAGACAAATATTGAATATGACACATAAACAAAGATTGAGTTGACTGGGACACAATATGTGACATGAAAGTCTTCTACAGAAGATGCTACATAGCAATATCCAGTGGAAGTCTCTCCTTTACATCTCATGCACGCAAAGGTGAACCTATTCTGAAATGAAGTGAGCTGCAGAGAATAGGGTCAAATGGATAGACAAGCTCTGACCTTACAAAAAGTCTTAGGACTGATCAACCAGATGATGATGATTTGATTTCAGTACCAAATTCAATTCATTATTTGTATTTGTACTCAGCAACCAAATACGAATAAATCAAAGAGCGACATGATAAGTTTTTACCCTTCTTCTTCTTCGTCACACTACCCTTAAAGTTGGTACAGTTCTGTACCACCATATCCAGCATGTTCAAGATGTCTGTTACACAAGATCTGTCCATGATTCTCTTTTATATAACAGGAGAGGAGAAACCTAAACGTTTGTACAGTTCTGCACCATCCTACAAAGCATGTTTAGTATGTCTGTCACCAAACGTTTGTCCATGATTCTCTCCTATATGACAGGGTACTCACCTTAAAGTTAGTACAGTTCTGTACCACCCTACCCAGCATGTTCAAGATGTCTGTCACCCAAGATCTGTCCATGGGCAGTTCAGGATTCTGGAAGGCATTGCTGGCAGCATAACAACTATTCCATCGAACCTGCGACAACAATAGATGTGTTACACAGAGACAGCTTGCATTTTTATATGTTATGTTAGTTATTAGTTGCTTATCGCAAGCGATGAAGGCAACATCATCAGACGGTTTTGTCTTAAATATGTAACTTGCGCTTTACGTGGATTATAGTGAGAAAGAAACTGTGTTGATCATCAACCTCACTCTCTAGTCCTGAGCTACTTTGGACCAGTGGCAAGACATAAGTCAAGACCACTGGAGGTAACTCAGGCACTCTGGTCCTACATCCCATGATACCAGGGTCACTTGAAAACATGTGGGGTAGGGATGGGCTGTATAGTGGATAGTAATAACAAAGCAAACATTAAAGGATGGACTGTGTACGCACCAAACGAAGATGAGAGCACTGACATAAGAGATTCATTTTATGAGCTTCTTCAAAGGGCCGTTGACAATTGTCAAAATGAAATACTTCTCCTTGGAGACTCCAATGGAAGAGTTGGAAATGACTTTTCTAGATGGGATGGAGTGATCGGTAGAAGTCTTAAATGACAATGGAAAACGACTGCTGAGATTCTGCAGAGAACAGAAAAATTGTTATTACAAATACAAGGTTTCCACACAAGCGTATCCATGCCTACACAAGATGCTAGCAAGAAATGAAAGATCCATAATTGACTATGCAATAGTGAAGAAAAGTGATTTCAAGCATGTGAAGGATATTAGAGTGTTTAGAAGACCAGAGATAGGAAGCAACTTCTACCTAGTTAAAATAAAGAGAGAAATCAAAAAAAGTTATCCAGCCAGGCAAGAAACATAATAACACACAAGGAGAAAATAAAATTAAGACTTACAAACTAAGAGAACCAGATGTTAAGAGGAGATACCAAGGGCTCATAACAACAGAAATAGGAAGGATAGAGGAATCTGAAGAAGATATGGAAATGCTCTGGGTAAAATTCAAAGATATGCTCAAAGAGGCTGCAGTAGAGGCATGCGGTCAAACCAGATGGGTGGAAGAGAAAGAGTACACAATGGTGGACAGAAGAAGTGAAAAGAATAATACGAGAAAAGAAAAAGGCATGGAAGCAATACCTAGGGGCTAGGAATACAGAGGAACAAACAAAGAAATATAAAGAATATGTAAATTTTAGAACAAAAGCAAAGAAGACTGTGCTCAAGGCCAAACAGAAATCCTGGGAAGAATTTGGAGAGAAACTGAAAAATAATGCTGGAGAAAACCAGAAACTGTTCTACAGTACCCTAAAGAACATGCGGAAGGAAAAAGAATGCCCACTGAAATTTGTTAAAGATAAACAAGGTGCGCTGTTGACTGCCCCAGAAGAGGTAATGAACAGATGGAAAGAATATTTCTCAGATCTTCTTGGAGTGGAGGAAAATCAAGCTCTGGAAGTCCATGGTTTCTACTCCATACAATAAAACTAATGCACATAGCAATTAACGTTTCTCATTTTTAAGATGTGAGATATCCGCTTTAACAGAAATGTCTCTCTCATGAATGTTAAATGTATTTTTGGACATTGCAAATCTTTTAATGATCTCCCTTTCGCATTTACCATCATTTTTGTTGTGGACAATGACCACAGTCTAGAAAAGCTCCAACCATCAGAAAGAAAATACTTAATAATGGTGGTCCAAGTAACAAGAAGGGACATGGTCTGTAATCATAGAATACATCGACTTCAAAGACAAGTGGCACAGTGAACAACCAGCATATGATATAGCAGAAGCCAAGAAGAGATCAAGTGACAATATTCAGACTTCAAACAGGTCATTGCAGACTAAAAAATCATCTGTTCAATAAATTAAAAATTTGATGCACAGACATGTGTGTCCATGTGGGGAGAACAATCAAACAGTGGAACATGTTCTGCAGGTCTGCCGGCTCCACAAGAAGACCATACATGGTCCTGACCAACCCAATTGTGAGATAAACTGTATGAGACAAGGACCGCTAGGTTTATGATGACAATAGATGCTATTATGTGAGAGCAAACGATGAAAAAGAAGAAGAAGAAAAATAGAATAGAATGCATCGCAAACTCGAAATCCATCCCCTTCGGACTTGAGTAGAGCAATCTCATCTACTGTGGTCAAGTCTGCGGATTAAAAAAGACTGGCTACCACGACATTTTTGAAGACCGAGAGCCAGGGATCCAGACCCCCAGGATGACCCAAAGTTTACTGGGATAAAAACATGAGACAGTCCCTGAAGGATTCTACTTCCTTTCTGCTCTGCAATTCGTCCTGAAAAGGATATTTGTGATGCTTTATCTTAGTTTACATTGAGGCTGAGATATCTGCGGCTTTTGACCCGACACATCCGATTTCAGCACAGCATTTTTGGGACCGGGTTTACCTTCCCTCTTCAATCCCTAATCTCTTAGTCAGGCTCCAGGTCCGCCACCTGGCGGCGGAATAGGGTCTTGGTCAGTTATGGGTCACTGTCCCTGATGCAAGAAGCCAGCTATGAGTCACCACTGCATCTTTGTCCCCTCTAAAGGACTGAGCTGTAACGTGAAACCAGGCCAGGAAGAAGACAGAAGTAGAACAGTCTGGCATTCACTTTGGCAAACCTTAGCAGCTCAATGTAGAAAATAAACTAATAAGTTTAAATGCAAACTTTCCTTCTTTTTTTCTTCTTTTTTTTCAAATTTTTTAAACCTTTACATTTTTCTACATAATAATAATAATAATGTTCGCTTAGGCGTCAAAGGCCCATTGTGACGATCGACCACTACCAAGTCCAAACCCTGAGGATTGTTCATGCGTTCATTTCTACATAGTCTCTATGTAATACCAGTCCACTGGTGTGCATGGATTACTCTATCAGAGCCAGCCACTCATGCATCACATGTTGTACCTCATCATCTGATCTGAAAGCCTTTCCTTTCATCGCCTCTTTGACCGGATCAGAGACATGACCAATCAATCGATAAACCCTTTGCCCATTAGAATCATAGGAGTGTCCTAGTGGATACATTATGACACAAAGTCCTCCATAGTTCTCTACTCTCAGCTCTGCAAACGAGTGTGGAAAAATCATGTCCTGACCATTCTTTGATGTTATCAACCCAGGACTTTCTTTGGCCTCCTCTCTTCCGTCTGCCTTCAATTATTCCCTGCAATATTATTTTTGAGAAGGAGTCATGCCTCATTACATGTCCTTCTTCTTCTTCTTCTTCTGCGTACACAGTCAGACAGTAACCATTATTTTTTCGAAAAAAGCGGCGGTCATCCTGAGACTCTCGCCACTACCATAGAGCTTGTCTTGCAGTTCCACTGGCAATGGCCACATCTGCTCTCTCTGATCCTCGTATGTCGGGCAGTTCTGCAGCAGATGTTCAGTGGTCATTTTACCAGTACCGCACGGGCATTCGTCGGTACACCCTATCTTCAATTTGTTGAAGAGGTGGTACCTCAGTCTGTTGTGGCCAGTGCGAAGTCTGAAGACAACGACCTGCTCTCTTCGGTTCAACTGGTAATAGGCATCGTTTTTGGTGTAACCAGTATGTTCGGTTTCCCATTTGGACATGTACCTGGCTTTGATAAGCCGTTTTGACTCTTCGTACGTCATACTGGTATCTATTTGTGGTAGCCTTGCACCTTCTTTTGCCAGTCTGTCTGCCTCCTCGTTGCCTTGGATGTTGCAGTGTGACGGAACCCACTGTACCACTACCCTTTTTGGTGCGGACTGTTGGCACAGTTTGCAGAGTGCTGCTCTTAAGTCATTAAGCTCAGTGTTTTTCTGGCTTTTTAGCGCTGTGACTACTTCGAGAGCATCTGTCAGCAGGACTATATGGCTCTCATTTTCACTGTGTGTTACCATTTCTTCCACTGCCGCCCTCAGTGCCTCTGCCTCTGCTCTGAAATTGCTCGTGTACTTACCAGTAGCGAATGACAGTGTTATTTTTCTGCCATTTGGTAGGTTCAGGAATGCTCCTGCCCCTCCGTTCTGTGTAGTGTTTGTTACAGAACCGTCGGTGTATGCATGGGTCCAGTCCATGCTTGGGTAGCTTTTCGTTATGAAGCTTAGGGTAGTGTCTCTCCTTTCTTTTTCGGTCTGGCAGTTTTTGTTTGCAATACCTGGTATATTTTCTACCACCTCTGGAAATATATCCTGCCTCCAAGTAGGTTTTCGTACAGTATTGATGGGTTTTGGTGTTGTTAGTGCGTTTATGGGATCTTCGTGCATCTTTGCTTTGGCTATTTCTGCAAAGTTTCTCCGCTTTAGTTTCCCAGTTCCCAGATTGTTTAGCCTCTGGTACATTGGATGGTCCGTCAGTCTTCGGAGTTTCTCTGACTGCAGCTGGGCTCTGCAGTCTCTTCTGTCGGTCATGGATTGCAGTTTTGTAATCTTTTCAAGTTCTACAATTGGCGTTGACTTCATGCCACCTGTTATGATTCTCATGGCTTGGTTTTGAAGTTTGTTAACTTTATCGAAGTTCGCCTTCGCTGCTGTTGTCCATGCCGCGATGCCATACTCGAGAACTGGTCTCACTCTTCCAGTGTACAGTTTCTTTAGTATGCCTTCGTCTGCTCCCCAGCTTGTGCCAGCAAGTTTCCTCATGATCGCCATTCTTTCTCTGGCTTTCATTCGGTTTCTCTCAATCTGACTTTTCCATGTCATGCGCCGATCAAATGTGACTCCCAGATAGGTTGGGTTGTCGTTTGGCTGCAGGATTTTGCCATTTAGGCTTAGTTTGGTACTTTGGGGTTTTAATGAGAGCGAGAATATTGTGCACGTGGTTTTCTCCTCGTTTATTTTGACCAGCCATGAGTTCGCCCACTCTTCCAGCGATGTTAGGGCCGTTTGCATCCGATTTCTTGCTATGGTGAGATTCTTTTCAGAGGTCCACATAGCCAGATCGTCTGCAAACATTGAGCTATGGACTCTTCTTGGTATATTCTCTGTAATATCGTTTATATATACCAGGAAGAGTGTGGGTGACAGTACTCCCCCTTGGGGTACTCCCTGCTCGAGTGTCACCTTTTTGCTCATCTGCCCTTGTACTTGGACTCTGGCCGTTCTTTGTTTGAGGTAGTGGTTGATCCACTTGTACATCTTCCCACAAACATCACTTCTTCTTAGCTTGACTCTAAGTCCATCCTTCCAGACTTTGTCAAATGCCTTTTCCAGATCCACCCAAACAGCTACTGTGTGTTTCTGTGCCTGGTAGGCATCTTCTATCTCTTGGGCTATGAGGATGACCTGGTCCTCAGTGGATCTGTGCTGTCTAAAGCCGGCTTGCTGTGGAATTAGTATTCGTTTTTCTTCCAGATGCCACATCAGTCTGGTGTTTATCATCCGTTCCATCAGCTTGCCGACACAGCTCAGTAGGCTTATGGGCCTGTATCCATTCGGATCTGTTTTGTCCTTTCCTGTTTTTGGTACTGGTACCAGTATTGCATCTTTCCATGCCTGGGGTACAATACCCCTTTTCCAGCTTTGGTTCAGGACTGATAGTAGTTTTTTCTTCGCTGTTTGGCCCAGCCCCATCAGCATTTCGTTTGTTATCCCGTCTTTTCCGGGAGATTTCCTTCTCTTTAGTGTTCTCATAGCCTCTTCCATTTCGCGCATTGTTAGTTTGGCCATCATGTGCTCTTCAGGAGCCGTATTTATGTTTTCGTGCCCCTTTAGCTCTTCGCTAATGTCTGTATGCTTATCTGCAGGGACCTCGATGTGGTTTGCTCTGGCATAGTGCATTACATGTCCAAACCATGTATGTTTTTGGCAATGGCATGGTATTTTTTAAATTACTATCACAATCGTAGAACTGATGACCGTTGGAGCACAGCGACAGCAGTCTGGTACCCACGAGACAGAATACGGGCACGAGGAAGACCGCCTATGAGCTGGTCTGACTACCTCAAACTCAGAAACAACATCCACAATGCTACAGACGGAAAACTTATCACCCACTGGTCAACCATGGCCCATGACAGAAGACAATGGAAACATAAGTTGGGACCCGCAGCATCATAACCCCCTCCAAGAAACGGGTCGTCGAGTAATCCAGTAACCATCACAATTTGCTGTCAGCGTCAACTGAGGGGTTCAATGGTCTCAAGTTAAGGTGTCCGCCTTGGGTGTCGTAGGTCAAGGGTTAAAATCACAGTGGAGACCAGGATTTTTTCATGTGGATCTTCTGGTTAAAATTTCCTTGATATCTGGGTAGTGAGATCGGACTCCCGTGTTCAATGTCGAGCATGTTAAAAATCCCCTGCCAGTTGGAAATCGAAAAGAGCAGGCTTAACGGCCACTGCCAGAACAAAATTCTAAATTCTGGTTAAAAATCTGGCCAAATTATTTGCACCTTCCCCCAGGCCTAGTAATAGTATGTAGCATGTCCTTTGCAGAACGTCACTTCTTACAACCGCCAATCTATTTTGGCTGTTATAAGTTTCTTGGCAAGTGTGGAGTACGTTAGGTTGCCATTACTTTCCGTACGTGGAGCAAAAAAACAAAACATGTCTGCCAAAGTGAATACGAGCATGATTCCAACAGGGTACATTGGGATTGTGAAACGGACACTTCACCCCTAGACCATGCAGCCTCTCCCAGCCTAGTATGTCAAAGGAAGTTTTAAAATACCTACTAAGTAAAGTGGAAGCTTTTGGTTACCTGGCAACAGACATTAACATGCCTGTTTGAATGTCAGGATTCCAAGTATTCCAAGTATCACAACTTTAAGGTTTTCATTTGAAGCCCCCTCATAACACATACAAAATATATAGTGAAATTTCACTGTTACTATGAGTTCCTCACCTTCATTGATCCACTGTTCATATTTTTGACAAGTCCTTTCACCGCTGCCATGATGGCATGCTCCATCTCAGGTTGCTGGAAGCAGTGAGAGGGCATGTACCTCAGCAGATTTCCTATAGCCCGAGCAGCGTTGCAGCTAATTTTGTCATTCTCCTTGGTTGAAGAAGCTGAACACTCAAGTAGCTGTAACAACAAGTCATCTGGAAAGTCTGTGACAAAGTCATTCACTTGTTTAGTTCTGGGAAATACAAGATGGTTTGAATGAAAACATGGAATTCTACTTTACAATACACAACTCTAACACAATTCTACATCTACATACACAACCCTTACACAATTATGTACCTTCATACACAACCCTTACACAATTATTTACCTACATACACAACCCTTACACAATTCTTTACCTACATTAACAACCCTTACACAATTCTTTACCTACATACACAACCCTTACACAATTCTATATCTACTTACATAACTCTAACACAATTATACATATACTTACACAACCCTCACACAATTCTTTATCTACTTACACAACCCTTACACAATTCTTTATCTACTTACACAACACTTACACAATTCTTTATCTACTTACACAATTCTTTATCTACTTACACAACCCTTACATAATTCTACATCTACTTACACAACTCTAATACAATTCTGCATCTACTTACACAATTCTTGATCTACATACACAACCATTAAACAATATTACATCTACATACACAACCATTTCACAATATTACATCTACATACACAACCCATACACAATTCTACATCCATCTACTTACACAACCCTTACACAATTCTTTATACACATACACAGCCATTACACAATTCTGAATCTATATACCCAACCCTAACATAGTTCTACTTCAGCATACACAACTCTAGCCCAATTCTACTTCTACACAACTCTAACACAATTCTATTTATACATACACAACCCTAACACAAATCTTTATCTATATACACAACCCTTACACAATTCTACATCTACTTACACAACCCTTACACAATTCTACTTCTACACAACCCTAACACAATTCTACTTCTACACAACCCTAATATAATTCTACTTTACAATACACAACCCTAAAACAATTCAACATCTACTTACACAACTCTATTAGAATTCTGCATCTACATACCCAACCCAAACATAATTCTACTTCTACACAACTTTAACACAATTCTACTTATACAAACACAACCCTAACACAATTCTACTTATACATACACAACTCTAACACAATTCTACTTTTACATACACAATCCTAACACAATTCTACTTCTACACAGCCCTAACACAATTCTACTTATACATACACAATTCTAACACAATTCTATTTTTACATACACAATCCTAACACAATTCTACTTCTACACCACCCTAACACAATTCTACTTCTACACCACCCTAACACAATTCTACTTATACATACACAACCCTAACACAATTCTACTTATACATACACAACCCTAACAAAATTCTACTTATACATACACAGCCCTAAAAGAATTCTACTTTTACACAACCTTAACACAATTCTACTTTAACAACAGCAACCAATGAAGCTAAGACCACAAAAACAACAACAACAACTACCAATTAAGTTAAGACCACAACAACAACTACCACTGAAACTGGGACCACAACAACAACTACCACTGAAACTAAAACCACAACAACAACTACAACTGAAGCTAAGACCACAACAACAACTACCACTGAACCTAAGACCACAACAACAACTACCACTGAAGCTAAGATCACAACAACAACTACCACTGAAGCTAAGACCACAACAACAACTACCACTGAAGCTAAGACCACAACAACAACTACCACTCAACCTAAGACCACAACAACAACTACCACTGAACCTAAGACCACAACAACAACTACCACTGAAGCTAAGACCACAACAACTACTACCACTGAAGCTAAGAACACAACAACTACTACCACTGAATCTAAGAACACAACAGCAACTACCACTGAAGCTATGACCACAATGACCACCTACTTATTATTAACAAGTGTGTCGCACAGATTTGCCAAGGCCCATGCAGCTTTAAACCTCACACTGCTGCTGGAACACTTCATACATGACAAGACAGCCTTCCCAGCATCCAATACAAAAGCTACATCCTGAAATAAAAATGAACAGTTTCACATGTTCTTAGACTTCTTCGGCGTTCGTCCTAAAAAGGACGCTGTGACATTGCATTGTAGTTTACAGCGAGGCTGTGCCTTTCAACCTGACACATCAAATCTAGCAGGGTATTTCTGGAATTGGGGTTGCCTTCCCTCTTTGATCCCTAATCTCTTAGCCAGACTGCATGGTTGCAGTCTGTTTCCAGAGTCACCACTTGGAGGTGGAATAGAGTCTTAGTCATGGGTGACTGATCCAAATACAAGGGGGATTGTCATAAGTCTTTACCCTGACCATGAAGGAATAGGAGAAAGTTGAAATTTGGCATAGTGTTTATTCCTTCTCAATGTAGCCACCACCTAAATTTATACATTTCTGCCATCTTTGCGTGACCTTGAAAAGATCTTGAGAGTAAAGTTATCTATTTTTCTAACTAAACCAGTATGACAAGCCAGTATGACAAGCCAGTATGACAAGCCAGTATGACAAGCCAGTATGACAAGCCAGTATGACATCTTCGTTACTGTCAAAATGATTTCCTTTCAGCTGTTTTTTAAGTTTTGGGTGAAGAAAAAAGTCTGATGGAGCTAAATCCAAAGAATGTAGTGAGTGTGGAAGAAGTTCAATATTCAATTCGTTGGCTGTTTGCAGCACAAACCTTGAAGCAAAGGCTGAATTTGAGTGCGCACTATCCCTCTTTTTCTGGTCACAGTCTTTCTTAGTTTAGTAAGAAGATCTGCATAATATTGCCCATTAACTATGTTGCCATGAGGCAGGTAATCTTTCAATATGACACCTTTGACGTCCCAAAAAACAGTCAGCATAAATTTTCTTGCAGATTTCTGTGCTATTGAGTTGATATGTGTTAGTGAGCCCGGGGTTTTCCACTGCAGGCTGGAAATTTTGGATTCTGAGTCATAATGGTGAACACAAGTCTCATCTACTGTCACCATAGTAAGCAACAAGTTTTTCGACCGACACATTTTGAGCAAATGGCCACAGCAATCAACACTCGTTTGTTTCTGTTCACTTGTCAGCAGACGCAGGACCCAGAGGGCACACACTTTTCTTATGTTCAGTCTGTTGTGTAAAATTCTAAAAACTGTACTTTCATTAAATTTTGCTGACCTAGATATCTCTGCAATTATCATTTTTCTATCCTGGTCAATGATTTTCTTCACTATTGCAGCATTTTCATCGCTGCACTCTGAGGATGGTCTTCCTGATCTTGGAAGATCAGCAACATGGGAACGGCCGCACTTAAACTGCCTACACCAGTTTTTTACAGAAGCATACGAAGGACAGAATTCCTCAAACACTGGTTCCATCTTCCTGTGTATTTCTGTAGGTGTTTTTCCCTGCAACATCAAGAATTTTATCACAGTTCTCGTCTCTGATTTCTCCATTCTTCTGACAAACCGTTAGAGTAGCAGATCCGGTCAATAAGGTGTGTTGCACCATGCACCAAACCGGGTAAACCCGTGAAGGGGGGGAAATTCATACTTCTCAAGTCCAGTACAAATTGAATGAGCTACATATGTGCCAAATTTCAACTTTCTCCTCCTACTCCCTTGTATAAGCAGTCATGAGTCACTGGCTGCTGTCAGCCAATTCAATGCTGTATCTTCGGCCCCAGTTTCACATATTGCTCTGTTCAGAAACATCCTCGGAAATACAGAGCTGGAACTGTCACTTTACTGTGGTGACGTTTCCCTTTTGAAGATAATGCAGATATCCCTGCCAAAGACGGATGTGATGGACCGAAAGGTGCAAATATTGCAGTCACGCTGTAAACTAATGACACAATGCATTCCATTCTCCGGACAACATCCTGGTACTTGCAAAGCACGGTTCAGGGCTTGGTAGTGTGAGATTGAGAACGAACGCAAAAGAAGAAGAAGAATGCAGATATGAATGGCTCAACAAGTGATTCAGAATGTGAAGATGACTCTGATATTGATCCACAAGAAAGTGATAAATAACACACTACCTAATATTTTATTTGCTCTTTGTAAATTTATTGACATTAGTCATTTTCCATGTGGTAATGATGAGTTATAGAATTATATTCATTTTGAGGGGTGGGGGAGGGCAGATGTGTTTTAATGGTGGTGGTGGTGGTATTAATAGTGTCTTAGAATTGGCACTAAAGTACGCACATACCCATACATACACATATATACACATACACCATACATATATATATATATATGGAGCTGAAAAAGAGAGTTCTTGGATGCTATGTGGAACTAGAACTGACATACGGTGGTGAATCACGGACAATCAACAAGGTAGCTAATAGATCTTTGGAAGCAACAGACATGTGGTTTTACAGAAGAATGCTGGGAAGGAAGACTATTGTCTGGTCAGGTAAAATATACTGGCCAAGACCCTCACCTTGGCTCCCCCGTAGTCCTTCCTGGAAACGGGCTGTTTTTATGGCAACAGGGTGAGGATCGACGTGATCCTGGCAGTAGTGAGCGACATGCAGAATGCTGTAGATCTCATGCACTGCAAGGAAGACTAATGATACAGTACTCGAGGAGGAACAAGCACAAAGAAAACTTATTGCAAAGATCAGAACAAGGCAGTCATCCTTTTTTGGGTATGTCATGAGAAAAAGTGGCTTAGAGCACGTTGTGACGAGAAAAATAGGAAAGACAGCCAGCAGGGCACGTGATGATGATATAATATATGTTTGTTTATATATATATATGTTTGTTTTATATATATATATATATATATATATATATATATATATATATATATATATATATAATATATATATATACAGGTTTAGATGAACTAATACATTGGCTGAGACATAACCTGGTCTGTATGTTACAGGGGCATGAAAAGGGAGCAAGAATGTATACCTTTATGACCTGTTAAGCTAATCAAAAAAGGTGGCTAACAAGAGCTGGGCATCCTGTAGAAACTATAAGCCTCAAGTGATAGACCTTTACACTCCATGGTAAAAGAGGGGTGGCTATGTAACATTAAGTCATAGACCTGAGAGGTGACTAAGTCAAGTCATAGACCTGAGTGGTGACTAAGTCAAGTCATATACCTAAGAGGTGACTAAAGTCATAGACCTGAGAGGTGACTGTCAAGTCATAGACCTGAGGGGTGATTAAGTCAAATTAAGTCATAGATCTAGGAAAAGGGGTGATTGAGTCAAGTCAAGTCATAGATCTAAGAAAAGGGGTGATTAAGTCGTTAAGTCATAGACATAACGTTAAGTTATAAGACAAAGGACAATTAAGTCAAGTTAAGTCACAGACCTAAGAAGAGGGACGACTAAGTCATTGAGTTATTGACCTAAGAAGAGGGACGACTAAGTCAAGTTAAGTCATAGATCTAAGAAGAGGGATAACTCAGTCAAGTTAAGTCATAGATCTAAGAAGATGGATGACTAAGTCAAGTCAAGTCATAAACCTAGCAGAGGGACAACTAAGTCAAGTTAAGTCATAGATCTAAACAGAAAAAGAATGTGATACAGACTCTATACTTTCCCAGTCCTACTCCCAGCCCCACACCCAATCCCACTTCCACTCCCAGCCCCACTCCCACTCCCAGTCCCACTCACAGCCCCACTCCCACTCTCAGCCCCACTCCCAGTCCCACTTTCACTCGCAGTCCCACTACCACTCCCAGCCCCACTCCCAGACTCACTCCCATCCCAACACCCAGTCCCACTTCCAGAGCCCACACCCACTCCCACTTCCAGAGCCCACACCCACTCCCACTTCCAGCCCCACTCCCAGCCCCACACCCACTTCCAGCCCCACTTCCACTCCCACTTCCAGCCCCACACCCAGTCCCATTCCCAGACTCACTCCCAGTCCCACATCCAGCCCCACACCCACTCCCAGCCCCACACCCACTCCCATTCCCAGCCCCACACCCAGTCCCATTCCCAGACTCACTCCCACACCCAGCCTCACTCCCAGCCCCACTCCCAGTTCCACTCCCACTCATGGTCCCACCCCCACTCCCACTCCCAATCTCACTCACGGTCCCACCCCCACTTCCAGCCCCACTCCCAGCCCCACTCCAAGTCTTTAAGCCAGAGCCATAACATGGATGCCTCCTGTGACTTATCCAACGCACCTCCCTCAAACCAGAGTACAAGACATAGACACCAACAGCTCGGACGGCAGAAGCTCTGATGAGTTTGTCCTCATCGTCTGCAAGTCCCAGAACCAAGGTCACACACTGCATCTGGCGAGGTATCTGTTCAAAGGGGTGGAAGACAACAATAAGAGTCTCCTGAAATTTCTTTAATGTTTACATATGAGGAGTATTTAAAAAGTATCCGATCTTAGGACCTGAAAAATACAATTAATCCCCTGGAGTTTTGAAACTCTAATCCTTTTCAAAGTACTCTCCTTGAGACTCCACACACTTCTTTTAGCAGTCCTGCCGCTGTTGGAAGCATTTCCGGAAGACCTCTTTGGGAATGGAGTATAGCTGGGCCATCACATTTTGCATAATGTCTTCTTGTGACTCAAATCGGGTCCCTTTCAGCGGAATTTTCAGCTTGGGGAACAGTCAAAAATTGCAAATAGCCATGTCAGCCAAGTCAGAGGAATGTTGTGTAGGGCCAAGAAAGTCTGAATCAGATGCGAAAAATGGGTGTGTTGTCATGATGGAGCTGCCAAGTTCCCGCTGTCCACAATTCCAGTCATTTGCATCGAAAAGCACCACGAAGACAACGGATGACCTCCATGTAGTATTCTTGGATGGTGACATGACGGTTCTGTAAGAACTAGGTTCGTACTCGGTCAATGACTTCATTATTTCGGCTTCTTGAAGGCCTACAGGAACGGTATCCGCTCTCCACCTATGTGCAGCCATCTTTGAAGCGATTGTATCCCTCCTTAATTTGTGTGCTGTTCATGGCATTGTCACCAAAAGCCTATTGAATCTTCCAAATGGTTTACAATTGGGTGTCACCTAGCTTTTGGCAAAGTTTGATGCAACACTGCTGCTCATTTCTTTCCGTCATTTCTTGGTGAATGAAAACCTGACGGATGCTCACTACACTCAACACTGACAGGCTGACTGCCAGAGACTGACGCAATCTGCAGGTTAGAAAACATTGAAGCATACGCATGACGGTCCTCTATACCTCTCTGCCAAAGAACAATGCCCATACATAATTTGTTTCCACTGAAAAAAATTAATGTTGGATACTTTTTTAACACACCTTATATAGTTGATTGCTATGTTATGTGACACCGATGATTGCAAAGACAGTCTCATAGTAGCCACTGCTGTCAGGGATGAAGTGTTAGAAACTTGATTGTATGAAGCAACAGCTTGTTTATGAGGTGGGGTGTTGTCTCTCCTTCCAAAACAGTATGGTAGGTGGTACCCATTTACAGCTTGATCGACTGGCGTATCCTTATAATAGGAGCCATGAAAAGTGAGTGCTTTACCACTATGCTAATCAGGTGCTTGATGATGACATCAAACAATGGAAGACATGAGACAGCACCTTCTAAAGGCAGACAACAATAAATTTGCAGAATAAATGGACAGCTTTTGGCTATCTGGTATCAAGCACTGATCTGCCTTGATTGAAACCTGGAATGCAAGCATTCCAGTACAGCAGAATCAGTTCACTTCAACTCAGATGCCAAATCTCCAGTGAAGGTTCACTCCAATTCATCTCCAACGCCCTCTGTCTCTGGCCTTGACAAACTGCTAGATTTTTCCCTGTCCATTGTTTCATGTCATCCTTCTTCCTCCACCTGCCCTTCCCTCCCCCAACGGCAGGAATTTGTGGGTTTCGGGGAAGAGAATTGGGACCACTATTTAGAAAAGTGTGATGACCTTTTGAGTTAGACCATCTTGGGAGGGGGGAATGATATTTTGAACAAAGGTGAGGGTTAAGGGGTGAGCAAAAAAAGTTTAGTGCAACTGTCCCAGAGCAACACTTTCCCCAATCCTAGTAATCTGCAAGAAGAAACCACACAACATTACTACTAATTATCATCAACAAGTTATTCAGTCATGGGACTGGTTTGGGGCATCTGACCCCATCCTCATCAAGTCATTCAGTGATGGAACTGGTTTGGGACATCTGACCCCATCCTGATCAAGTCATTCAGTCATGGGACTGGTTTGGGGTATCTGACCCCATCCTCATCAAATCATTCAGTCCTGGGACTGGTTTGGGGTATCTGACCACATCATCATCAAGTCATTCAGTCCTGGGACTGGTTTGGGGTATCTGACCACATCATCATCAAGTCATTCAGTCCTGGGACTGGTTTCGGGCCCTAACCCCATCACCAAGTCATTCAGTCCTGGGACTGGTTTGGGGTATCTGACCCCATCATCATCAAGTCATTCAGTCATGGGACTGGTTTGGGGTATCTGACCCCATCATCAAGTCATTCAGTCCTGGGACTGGTTTGGGGCCCTAACCCCATCATCAAGTCATTCAGTCATGGTACATGTTTGGGGTCCTAGCCCCATCATCAAGTCATTCAGTCATGGGACTGGTTTGGGGCCCTAACCCCATCATCAAGTCATTCAGTCATGGTACATGTTTGGGGTCCTAGCCCCATCATCAAGTCATTCAGTCATGGTACATGTTTGGGGCCTACCCCATCATCAAGTCATTCAGTCTTGAGACTGGTTTGGGGTCCTAACCCCATCACCAAGTCATTCAGTCATGGTACATGTTTGGGGCCTACCCCATCATCAAGTCATTCAGTCCTGAGACTGGTTTGGAGTCCTAGCCCCATCACCAAGTCATTCAGTCATGGTACATGTTTGGGGCCTACCCCATCATCAAGTCATTCAGTCCTGAGACTGGTTTAGGGTCCTAACCCCATCACCAAGTCATTCAGTCATGGTACATGTTTGGGGCCTACCCCATCATCAAGTCATTCAGTCCTGAGACTGGTTTGGGGTCCTAGCCCCATCATCAAGTCATTCAGTCCTGGCACTGGCTTTCAAGTTCGGGATTATATCTTCTCATTTCTGCCTGTCATATGTGGTCATAAGTCTTCACCGCCATGTTCATGCATGCTTGTGTTACAAAGGTATTTTTGTATCTGTCCTTTCCCATTTTTCCTTGTGTTCTGAGTTCTTTCTTCACTGGGCTCTCATGACGTAGGTTGTGGCCCAGCAAGGCAGTCGTTTTTTGTATTATTTGTAGCAGTCTTCTTTCCTTTCCCACTTTCGTCAACAGTCTTTCATTTGATTTTCTTTCTACCTAGCTTACTTTATTCATCTTTTGCTAACATCACATAAAAGCTGAACTTATGGACATTTGAATATGAAAACTTTCACTTCCTTCTTCTTCAATTTCAACCGTGCTTGAGGTTATTTTATAGAGAATTTTGAAATTATATATTCTCTTTTTCACTCAGATTGGAAGATTCGCTCATTATTGAGGATGATGAATTTAAGTTGTTGCAAAAGACCTTTCTGAAGTAGAACTGTTTAGTTTGTTTATGTAATTGTAATAAATATGTTTGTAATGGAAACTAACAGATCTTATAAAAGAACACTAAGTCCTCTGCAGCAATTTCAAAAATTGGCTGCACACTCAACACGCACGAATTACACCAAGAAAATGTGAGTCTAAATGTTTGTGATATTTTTGCAACATTTTCATTTTTTATCTTCTTGTATCTCAGAAACTAACACACACACAACAAAAACAATGATACAAACAAGTTCTTTATTCATTTATGTCTACACACAACAAACTCATAGCTTTAGACCAACAAATAAAAAAAGGTTACAGGCTCTCAAAGTCAACAACCACAGTAAAACATGACATGCTGAAAAATAATGCAACTGCAGTGGAAATTACATCAATATTTAATGTTGGGTGGTAAAAGTTTTTTCCCATCTACACATGGTGCGTAAAAGCCTGCCAGATCTTACACACAAATACTTAAACAATTTAGACCCTTGATACATACATGTCTCACCTTCATCCATCTATACGAGACAAGGCTACATGTGATGTTAGCAAACCAAGTTTTCACTAATAACAATAAAACCTATAGCCACACTCTACAACAACGACAAACATCTGATTCTGCACTACCCATGTAAGAAAAATGTGCATGGGGAGGTTGTGGGCTGCATGGCAGAGTGGATAGCAACTCAGCACCCCTTAATCCAAAAATGCATATGTTCAGATCCAGCAAGGTAGTGTGTGCCCCCCTTCCCCACACTCCCTCTCATGGGAAGTGGTTAGCAGCATGGCCTACAACCAAAAAATGCAGTACAACACAATCTACCTTAGAAAACAAAGCCAGTGGGAGAGAAAAAAAAATGAAAAAGGAACAAAAATCCTCAATCTACAATAATACATAAAACAAGGGAACAAAAAACATGGCAATCAACGTGTCACAGATTTAGGATGACAAAAATGAACTCACAGGCAACTTGGCAAACACCTCCTCTCCTATGTTGGCCATGCACTCACAAGCTCCAGACCTGACCAGATTGTTGCCTTCTGCAGACATGTCTGGGTTAAAGTTTAACAGCAGGGGGAGTGGACTTTCCAGCAGGAACAGCCAGAAGTCTAGTACCTTTAAATATATCAACAGTGTCATATGTCACAGGTTAAAGGAAGAGTTTGTTAAACTTGAAGTGCCCAGATTGACCTATTTGGGAAGTAACATTGACAAAGATGGAGAAATGAAACAAAATATTAATGCCAAGGTTCACAGATATCAAATTTGCTTGAGGCTCTTTTTTGTCTAATGTGGAACCTGGCATAATTTTCAATGAAAAATAATAGTAGGCTATTCTGTTCAATGGTAATGCAAAATCGGTCCTACTATATGGAAATATGGCATGAACTGCAGGCTTTCACAGAGAGGAGTGAAGAGCAATATCAGGACCAGGTGAAATTTCTGAAAAGACCCCAAGGTCACATCCTCGATCAAGCTTCTGGAAACAGGCTGCGTCATATTAGCCTGGCCTATAAGGTGAGGATCGACATCGTACTTTCCATAGAGGTAAGCTTACTGAGGAACATTGCACTGCAGCCAAGATAGCCCTGATCCACCTTCTCAAGTACTCCTCGGGAAAAAGATAAGACAATGATAACCGTAGTCATATCTTTATGGAATACAAGTAAATTATTTTTTCCTTTAAATATGCATTAATCTTTTAAATATATTGATTATTAGAAGAAAATTATGTTGACTAATGTTTGTGTTTTTGTGCCAGTGTTTCTTTTTAATTGTTGTTGTTGTTATTATCCCATAGCTGCAGAAATAACAAGCCTGCTCTTGGCAGCCCAATGCCATTCTGATATATGTACAGGTCGTCTTCAGTTGTGTCACTGCCACGTACAGTGTGTTGGTAATTGTTCGCAGTGCTTGTAAGAATCTTTTCCTCATGTCCGCAAGCGCCTTGCACTCAATGAGTAGATGTCGAACTGTTTCATCAGGATGAGAGCAATGGCAGGTGCTGAGGATTGATGCGTTTCAAGTGGCTATTGACTCTGGTATGTCCTGTTCAGAACTGAAAAATGAGACTGATCTCTTCTATGTAGTTTATTTGATAGTCTTGATAGTGTGAATGATAGTCTCAATTGCCAGCAGATTTTGAAAACAAGCCATTCTTCACCATTCACCATTCTTCAACAGTCCATTATGTCTGCTACCTACATGGGCTATTATTAATCACAATTTTGTACTACTTGGTACAATTCTCTTTATAGTTCCATCTGCAGATTGCCATTCCTTTTCATTAGCATGGTGGGAAATGATCCATAGACAACATCGTCATTTTCTGTAGGTGTTTCTTTAATTTTCCAAAAATATTGACTTCTAATAGCTTCTAGATGAGGTTTTTCACAAAACATATTTCTCTTATTCTCGTAGTATCTAATTTCAATGTCCACTTGTTCATAATCTCTGCCTCTTTTTACAATCCTATCTGCCTTCTTGTTTCCCTGACATGGCACAATGAGATGATGGCCTGTATCTTCAACCTGCATGGCCCACCCAACAAAGACCTGTCGCTCTCGAGTATGGAAATCAAGGACTCCAGCTGCCTAGTGATTGGAGACTTTAACAGTCACTCGGAGAGACGGGGATATTCAGACACAAACAGCAGAGGGGATGAAGTGGAAGACTGGGAGATAGACACAAATCTCTATCTTATCAATAGGCCGGACGACAGCCCTAGCTTCTATTTCAGAAGATGGCATACCACCTCCACTTTAGACGGCCTTCTCCAAGGGAGATATCCACCACAAAATAGATCGTCAGGTGGCTCGACCAATTGGCAAGTAGCGACCACATGCCAATTAGGCTAGATATTGATATGGAAGTAGGCCCCCAGGAAATAAAACCACTCCCACGTTGGAACTATAAATGAGCCGACTGGGACAGATTTGCAATCCTGATAGATGGGCTGTGCGAAACCATCAACATACGGAATAACAACATGAAACCCATGGTGGAAAGCCTAAGCAAAGCGATAATGCAAGTAGCCACCGAAACCATCCCAAGAGGGGCAAGGAAAAACTACAAGCCATATTGGAATGATGAAATGCAGAAAGCTGAGGATGAAGTCTCAAACGCTAGGAACACGGCAGAGAGAGCAATCTATTGAAGCAAATATCGCCCTCAAGGCCATCACTACGAAATACAAAAGAACACTGAAACAAATAACAAGAGACAGTTGGAAAAAAAAACAGAAAGCCTCAATCTAGATAAAGAAGGGAACAAAGTATGGAAATTAGTCAGAGCCATGAATGACGAAACTCCATCAAATAAACAAATTACCATCAAGCAGGGTGACAACATGCGCACTGGAAAAAAAAACAACAAATGCTTTTATAGAACATTATGCCAGAGCAAACCACATTGATGTCCCTACAGACAGACATACAGACATAAGTGAAGAACAAAAGAGCCATGACAACATCAAGACGGCACCAGAGGAGCACATGATGGCAAAACTAACAATGAATGAAATGAATGAGGCCATGAGAACTTTAAAGAAAAAGAAATCGCCCGGAAAAGATGTGGTAACAAATGAAATGCTGATGGGGTTAGGCCAAACAGCAAAGAGAAAGTTACTGTCAGTCCTGAACCAAAGCTGGAAAAGGGGAATTGTACCGCAGGCATGGAAAGATGCTGTACATATACCAGTACCAAAGAAAGAAAAAGATAGAACAGATCCAAATGGATACAGGCCTATCAGTCTACTGAGCTGTGTAGGTAAACAGATGGAGCGTATGATAAACACCAGACTGATGTGGCACCTGGAAGCAAAACACATATTAATTCCACAGCAAGCAGGATTTAGACAACACAGATCCACCGAGGACCAGATCCCTCTCATAGCACAGGAAATAGAGGATGCTTACCAAGAGAAAAAGCATACAGTAGCGGTTTGGGTGGATCTAGAGAAGGCATTTTACAAGGTGTGGAAAGAGGGACAAAGTCAAGCTATGAAGAAGTGAAGTATCTGGAAAAATTTTCAGATGGATCAGCCACTACCTCGAAAACAGAACAGCCATAGTTCAAGTACAAGGGCAGATAAGCAAAATGGTGACACTGGAGCAAGGAGTACCCCAAGGGGGAGTACTGTCACCCACACTTTTTCTGGTGTATATAAACAACATCACAGAGAATATACCAAGAAGAGTCCACAGCTCCATGTTTGCAGACGATCTGGCTATGTGGACCTCTGAAGAAAATCTCACCGTAGCAAACAATCGGATGCAGCAGGCCCTAACATCGCTGGAGGAAACATGTACGATATTCTCCCTTTCAAAAAAACCACAGAACACCAAAATAAGTCTTAATGGCAAATATCTGCGGCTAAACGACAACCCGAACTACTTGGGCGTCACATTTGATCGGCGCATGACATGGAAAAGTCAGATCGAGAGAAACCTAATGAGAGCCAGACAAAGAATGGTAATCATGAGGAAACTTGCTGGCACAAGCTGGGGAGCAGACGAAAGAATACTAAAGAAACTGTACACTGGAAGAGTGAGACCAGTTCTCGAGTATGGCATTGCGGCATGGGCAACAGCAGCAAAGGCGAACTTTGATAAAATTAGCAAACTTCAAAACCAGGCCATGAGAGTTATAACAGGAGGCATGAAGTCAACGCCAATTGTAGAACTTGAAAAGATTACAAATCTGCAACCCATGACTGACAGAAGAGACAGCAGAGCCCAGCAGCAAGTAGAGAAACTAAGAAGACTATCCAATGCATAAGAGACTAAATAGATTTGGAAAAGGGAAACTAAAGCGGAGAAACTTTGCAGAAATAGCCAAAGCAAAGATGAGCGAAGACCCTATGAACACTAAAACACCAAAGCGCATCCCTACTGTACGCAAACCCACATGGAAGCAGCATATCATTCCAGGGGTGGTAGAAAATATACCAGGTATTAGAAACAAGAACAGCCAGACGGAAAAAGAAAGAAGAGACATAACCCTGAGGTACATAGTGGAAAACTACCCCAGCATGGACTGGACCCATGCATACACCGACGGTTCTGTAACAAACACAACACAGAATGGAGGGGCAGGGGTTTTCCTGAGCCTAAATAGAAAAATAACACTGTCAGTGGCAACTGGAAAATTCTCAAGCAATTTCAGAGCGGAGGCAGAGGCACTGAAGGCTGCAGTAAAAGCAATGCTGACAGGCGAAAGCAATGAAAGCCAGATAGTCCTGTTTACAGATGCCCTGGCCGTGGTTACAGCACTAAAAAGCCAGAAAAAAACAGAACTTAATGATTTAAGAGCAGTACTCTGTCAACTATGCCAGCAGTCCACACCAAAAAGAGTAGTGGTACAGTGGGTTCCATCCCACTGTAACATCCAAGGCAACGAGGAGGCAGACAGACTGGCAAAAGAAGGTGCAAGATTACCACAACCAGATTCTAGTGTGACCTACGAAGAGTCCAAAAGGTTTATTAGGGCCGGATACATGGCCAAATGGGAAACAGAACATACTGGCTACATAAAAAATGATGCCTTTTACCAGTTGAACAGAAAAGAACAGGTCGTGGTCTTCAGACTCCGAACAGGCCACAACAGACTGAGGTACCATCTATTCAATAAACTGAAGATAGGTGGCACTGACGAATGCACCTGTGGTACAGGGAAAAACAGCTGAACATCTGCTGCAAAATTGCCCGACATACGAGGACCAGAGAAAGCACATGTAGCCATCACCAGTGCCAACACTAGATAAGCTCTATGGCAGTGTCAACAGCCTCAGGATGACAGCTGCTTTCTTCAAACAAATTCAAGTTGACGTCTGACAACGTGTGAAGAAGAAGATAAAGAGGATGATGGTTTGTTTTCTGCCAGCCACCTTACTAATTCATTCCCCAGGTACAGGAGTTTGCCACCCTAAGAGATTGCAGTACAGATCTGTGAAGATGACTACCTGCTGGCAGCCACAATGTTTGCTATCACGCAAACTGTATAATTCTTCATTGTCTTTTCTTTTGTCTGGTGTGTATATTTACAGAGTGCTTACCAGTCAGAATTGTGCAAGAAATAATCATGACATTGTTTTCTATTGTTGAATTCTGCAGATGGGAATACAAGGCTGCAGAATACAGGCCTCTTGCCCAGGCAGTTGTCATGCAGTGTGCAGGCTGAGTTTTTATTTTCATTTGCTGATGGAAAAATATCTATGCCACCAAGGTTGTGTTTTATTTGGGGTTGTGTTTTTATTGCGTTCGCCTTATTTCTCTATTCCCCAAGGCGATGTGCGTTGCACTGTGGTTTTTATTTTGCGCCTAGCGGCCCAGTGCATCCGACTTCAGCATGCATTTTATGTAAGGGTCTGCTTCCTCCTGCATTTTCTAAGGGTTTGCTTCCCCAGGGTAACGCCCGGTGCTGTGTTGGGGATCGAACCCAGTACTTTCGGATTGTGAGCCGTGTCACTTAACCACTAGCCCACGCCTTCTCCGTGAACTTGTGTGACCTTGATCAGGAGGCAGGCATCATAACCACACAGGCATCAGTTTTCCTCAACCACCAATTTTCACTCAACTATCCTTTCCCACTCAACCCCCTGTTCCCACTCATCCACCCATTCCAATCAAACTACCCATTCCCACTCTCTCTTTCCCACTCACTCTGTTTATCCCACTCACTCACCCATTCTCACCCAACCACACACTCCCCCTCAAACACCTTTTCCCACAATTCCCAATCACTCTCCATTTACAACTCAACCACCTGTTTTCACTCACTTATCCAAATACTCGCTCTCCCATCCACCTATTCCCACCCACTCTCCCATCCACCTATTCCCACCCACTCTCCCATCCACCTATTCCATCCCACTCTCCCATCCACCTATTCCCACCCACTCTCCCATCCACCTATTCCCACCCACTCTCCCATCCACCTATTCCCACCCACTCTTCCATCCACATATTCCCACCCACTCTCCCATCCACCTATTCCCACCCACTCTCCCATCCACCTATTCCCACCCACTCTTCCATCCACCTATTCCCACCCACTCTCCCATCCACCTATTCCCACCCACTCTCCCATCCACCTATTCCCACCCACTCTTCCATCCACCTATTCCATCCCACTCTCCCATCCACCTATTCCCACCCACTCTCCCATCCACCTATTCCATCCCACTCTCCCATCCACCTATTCCCACCCACTCTCCCATCCACCTATTCCATCCCACTCTCCCATCCACCTATTCCATCCCACTCTCCCATCCACCTATTCCCACCCACTCTCCCATCCACCTATTCCCACCCACTCTTCCATCCACCTATTCCCACTCACTCTCCCATCCACCTTTTCCCATCCACTCTCCCATCCACCTATTCCATCCCTCTCCCATCCCACTCTCCCATCCACCTATTCCCACTCACCTATTCCCACCCACTCTCCCATTCACCTATTCCCACCCACTCTCCCATCCACCTATTCCCACCCACTCTACCATCCACCTATTCCCACCCACTCTCCCATCCACCTATTCCCACCCACTCTCCCATCCACCTATTCCCACCCACTCTTCCATCCACCTATTCCCACCCACTCTCCCATCCACCTATTCCCACCCACTCTCCCATCCACCTATTCCCACCCACTCTCCCATCCACCTATTCCCACCCACTCTTCCATCCACCTATTCCCACCCACTCTCCCATCCACCTATTCCCACCCACTCTCCCATCCACCTATTCCCACCCACTCTCCCATCCACCTATTCCCACCCACTCTCCCATCCACCTATTCCCACCCACTCTTCCATCCACATATTCCCACCCACTCTCCCATCCACCTATTCCCACCCACTCTCCCATCCACCTATTCCCACCCACTCTTCCATCCACCTATTCCCACCCACTCTCCCATCCACCTATTCCCACCCACTCTCCCATCCACCTATTCCCACCCACTCTTCCATCCACCTATTCCATCCCACTCTCCCATCCACCTATTCCCACCCACTCTCCCATCCACCTATTCCATCCCACTCTCCCATCCACCTATTCCCACCCACTCTCCCATCCACCTATTCCATCCCACTCTCCCATCCACCTATTCCATCCCACTCTCCCATCCACCTATTCCCACCCACTCTCCCATCCACCTATTCCCACCCACTCTTCCATCCACCTATTCCCACTCACTCTCCCATCCACCTTTTCCCATCCACTCTCCCATCCACCTATTCCATCCCTCTCCCATCCCACTCTCCCATCCACCTATTCCCACTCACCTATTCCCACCCACTCTCCCATTCACCTATTCCCACCCACTCTCCCATCCACCTATTCCCACCCACTCTACCATCCACCTATTCCCACCCACTCTCCCATCCACCTATTCCCACCCACTCTCCCATCCACCTATTCCCACCCACTCTTCCATCCACCTATTCCCACCCACTCTCCCATCCACCTATTCCCACCCACTCTTCCATCCACCTATTCCCACTCACTCTCCCATCCACCTATTCCATCCCTCTCCCATCCACCTATTCCCACCCACTCTCCCATTCACCTATTCCCACCCACTCTCCCATCCACCTATTCCCACCCACTCTACCATCCACCTATTCCCACCCACTCTCCCATCCACCTATTCCCACCCACCTATTCCCACCCACTCTTCCATCCACCTATTCCCACCCACTCTCCCATCCACCTATTCCCACCCACTCTCCCATCCACCTATTCCCACCCACTCTCCCATCCACCTATTCCCACCCACTCTCCCATTCACCTATTCCCACCCACTCTCCCATCCACCTATTCCCACCCACTCTTCCATCCACCTATTCCCACTCACTCTCCCATCCACCTTTTCCCATCCACTCTCCCATCCACCTATTCCATCCCTCTCCCATCCACCTATTCCCACCCACTCTCCCATTCACCTATTCCCACCCACTCTCCCATCCACCTATTCCCACCCACTCTACCATCCACCTATTCCCACCCACTCTCCCATCCACCTATTCCCTCCCTCTCCCATCCACCTATTCCATCCCACTCTTCCATCCACCTATTCCCACCCCCTCTCCCATCCACCTATTCCCACCCACTCTCCCATCCACCTATTCCATCCCTCTCCCATCCACCTATTCCCACCCACTCTCCCACCCAACTTACGAACCTGATTCAACCAAAAATGAGAGCACAGTTTCTGTGGGCGTACCTGTTGAAAGGGAATGACATGATTAGGTGAGATGCTAGCATCCGTCACATCTTTCTTCAAGGCAAGAGTCAGCTCATTCAGGACCTTCACTCCATGGAGCTTGATGATGTGGTTGGAGTCATCCAGGCAAGTCTGCACAAGGTTCTTCAGCAGCTGGAAGCTGTGTCTGCCATATACAGAACATTATCATCTTCTTTGTCAGTGTTGTGTTGTGGTGTGTCAGGTCAGAAACATCTGGTGTGTCAGGTCAGAAACATCTGGTGTGTCAGGTCAAGAACACCTGGTGTTTCAGGTCAAGAACATCTGGTGTGTCAGGTCAAGAACACCTGGTGTTTCAGGTGAAGAACATCGGGTGTTTCAGGTCAGAAACATCTGGTGTGTCAGGTCAAGAACACCTGGTGTTTCAGGTCAAGAACATCTGGTGTGTCAGGTCAAGAACACCTGGTGTTTCAGGTGAAGAACATCTGGTGTGTCAGGTCAAGAACATTTGTTGTGTCAGGTCAAGAACATATGGTGTGTCTGGTCAAGAATGTTTGGTGTATAAAGTTAATCAAGAATATATGGTGTGTGAGGTCAAGAACATATGATGTATAAAGTTAGACAAGAACATCTGGTTTATAAAGTTAGACAAGAACATCTGGTTTATAAACCCAATCAGGAACATCTGTTGTATAAAGTCAGACAAGAACATCTGATGTATAAAGTCAGACAAGATCATCTGTTGTATAAAGTTAGACAAGAACATCTGGTGTATAAAGTTAGACAAGAACATCTGGTGTATAAAGTTAGACAAGAACATCTGGTGTATAAAGTTAGACAAGAACATCTGATGTATAAAGTTAGACAAGAACATCTGGTGTATAAAGTTAGACAAGAACATCTGGTGTATAAAGTTAGACAAGAACATCTGTTGTATAAAGTTAGACAAGAACATCTGGTGTATAAAGTTAGACAAGAACATCTGTTGTATAAAGTTAGACAAGAACATCTGGTGTATAAAGTTAGACAAGAACATCTGGTGTATAAAGTTAGACAAGAACATCTGATGTATAAAGTTAGACAAGAACAACTGGTGTATAAAGTTAGACAAGAACATCTGGTGTATAAAGTTAGACAAGAACATCTGTTGTATAAAGTTAGACAAGAACATCTGATGTATAAAGTTAGACAAGAACATCTGGTGTATAAAGTTAGACAAGAACATCTGTTGTATAAAGTTAGACAAGAACATCTGGTGTATAAAGTTAGACAAGAACATCTGTTGTATAAAGTTAGACAAGAACATCTGATGTATAAAGTTAGACAAGAACATCTGGTGTATAAAGTCAGACAGGAACATTTGGTTTATACAGTCAAGAACATTTATTGTATGAAATCAATACCATCTGATGACAGGTAAATATTAAGTACTTCTATCTGATGACAGGCAAGAATTAAGTATTTATGTGAGATAACAGGCAAGTATTAAGTATTCATATCTGATGACAAGCTAAAGTATTCCTATCTGATGACAGGTAATATTAAGTATTACTATCTGATGACTGTTAAGTATTAAGTACTCCTATCTGATCACAAGCAAGTATTAAGTATTCCTACCTGACAGGTAAGTATTCCTGTAAGTTGAGAGGCAAATGTACAGTATTTTACCAGATGACAGGCAAGTGTTCCTCCATATTCTTACCTTATGACAGGAAAATAATTCCTGATGAGGTTACTCATTACTTGCAGTGCCTCCAGTCTCACAGGCAAGGGCTCATACCTCTGAGGTACCTCATACTTCACCTGGTTCTCCTCACTGGGTATATCTAGTAGCAGAGACCAGAGGTGGAATTAGGTGGATAGGTATTCAATCAAGAGAAACCATGTACATACCTTGGAACTGTCACAATAGAAGATGTAACTTAACGTCTTTATACTGGTTTAGGAGACTCTACAGAGTTTATACAACCAGTTTCTCCGAGGGTGGTTTAAACGATGTGCAAGTCCATCTTAATAGACTCAAACACAAAAGCTAAGTAGACCAGCAGCAAGTTAGGCGCCATCTATAGCTGCTCTTAACAAACCACCTGGGGTAAGGTACAAATAACTTGGGCAGATTTTTAATTTTGTCTGGGCAACAGCCATTAAGCCTACTCTTTTTTATTTCTAACTGTCGAGGAATTTTTAACATGCTCGACACTGAACACAGGAGTCTGATCTCACTACCAGAACATCCATGGGGAAAAAAACTCTGGTCTCCACCGCGACTTGAACCCATGACCTCCGGCATCCGAGGCAAACACCTTACCTTTAGACCACCATAAATATAAACAAGATGTACAGCATATACAAACAAAGTGTACAACTTATATAAATAGGATGTACAACAGATATGTACAACAAATATAAACAATATATGTAAAATATTTGGACAAGCAGAACATATCTCAGAAAGCAAATAAAACAGCAAAAATAGACTTCGGAAAAAAACTTGCTCAGAGGATCAAGACTGACAGTAAAAGCTTCTTTTCTTATGTTAGAAATAAACAAAGAACGAAAGACAAAGTAGGCCCTCTCATAGACAGTACAGGGAAAATAATAAGTGAGAATAGGGAGGCATCTAATCTGCTCAATCAGTACTTTGGCACAGTCTATACAAAAGAGGACTGCTCCAAGATCCCAGAGCCTATAGATATTTTTCAAAGAGACATGGATACATCTAGATTAAGATCAATCTATATTACAGAGGAAATGGTTTTTAATAAATTGGAGGGGTTGAAAGTGAATAAATGTCCAGGTCAAGATGGGATTCATCCAAAATTGCTGTATGAAATTAGAGACCAACTAGCAAAACCATTGGCTATATTATGTTCTCAATCACTTACAAAAGGGATTGTTCCACGGGATTGGAAAGATGCAGGAGTGATCGCCTTATTCAAAAAAGGCAAAAAATCAGATCCAGCAAATTATAGACCAGTGAGTTTAACGAGCATAGTCTGTAAATTGTTAGAGTCAATAATCAAAGAAAACATTGTAATGCATTTAGACAAATTTAACCTAATTAGAAATAGTCAGCATGGGTTTACTAGAGGGAGATCATGCTTAACAAATCTATTAGAATTCATGGAGGAGGTTACTAAAATCGTAGATAAAGGGGAGCCAGTGGACGTTATTTATCTAGACTTTGCAAAGGCCTTTGATAGAGTACCTCATCAAAGATTATTTCGAAAGTTAAAATCACATGGAATAAGTGGGAAAGTTGCCAAATGGATTGAAAATTGGTTAACGGGAAGAAGGCAGAGGGTGGGCATAAATGAGGAGTACTCTGAGTGGTGTGAAGTGAAAAGTGGTGTGCCACAGGGCTCGGTTTTGGGACCAATTTTGTTCTTGATATATATAGATGATTTGGACATTGTTATGGGATCCATGATTGCAAAATTTGCTGATGACACAAAACTATGCAGTTGTTTACAGACTCTGCAGAGTCTTCTAAACCAGTATTAAGATGTTAAGTTAAAGGACAAACTTAATGATAATGACAACAGATATACACGAAATGTACAATGGATATAAACAAGATGTCAATCAACCAAATCCATTCAGCACCCTATGAAGCACTGGTCGTCAACAAATACATGCCAAGATCTCCTGGCCATCCTCCATTTCAGCTCTATCCACATCTTCCATGTTTCCCTCATTTGTCACAAGTTATCTTCTCCATTTGTGTTTTATTCTTAAACTTAACGTCTTTATTCTAGTTTACAAGACTCTGCAGAGTCTGTATACAACCAGTTTTTTTTACATTCACTTGATCTAAAAATACCTATGTGCATCCAATCTATTCTTAAATGCATTAATTTACCCGGCCTCCACTATTTCCTATCACAGGATTCCTTTAAAAGGGGCCAGCTGCAGAAGTGACATTTGCTTCACATTGGAACATTCAGGTGAATGAATGAAAGAATGAATGAATTAAAGAACAAATGAATGAATGAAAGAATGAATGAAATAATGAAAGAATGAATAAATGTTGTTGCATATCTACAAAGAGTAAGTTTACTCTTTTGTGCACCCTGAAAAGGACGTTAAGTGATGGTAGCTTTCCTCACATCCCAAGTGTGGTGATGAAGGTGGACTGAGGTCCTCCAGGCGATTGTGCTATGCTTAACTTCATCTGTGTGTCACTCACTACTACGGGAATCACATCAATCCACTACCTCATTAGCCAGGCTGCCATGAAAACAGTCCACCTCCATGGAAATGAGGTGGGGGTCTTGGCCAATATATTTTACCTGACTAAGTAATATGTACAATCAGTATGTTCCCAGACCAGACGTTAGTCTTCCTCACAATCTGACAGGTTAAGTGGAGAGGAAAACTAAACTAAAATTACAATTTTCACACAAGAAACTCTGTCAAACAAGATACTCTGTCAATGTCAAACAAAACACTCTATCAAACAAGAAACACTGTGAAACAAGAAACTCTGTCAAATAAGAAACTCTGTCAAACAAGATACTCTGTCAATGTCAAACAAGGCACTCTTTCAAACAAGAAACTTTGTCAAACAAGACACTCTGTCAATGTCAAACAAGAAACTGTGTCAAACAAGACACTCTGTCAATGTCAAACAAGAAACTGTGTCAAACAAGACACTCTGTCAAACAAGAAACTGTCAAACAAGACCAAGCATTGCATACCTGTTATATTTTTAATGCATAGCTTGATCACCCAAGAAGTTGCCCGTGCCTGAGCTTGCAGTATGTGGTCTGGGTAAACTGGGGTGTCTATTCCTGAGCTGGTCTCCAAAACAGGGGTCAATGCATTTTGGACCCCAAATATGGATGTCGTTGCATCTGGGATTTCTAGTTCTGAGATCCTTACATCCGTGAACCCTATCTCCATGGTTCTTACATCAGCACTGGGACCAGAAGACCGGGACCAATTCTGGTTCATTTGCACCGGTTCATCCAACTGATCAACATGCCTGGTTGGGTCATCAGTTTCTCTGCTAGACTGAAAAATCTGAGCACAGGGAATCGAGTCTGTATCTGCCAAGATGGCTTTATTTTTTAACGTGCCATTTGAAGTGGGAGGTTTAACCTGAAGACTTTGATCAGTTTCAAAATCCCTACTTTTATTGCACTTGGGATCATTTTCAGAACATGCTAGAGCCATCTCCTTTGAGGGTTCAGTTTGGTTTAGACCCTTTTTAGTTTCCAACGGGATTTCTGGACCTCCTAAACTCTCTTCAAACATTTGTGGCTTGCCATAACTGGGGTACAAAAGATACGAGGCATCCTCAGGTCGGAAAAGCGGAGAATCGCTAGGGTTGGCAGAACGGTTGACCCCAACAGGGTTGTGAGGTGGTTTGATGAGCTGAGAGACCTCCATCAATGGAGGTTTGATTCCAACAATTGACCCAATGCAGGTCAAACATGCAGTGCGTATATTCGAATCTGCAAATAAATAAAATTCAAATAAACAAGGGTCTTTAAGTGAGATTCATGCATTCTGAATAGTGTTTTATGAAATTCAATTACTAAAGTGTCTTTAAATGTGATTTACTCATTCTGAAACATGTATTATCAAACTCCATTCACTCATTCTGAAACGTGTATTATCAAACTCCATTCACTCATTCTGAAACGTGTATTATCAAACTCCATTCACTCATTCTGAAACGTGTATAATGGAACTCCATTCACTCATTCTGAAGGGTGTATTATCAAACTCCATTCACTCATTCTGAAAGGTGTATTATCAAACTCCATTCACTCATTCTGAAAGGTGTATAATGGAACTCCATTCACTCATTCTGAAAGGTGTATAATGGAATTCAATTTCTTCTTCTTCTTCGATCAACTGATGATATGCTTCTAATCCGGTGAGGTTTGCGAAGGAGACTGCGTGTTTCAGGTCTTCGCTCCCACAGCTTGTCGAGCATGGTCGCTCCTCCAGGTCATGAATCCAAATTAGAGTTGCACCGATTAATCAGCAGATAATCGGTTATATCGGCCATTTTGCAGATTAATCAGTATCAATATTTCGGCCAATTAACCCGGTCTTGATAATTGGTCACTCTTGTTTTTTTTATTATCATTGTCTTGACCGTGTATTAGTAAAAAAAAAAGTCAAGTGGAAATTCAGCAGAATTAACCGCTGGTTGGAAATGGAGTTTTTGAAGCCTCCATTGTACTAAGCCGCAGCCTGTGAGAGGTTGGGTGGCCAGTGCCCTTCCTTGCTGTTTTTACTTTCCCTAACTCATGCGCCAGGTACCCATTTACATCTGGGTAGACTGGAGAAGTGGTCCCCGATTAAAATCACAACCAAAGATTTGTTGTTGGTCTCCGGACGCGATTCGAGCCGAGGCACATGTCATCACAGAAAATAGCGATATGCTCATTATGAACCAAGCTAACGCGCTACCTAAATCCCACAGTTACGCAAATGGTGGGCGGGGGACAGCTGGCAACCAGCACACTAATATGTTATATCAGTCCTAAATTTCAATACAAAGTGGCTTTCAACCAACACAGACCACAGACAATTGACACTTCTTGAAAGGTACTGAGCATAAGGTTTCAGAATGAAAAAAAAAGAAAATATTTACCATAAAAACAAAACAATGAGTGACATGGATCACCCAAGCGCCTACTCTAGGGTTAAGTAGTACTATTTGTTTAGGGGTGCGATTTATAAGAACATTGTTGATGCTTTTTTGAAGTTAGATGGGCATGCTGTTTCACTCTCTGCCATCCAATACCCTTACGTAGTAAGTGAAGATCCAGTCACACCATGTGGCACATAAAAATATAGTGTTAGGCCCATATTATTTTGTGACCCACAGTACATAGTGGATGATGTAGTCAGCATATCACCAGTCACCTTTACTTCCCAGATTTTTCTGGTACCCAATTTCTGTGGCTGGGTCGACCACAGGGGCCAGTTTGCGATCAGAAAAAAAAACCTGCACCAACTAGGGATTGAACCCAGATTGCCTGACTGGGAAGTCAGTGCACTAACCACAGGTCCAAATGTAGGCTCAGATAAAATTCATAATTCTTTAATTAGCTCACATATTACACAACATGGGAACATTTTGTTTAGATCATTGAATTAATCCATGATTGTGCAGTTTTAAGACAATTTTCAAAACTCAGTAAATTACGAAAAGTATAATTCAGAAAATAATATTTAATTTTGTATAATTTATACCACTTTTTTCTAATTATTATCAATAGTAGCTTCATAACTGTGATTAATTATCAAATATTATAATAAATTACCCACAAATAATTACACTACACTTTTCATACCAAAATACATAATTACATTATTAATAATCAGTGGCTGATTCATTGGTATCGACTGATAATGCAAGACCAATTAATCAGTAATCTGCCCATTTTTCTGTTTGGTGCAACCCTAATCTAAATACAAGCAAGTTTGATGATGATGTAAGAAGACAATGAACTCTACGACTTAGTGGTCTTGAGGCAAGGTGTCTGCCTTGAGTGTTGGAGGTCACGTTTTCAAATCACAGTTGTGACCACGATTTTTTTTCCGTGGATCTTCTGGTAAAAATTCCCCTGATCTCTGGGTAGTGATATCGGACTCCAGTGTTTAGTGTCGAGCATGTTAAAAATTCCTTGGTAGTTGGAAATTGAAAAGAGTAGGCTAAACGGCTGTTGCACAGACTAAATTAAAATTTAAAATCTTTCCTAGTTATTGTTAAGAGCAGCTATTTGATGGCGTCTAACTGGCTGGGGGTCTAACTTAGCTCTAGTGTTTGAATCTATTAAGATGGATACGCACATCTGTAAAAACTACCCTCCAAGAAACATTATATACAGACTGTAGAGTCTTCGAAACCACTATAAAGACGTTAAGTTGCTTTAAGTTAAATATGCTCACTGTTATTGAGAGCAGAAATACACTGACCTGAATGGTTGAAGAAGTGTCGGATCTGTGTTAGCACTCGAGTGAGTAGGCCTGGATTCAGTCTGTGATATGGAACGTTGTTGATGACATTTGCAAAGCACTGTAATAAGATAAAGGCTGATGTGTATAGAGAGAGCACAGCTTACACGGATCTTACATATGTGGACTAAGGACGCACGTATATTATTATTATTTCATACAGTGCAGTGTTATTATTATTTTATACAGTTCAGTTCAGGTGCCATCTCCACATCAAAAGTCGGCTGCAACGGATCTCTAGTGTACTCTACCTCTTGCCATAATTGTGCAATCTGAGAGACTTTCTCCAGCCCATCTCCTGATGTTATCCACCCACTTAAAGCGTTGTCTGCCTCTTGAACGACTGCCTTCTACCCTACCCTCCAGTATAGCCTTCAACAAGAAGGTATATCTTGTTATACGACCAAAATAACGTAACTGACTAACTCTGATTTTGGTGATTAATTCTCTTTTCGCCCCCAACTTTTCTAATACCTCCAAATTTGTTTTCTTCTCTTTCCAAGAAATGCGACCCAATCTTCTATATACCCACATTTCGAGGGCTTCAATACTCTTTTCCAACTTGTTATTTATTGTCCATATTTCTGCTCCATAAAATAGTGATGAGTATATATAACACCTGACAATTCTCATTTTCTAATTCTGATTTATCTGTTTGCATGTCAGTATGTGTTGCATGTTATCGAATACCATCTTGGCCATATCTATTCTCTTTCTGATTTCTTTTTCACAGCTGCCTTCTTCCAGTATTATATGGCCTAGATATGAGAAACTCTGTAGCTATTAAAATAGTTAATCTTTTATTATTATCTGCATACATGGTTTCTTGTCACTTTTCCCAATTATCGTAGTCTTTGTTTTCTTTATGTGCATGTCTAATCCAAACTCTTGACTTATTGTGTATATTGTTGTCACAAGCTCCTGTAATTCTTGCTCACTTTTTGCCATCAAAACTGTATCATCCACATATCTTAGATTGTTTATTGCCACTCCTCCAATGACAAGCCCTGGCATCCCTTCTATCTGTTTGAATATTTGTTCTGCGTAGATATTAAAATATCACCTATCTATATAACATATATGCAGAATATATAATGAGAAATGTTTGAGAAGACGAGAACATTGAAAGTTTCGACCCATTTACGATTGGCGGGTACGAGATTCCAGAGTTACGATACGCAGATGACACAGTGATACTATCAAGAAGTGCAGAAGGGCTAGAGCAGGGAATTTCAGCCGTAAATGGACATAGTAAAGATCAAAACCTGTTTATAAACATAAATAAAACAAAAATAATGACCACTGACAAAACACAATGTCAGCATAAATTTACAGTGGGTGGTGAGGAAATAGACCAGGTCACACATTTTGAATATCTGGGCTCCAGAATTGACAAAAATAGCGACTGCTCGAAAGAAATGAGAAGACTAGCCATGGCAATGCAGAGACTGAACAGCCTGAAGAAATTATGGCAGAGAACCAACAAAATGATAAAATTAAAAGTCTTGAGAGCCTGTGTTTTTCCTGTGGCAGCTTATGGCTGCGAATCATGGATGATTTCCAAAACTTCCAGACAAAGAATCGAATCCTTTGAGTCAAAATGTTACAGAAAGATCTTCAGAATACCCTGGACAGAGAAAAAGACAAATGTAGACATTCGGCAAGAGTTGAGCATAGAGGAGAACTGGTTTATCAATTCCATTTTGGCTAGAAAATGCAAATACTTTGGTCACATCAAGAGACACAACAGTCTTGAGAGAACAGTGATGGAAGGTATGGTGCCAGGCAAAAGAGGAAGGGATAAACCAAGATGACGATGGCACAAAGATATGCAGGAATGCCTGGGTATGACTGTGGCAGAGGCTGGAGTTTTGGCGAGGAAACTAGTTTCTTTCAGACATACTGTGATGGGAGCGACGTTCTATAAAGGACATGCTACACGATGATGATGAGATAATTAAAAAGACAAGGGGATAATACACATTTCTGTCTCACTCCTCTTTTTACATCTGTACTTGGAGAACATAACTTTACTGATTTTACTGTAGTAGTTTGTTCCCAGTACAGATTATGAAGCAGTCTTTTGTCTTTACCATCTAGACCGAACAACAAACTCCATACATACAAACTCTGAAAGTCGCCGTATCGAGAGGTGGCACGAATTGGTGCAGGCCCCAGAGATGAAACTTCGGGAGGAACCTGCTCCTGGACATCATCTACAATACACAACACGGAAGTCGCTGAACAGACTCTAAACTGGTGTATCATGGTGCAAGTGGAATATGAAGCGATGGGGATACACAGATGATGACACATGTGATTGCGGCGCAATACAGGACCCAGACCACCTGATGACCTGCCCCAACGTCCAGGAAACATGCAATAGGCGCGACATGCGAGGTCTGGGCTGGATGTCCTGCTCGTTAAAAGAAAGTTAAGCGTCTGATATAGCCTCCCCTTTCCAGGTGTAGAGATCGCGGCTGGATTCACTGTTCGGCTTGCCGTTCAGGAGTTTTCATGCCAATGGCCTGTCCTACATTATTGTGTCCCCAGCAGCACCTTCATGAGGGGCCCCTGTTTCTTATAGAGTCTGCTGTGGGGCGCGACCGAGTACCCGGTGGTGTAACTGGGCGGGCAGATTGGGCTCATTAGCCTTGGTTGGCGGCCAATCTAAGAGAAGGTAAACTCTGACTCTAAGCGCGGGTAGACAAAACTCGTTAAACTGTTCAGACAGTTTACCTAGGAGAGGAAGAACTCTGATTTTAAACCCACAAGTCCCAGATAGTGGTGGCTAGTCTTGGGATGATGTGAGTATCATCGGATGTCTCAAGTAACTAGCATCTGCGGCTAACGACTCCACTGCCTTGTGGAAACCTCGATAGAGGGTAGGGCTGCGGGAGTAAACCCAGACAGAAAATCCTGAGTGGTTGCACCTAAGGCGGATGGTTTCAAAATTGCGAACTCATTCTGGCACCTCCTGCAGCTGAGCTGGTGCCAAATTGTCTTGCTTTGCATTTCTTTGGATTACACAAGCGAGGCCAAGAGGTGAACCTGCAGTTTGAGCAACCCAGATTCTCCATATTCAGCGTCCAGGCTTGCACCCTGAGAGGCCACTCTCAGGGTGCCACACGCATGGTCTGCAAAGACTGAGACGCCTATGAATGTAGAGTGATGGCAGATAAGGGGAGTGTAGCGGCAAGAACTGGGTTTTATTAGCTGGAGGAAATATTCAAAAGCTAATGCTTAAAACCTCTATTGTAGTAAGAATTAAGATAATAGTACTATTTAGTTCAGATGTATTTTGTTCTTTTTGCTAATATTGTTTCTGTTGATTTTTGTTATTAAATATGCTACATTTTGTTCGAGGGTGTTTACTGTGTTATTTACTGAGTGTAGTTGTGTCGTGGATACATATTGTCACACTGTAGATAAGTAACTACTCAGCGAAACTCAGACTCTGCCACATTACTTATGTATTACTGCAGTTTTTATCAATTTATTTATATCCTTACCTTACTCTTGTATTACTGCTGCTTCAATTGATTGATTTAAATCCTTACCGTACTCATGTATTACCGCTGTTTCGATTGATTGATTTAAATCCTTACCTTACTCGTGTTTTACTGCTGCTTCAATTGATTGATTTAAATCCTCACCTTAATGATCTGAGTGATAACGGACTTGAAATTCTCTGCTACTAGAGCCTGCAGCAGACATCGATGCATTACCCTGATCATGGCACCCAAGATGGCTGAAAATGGTGTAAAGGCTGATTGATGTGTGGACAGTTCTTCTGCTGCTGCTAGGTATGGCTTGGTTGATTCCAGCATACTTGTGAGGCTTGCGACTGCTGCCATCCGACACTGGATTGCAAATAATAAAAATGTTATCCATCATCGAGGGAGAAAGTGGATAAGCTGTTAGCATGCTGGTCTCAACTTAACTTACTTAAAGTCTTTATACTGATTAAGACGGGTCTGTACACAACCAGTTTGTTTTACATTCACTTTATCTAAAAATACCCATGCGCATCTATTGTTTTTGAATGCACTAATTGACCCTGCATCTACTATTGCCTGAGGCTACACATTCCAAGCATTGATCACTCTTTGGCTACAATCTGAGACAGAGAAAAACCGAGAGATAAGATGCTGTCCACAGAGTTGGTAACCAACACACGTTTTAGAAATGGATGGAGGTCCATGATCACCAATGCCAACCGGCAGGGCACCTGATAATGATGTTGATCTAATCTGGACCTTTTTTAAATTAAATTGTGGCTGTGCCCTCTTGTTTTTGTAGGTGGATGTATTTTGATTAACTTTTTATAGTCTAATTTATCCTTAAAATTGATTATCTTATAAACCTGTTTTTATGTCACGTTGAATTTTTAACCGAAGTGACACAGTTGACATTCATTGCAGAATGCAGGCAGTGTATGGTGACAAAAATGTGTCGAAGACAACAGTGAAGAACTGGACAACGATATTTTTAAAATGGCGTGAGTTAATGCAACAATATGTGCCTGACCTGGTCTAGGAAGATCTTTCGTTAACTCATGTCCTTCTTTAAACATTGTTGTCCAGTTCAACTGGTTGACATGCTTCAGCTTTTAGAAACCGAATCACCACTCGTTGATCAAATCTGACAGATTCCGTATCACAGCTGCCATGTTTTCAACGGTCTGTTGAGGAAACTATGAGTCGGAGGATAATGAAATTCTGCAAACTTGACGGTTAGTATGTACTGTTAACACCAGAAGTGACGTCATCATGCACATCGTACGTATGTTCACTTGTTGAAGTTTGGTCCGGTTTCATTTGAACATGCCTCGTATTTGTGAGGCTTCTCTGCTACAGTGAGAGGCAAGTTCATTGAAGAGTGGAGCAGAGCATACATCACAACAACCTCCAGTATTCTTTTTTGGTGTTGTCCTGAAAAGGACATTGATGACTTTCTGTGGTAGTTTACAGCGAGACTGCAACATCTGCAACTTTCAGGATAATGAATTCGATTTCAGCAGGGCCTCACAATTTCTCCCAACCCAAACTTGAAAAGTTATAAATATTGAGGATGGTAGGGTCAAAACCCTACAGGAAGTAAACTCTTTAAAATGTGTGCGCTGAAGTCGTATGCAAGGGGATCATTAGGAACGAAACACAGTAAAACTCAAACTGCAATCAGCAGAAAGGTGAACACGCAAACACACACACAAATACAATTAATATTATTTAACAGTTCTTACCCTGGGTGACGGATCTTTGAGGATAGTGGTGAACAGCGACTGCTGCAGCTGCGGAGTGTTGACAGTTAACCCAACGTCAGGAATGAAGGACGACCAAAAACCAAACATGACCTTCTTGTCAATCACCTGAAGATGGCAAAGCAATGTATGAATTAGTGATTTTATTTGCCATGTTTTTTGGGGGGGTGGGGTTTTTACACGCTTGTCCACATGCATAGGCTAGTTATCTAGAGAAATGATGCTGTGGTTGAAAGTTTTTCATTTACATATAGGTGATCAAGATGCTAAGCTGTGCATGAGCTGCAGTGGTCAGAGACCATAGCTGACTAGTGTCAGGACCAGCAAACCAGAGCTGCCAAGATCCTTCTAAACCTCTGCCAGGCGATCCCGGATAACAAGCTGCAATAGAGCAGATTGGCTAAGGAGAAGGGATTGAAGATGGAAGGCTAACCTGGTGCTCAGAGATGCCTGCTCTGACCAGAAGGTGCAAATATCATAGTCAAGCTGTAAACTAGCTACACTACGCATTCCGTTCTCTGGACTACATCCTGTTACTTGCAAAGCCCTGTTCAGAGCTTTGTTTCAGAAGATTGAGAACAAATGTAGAAAAGAAGAAGAAGAAGAGACAAAATAAAAGAAATACGCTTGATGAGTCCACAAAAATTGTGACTGAGCATATACAGTGAAACAAAAAAATGTGATTATAAGAATAAATGTAACTAACAACAATCAGATTATGATGGGAGACACATTATATAAACAAAGTAGGAGGTACAGGTAAAGATATAACAATACAAAAGCTGAGAGGAGCGTTTATTGCAATTGAGAACTTATTGAAATCAAAAGAAATTTAAGTCGAACACAAGCATTAAAATCTTCAACTCAAATGTAAAGTCTGTGCTTTTGAATGGCTCTAAAACATGGAGAACAACAAAGAAAAAGGTACAACAAAGAAAAAGGTACAGACTTGCATAAATAAGTGCCTGCACAAAATAGAGGGATTGAAACAGTATGATAAGATCATTAATATGGAACTGTTGGATAGAACCAGTCAGACATCAGTGGAACATGGTAGGATGAGCTGCTGCTGGCATTGGTAGAGGACACACATTAAGGAAACCAGCTGATAACATTACAAGGCAGTCTCTGTTCTAGAATCCTCAAGGCAAGAGAAGTAGATGCAAACCATAACACACATTGAAAAGAAAGCACAAGATAAAAACAAAGAAGAAAATGGGCAAGAAGTAGTCAAAGCTAAAACAGATGACCCAGAACAGGCAGATTTGGTGTGTAGTTGTTGAAGACCTGTGCTCTACAGGGAACTGAATGGTTTTGATGGTGCGGTTGAGTCCAGTAACACCCCTTACCCTGACAATGTTGAGAAAACAGTTAAGGGCACATTGTCTCACTCTGACCATCTCTGCCTTCTGTTGTCGTGCCCTCCCTCCCTCTGTGTCAGATAACTCAGAGTCCGAGCTACTCAGTTTCATCCAAGTAGTCTCCCAGCTTTGAGTCTCAGAGTCTGGAGCTAAGTCACTCCAAACTGTACCAAATGTTCCTACAGGGTTAAACAATACAAAAATAATTATGTTTGAGTAAATAATTAGGAGATTATGAGTAGAATAATAACTGAGTCATAACGCTGAGATACATAGAGAGGAACTATCCAAGTACTGACTGGACCCGTGCATACACTGACTGCACCCATGCTTACACTGACTGGACCCATGCTTACACTGACTGCACCCATGCTTACACTGACTGGACCCATGCATACACTGACTGGACCCATGCATACACTGACTGGATCCATGCATACACTGACTGGATCCATGCATACACTGACTGGATCCATGTATACACTGATGAATTTGCAATAAATGCAACAGAAAATGGTTTTATCTATGTGCGAGTCCATCTTAATAGACTCAAACACTGGAGCTAAGTAGACTCCCAGCCAGTTAGGTGCCATCTATAGCTGTTCTTAACAAACTACATAGGGAAATGTACAAATAACTTCTGTAGATTTTTAATTTGAATTTTGTCCAGGTAGCGGCTGTTAAGTATTACTCTTTTCGATTTCCAACTGCCAAGGGATTTTTAACGTGCTTGACACTGAACACGGGAGTCCGATCTCACTACCCAGAGATAGGGGGAATTTTTACCAGAAGATCCACGTGAGTCTCCATTATAATGTGGTGCTACCGCAGAATGGAACAAGCAAGTTGGACAGAAAGAAGATTCAATAATAATGTCCTCAATGAGATAGAGCACAAAGACAAATATTGAAAATGATACAAAAATGACAATTGAGTTGGCTGGGACATAATGTGAGACATGAAAGTCTTCTACAGAAGATACTCAGGTCAGGTCAGGTCATCCCACCCTTCTCTGTCAGCGGCCACTGCCTGTGCCTCTTCTGGTCGGAGATTGGTCCATTCTTTTATGTTGTCCTCCCACCTCTTTTTCGGACGGTGTCTTCATCGTCTGCCTTGCACCTTTCCGTGGAGGATCGTATTTGCAAGACCATTTGATCTCTATATGGGACCGTACCAAGTAAGTTTTCTTCTTTTGACAGTTGCCAAGAGGTCTTCAAAAGGCCCTATTGCTGTTGTAATTCTATCTCATATTTCCTCATTTGTAACTCGATCTTTGTACGTGATGTTTAAAAGTCTTCAGAAACATCTCATCTCCAAGGCCTGTATCCTTCGCTGAAGGTCAGCTGTAACTGTCCATGTCTCACAAGCATAGAGGAATATTGACAGGACCAGTGTTTGCATTAATCTGATTTTCGTGCATAGTGCTAACCGTTTATCTTGCCCGATTTTGTTAAGCCGTGCAAGCGCCGCTATTGTCTGTGCTATGCTGGCCAACACCTCACATTTTGATCCTTCATCACTGACAATCAACCCCAGTTATTTAAAACGGTCAACCACTTCGAGTTCCTGACCATTAGCTTTTATCCTGTTGTTGAAGCCCTCTGCATTGTTGGTCATTAATTATGTCTTTCCAGCGTTTATCTCCATACCATAGTCAAGAGCTGTTTCATCGAGCCTTCTGATCCATTCCTGGAGTTCTACTTCTGAACCCGCCAACCCGTCGATATCCTTTGCAAAACGAAGGTTGGTAATCGTTCGGCCTCTATCGGGACAGTACCAACGTGACCTCCAAGTGCCTCACTCATAATTCCGTCAAGGTATATTTTGAAAAGAGTTGGAGAGAGTGTAGATACTAGATGGCAAGATTCCAGAAAAAGAGGTAGGAGGCGACCAAGACTCACCTTTATATCTCAGGCATAGAAAGACATTAAAGTATGAACCTATACTGAAATGAAAGAGTTCCAGAGGATAAGGTCAAATGGAGAGACATGGTCAACCAGTCTCAGGACTGGTCAACCAGAGGATAAGGTCAAATGGAGAGACATGGTCAACCAGTCTCAGGACTGGTCAACCAGAGGATACGGTCAAATGGAGAGACATGGTCAACCAATCTCAGGACTGGTCAACCAGAGGATAAGGTCAAATGGAGAGACATGGTCAACCAGTCTCAGGACTGGTCAACTAGAGGATAAGGTCAAATGGAGAGACATGGTCAACCAGTCTCAGGACTGGTCAACTAGAGGATAAGGTCAAATGGAGAGACATGGTCAACCAGTCTCAGGACTGGTCAACTAGAGGATAAGGTCAAATGGAGAGACATGGTCAACCAGTCTCAGGACTGGTCAACTAGAGGATAAGGTCAAATGGAGAGACGTGGTCAACCAGTCTCAGGACTGATCAACCAGATAATGATGATGAGGACGATGATGATACCCATACATTGTTAACATCAACTCACCAGCAGATGAGTATGAGGACCAATGTTCCTCCAACGAGTCTCTTTTCACATCACTATCTTCATCATTGCTCCGCCCTTTCTTCTTTCTCAATTTTCTGTTGCGGTTCTTGTCCCTGGAGGTTGCTGCCTCACCCCTCCCATGGCCTCTGCTAGCTCCTGTCTGAGGACAAAGAAAAGGGTGTAGTGTGTGGAGATAACTAATGTTGACTTACTCTCCTTTTTTAAGATGTTAGTGTTAGTTAGTTGCCCATCGCAAGCAATGATGGCGACATCATCAGACGGTTTTGTCTTGATCATGTAACTTGTGTTGTATTTGGATTATAGTGAGGAAGAAACTGTGCTGGTTACCAACCTCACTTTCTGGTCCCGAACTACCTTAGACCAATGGCAAGACATAAGTCAAGATGACTGGAGGTAATTCAGGATGCAGGCACTCTGGCCCCACCTCCTTAGAGACCAGGGGTAGTTTGAAACCTGCGGGCATTGAATCCACACCGTTTCTGTTCATCCCTTTGAGAAGCAAGAGGCTTACCTCTCGACCACAGCTGTACCAGGAGCTATTGTAAGGGTTTATTAACAAGTAAGCACCAAATGAAAACATAAAAGAAAACTATAACGACAGAATATGCTGGACAGTTTAACAGATGACCAATGACAGAATATTCTGGACAGTTTAACATCATCGAATGAAAGATGACCAATGACAGAATTTTCTGGACTATTTAACATCCTCGCATGAAACATGACCAATGACAGAATATTCTGGTTAGTTTAACAGATGACCAATGACAGAATATTCTGGACAGTTTAACATCATCGAATGAAAGATGACCAATGACAGAATTTTCTGGACTATTTAACATCATCACACGAAAGATAACCAATGACATAATCTATATATGGCACTCAGGAAGTTGTCGAGATGTATGATAGTCATCTCAACCCACTGTCTCTCTCTCACAAAGAGTTTGGGACCGTGCCGGCAAATAGAAAGCCAGAATCATTTCTTCTTCTTAATCACCTTCCATTGATGTTCAGTTCTTGAGGATACTAGTCAATGGAGCCAGGGGTCCTGTGACTTTCCTTCCTGATCACAATCTGACAAGGGACAGGTTTCTCACAGTGCAATACCCAAATTGAGAGGCTATCAGTCCAACTGGTGCAACGAAGTAAGGCATCATAACTTTACCTGATAGCAAAACTGAAACACGGAGGAACTGATGGATACAGGACTTCTCTCAAGACTCCATGTGCTGGTGGAGAGGGTAAGTCCGCCAGGGGCTTCTCAGAATGGTAGCTCAGCATTCGATATTGCACACCATAGAACGCTCCCTTCTGTGGTAGGGAAGGATCCAGACGTCTAGTTTTTTATTAAAGTAGAAAGGACAGTCACAGAACACCCAACACTAGTAACTAGAATCCCTAAGCTGATTAATAAGAAAAAGAAGGTTGACATGGCACATGATGCTGTTTATCAGACACTTTAGCTAGCAGCCACACATTGCCAAACACATTTTTAACATAACACACTTGTCCCAAGAGATCAAATTAAGCTGTTAGGTCTGGTTACAGGGAATGAGGAAGACCACGACACAAAAGAATAGATGATATAACAGAAATTGTATGGCAACTCTGATTGCCAAAAGCCAACACAACACCCTTGGCTTAAAAGAGGAAACTTCAGCTACAAGATCTGGTTACAGTGCATGATGAAAACAATGATGCGGATGGATAGATGATGATGATGATATAATCCCTTTAGCGGTAAGCTGGCAGCTCTTGATAGCCCAATGCCTTCCAAACAAAAGCACACATCCTCCTCAATTGTTGTAGTGATGTGTAGAGTGTAATGTGTATGGTGGGAGCAGCAGATTCTGCAGGTCGGCCAGCCCCAGGCACGAAGTCAGGAGGTATTCGACTAACTCTGCGTGGTCATGGCAGAATATGCAGTTTTGGTTCACATAGTGGTTCTAATCTATTCAGATGTTTGTTGAGAGGGCCATGGTCTGTTCTCAGCTTGAAGATCAAACTCTGGTCTCTTCGTTTCAGTTTCTTGGCTGGGTCCTGGGGATCTGGTTTTGCTTGGTGTTTGAAATATATTCAGCCTGTCTTGGATGTGGCCCAATGATCTAGCCACTTCTGTCTATAGTTATTTTTCAGGATTTGCTTGCAGGTCTATAGTGTGATGGTAGGTAGTGGCTGTGGTAGCATTGCCCCACTTCTGGCCAGCTCATCAGCCTTCTTATTTCCTGGTACTCTAATATAGACAGGTATCCACTGGAGCACCACTTCCGCTACCCCCTTCGCAATAAAGATGGACAGACGATAAACAGAAATCTACAAAGTTAATGCTGAAAAATAATGCAGCTGCAGGGGAAATTGCGTCAATTTTTTGTTAGGTGTGGTGCGAAGGAAAACTGCAATGCCTCACAACAGAAATGAGATATGAAATAAGTCAGCATCAACAAACCTCCCTGGAATTCACTGTGGCTGTTGATTTGTTGACTTCCTTCTTGCCAACATCACCAGCTCCTTTGAGGGACTTGGAGGAGGCCAGGGGGTCATAAGGAGTAGCCATGTTAGGGTAGAGCTGAGATGGAATGTTGATGGCCTGGTTGGTCAAACCGTAAAACATGTATGCCTGGAATAAACAAATCAAATTATCAATAACTATCTTGAGTACAAGTGTACCACAGCCACTCAACCCAACTATGCTATCCTGTACACTGTGGCCAATGACTACCATGTAGTATGGCCAATTTATCTCCCTTATTCCTAATTCTTTCCCATTTCAAATAAAAACATGAATGAAACAACAAAACGTATTCTTTCATAAACTCAACTTATAGTTTTTATACTGGTTTAGAACTAGAGGACAGGGGCAACCGACCCCAACGTCCACAGGTGGCAGATAGTGGGGCGACCGACCTCAACCAGGCACGTCCACAGGTGGCGGATAGTGGGGCGACCGGCCTCAACCAGGCACGTCCACATGTGGTGGATAGTGGGGCAACCGACCCCAACCAGGCACGTCCACAGGTGGCGAATAGTGGGGCGACCGACCCCAACCAGGCATGTCCACAGGTGGCAGATAGTGGGGCGACCAACCCCAACCAGGCACGTCCACAGGTGGCAGATAGTGGGGCAACCGACCCCAACCAGGCACGTCCACAGGTGGCGGTTAGTGGGGCAACCGACCCCAACCAGGCGCGTCCACAGGTGGCGGATAGTGGAACGACCCCCAGATGTGGTGTCAGCTCAGCTGCAAAATAAGCCAATTATTGGACGAATAAGCAGTCACGGACCAAACGGCGGTATATCCCAACAGGATGGAGCGGGGCAACACAAACTGCTATCCCCACTGAAATACCCCATGAGTCCTAAGACAGGTATATCAATCAAGCAAGTAAGAGACGCTATAAGCGAGGAAGGACACCACGGCAAACAAACCAACCTGCTGCTTCACATGTATCATCATGAGATGAGGAGGCTACGGGTGGCCTGCCGAAGACGGAGTGTGTCAGCTAAGGTGCAGATTACCAGGGAAGATTAGGGCACACACGCACTTACGGGTTATGATCATGAGACAATCCAAACTAACGATATGGTGTCGCTCCTATCGTTTACAACCGGGGAGGAACAGTGTCAGGACTTCAGCCTCGAAGGTACCCACCAAACCAACTGGTGCCTCTGCTAACCTGATGGTCATGGGAAGGCAGAATAGTTTTACTGGCCAACCAACCTTAGAGCCTCAATGGAATGCAGAACGACTGAGGAACAAAAAAACAGAGCTACAAAAGTTCCTCAAGAAAAACAACATTGACATCATCTGCATTTAAGAAACACACCTAAAAGACACACACATATTCTCTATGCAATGATATAAATCATAATAAAAGGGGGGGAGGGGAATCATAACTCTAGTAAAAACTGTAATCCCAGCTGTAGAGATAAACAGATCTGAGGAGGATGAGTTCGAACATCTAACTTTCAAACTACTCTTATCGGATGGAGACACGACAATCACAAACTGCTACAGCCGCCCAGCCACAACCTTAGATATAAATGAGGCGAAACATACAGAGGAAAGGCACATCATACTGGGCGATTTTAACAGCCACTCACTAAGCTGGTGATATGCGACAATGGATCCAAGAGGCGAAGAGATTGAAGATTGGAAGATTGAAAATATACTCGTCCTCAAAATAAACCTGCCAAAAGACAAGCCAACATACTTCTCAAGAGAATGGAAAAAAGTGAGCACACCAGACCTTGCAATAGCAACGGACAACGTACATAAATGTACAAAAAGAACAGTAAATAGGAAGAAAGCGACCATGTGCCAATTACTCTACAAATCTCAGGAAAACGAAGTACGAGAATACACAAAAAAGGAAATTGGGCTCTGTTCAAGGAACTGGCTGGATCAGCTGTGCCAGAACATCACCAAATTCAACAATATAAACAAAAATTTATCAATGCTCAATGAAGCAATAATCCTAGCCGCAAAGACATCGATCCTTCATGGTTATTGGCGAGACTATAAACCATTCTGGAACCATATACTAGAAGAACTACATGGTGACCTAAATGAAGCAAGAGAAACCATGGAGAAAAGCCCTACAGAAGAAAACATCCAGAGACACAATAAGCCAAAAAATGCCTTCAATGAACAGAAAAAGGTAGAAATACAAGGGAGTTGGCATAAAAAGACAAGCAGTTTGAACATGGACAGAGACACAAGTTAGCTATGGAATCTGACAAAAATACTAAATGAGGAAACCAAAGCAAGCTCCGGCATTACTTTGATCAGTGAAATGGAAAATTCTATACAGGAAAGATGGCGACAAATATCTTAGCAGACTCATACAGAGAAGAAAATAATACAATAATCCCACACGCGTGCATCAAACAAGTGCATACTAAAACCAAAAACAAGCTAAACCACAAACCCAGACCCACTCATGCAGTCATCTCTTCCAATGAGAGAACTAAATGTCTCCACAAACAAACTAAAACTCACAAAAGCCCCAGGAGAAGATGGTATCCCCAACAACATGATTAGACATCTAGGACCCACACCCAGACACAAACTTCTATTAATACTTTTCACGGAGCCCCGGAAAATTCCCAGACAAATGGCGGGAAGCAATCATCATCCCCATAAGAAAGAAACAGCAAGATAAAACAAGGAAGTCAAGCTACAGACCAATCAGCCTACTGAGCTGCCTGAGCAAGGTCGTGGAGAGGATTGTCAACACGAGACTAATGATACACCTGGAAAAAACTGTAACCTAGACAACTCAGTCCACATATAGGAAAAATCGTAGCATAGAAGACCAGCTAGTCTACCTCGCACAGGAGGTGGAAGATGCATTCCAAAACAAGGAAAAAGTAATGGCAGTCTTTGTGGACCTAGCAAAAGCATTTGACAAGGTGTGGAAAGATGCACTTGTCCTTAAGATGCTTAAAAATAAAGTGGAAGGAAGAATGTTCAGATGGATACGTGATTTCCTCCGCTATTGAACAGCAAGAGTGAAGCTAGATGGGATTCTGAACCATCGTGTCACTCTCCAGCAAGGAGTGCCCCAAGGAGGAATCATATCACCTACCCTTTTCATCATGTTCATCAATGACATAGTGGAGACAATTCCTAAGCATATCTCCAGGGCTGTCCATGCAGATGATCTTGCAGTATGGTGTGCTGCAGAAAGCCTACTCACTGCTAAACACTGGATGCAGGGTGCACTAAATATTATAGGAAAATGGGCGTCAGACTGGGGAGTCCAAATAAATACCCCAAAGACTAGTAACATTCTTCTCATTATCCAACTGGGAAGAAACGTTCGAACTAAAATTACAGGAAAGGGAAATCACATATGAAGAAAACCCTACATATCTTGGGGTAAAGCTAGACAAAAGGCTCACCTGGAAGCCACACATACACACTAGAAAACAGAGAGCAACAAGAAAACTCTCCCTAATGAAGAAGATGGCAGGCACAAGCTGGGGAGCAAACAGTCGTATTCTCAACAACGTCTATATAGGTACAGTCAAGCCAGTTTTGGAATACGGCATGTCAATCTGGGACACAGCATACAAAACAAATACAAATCGCCTAACAAAAGTTCAAAATTCAGGCCTCCGAATAATCACAGGAGGATTTAAAAGTACCCCAATCCAGGAAAAACACACCAAACAGACGCCTGCATAATAGATGAGAAGAGAAGATGCTCGTGCACAGCAAGAAGTCAAACCATCCCATGCAGACCAAACACACAAATCTAGGGGGAAAAAGAGCTTGAAAAGGACTAGCTTCATACACACATTACAACAAATACAGGGACTTTCTCCCAAGCAAAAGCACAGAAATTGAAATGCTGTTGAACTATGAGGAGCCAAATCACAAATCTAGATAAAGTTTCAATTGACACAGAAGTGCCTGAAATAGGAAAGAAAGATCATCAGGCCACCCCCACCTAAGAGCCAAAGCTCAAGAGATGATTGAAGGCAAATACATTCCCAAAGAATGGACACATGTGTACATAGATGGATCTGCAGAATGGGCCGAATAAAATGGTGGTGAAGGGATCTTTATGAGGCAAAATATCAGAAAGATAACCCATAAGTCTTATTCAACAGGGAAAACTTCCTCTAGCCTGAGGGCAGAATCAATGGCACTTCTCCAAGCACTGAAAATTGTCGCCAAATTGGAGGTTCACACACATGCCAGGATAGTGATCGTCACAGACTGTAAAGCACTACCCGAATCAGTAAATAACACAAATGAGGTCATAACACATAAAATCAGAACAGAACTAAATGCCACACAAAGATCACACTCCAGTGGCTCCCCTATCATTTTGGAATTACGGGAAACGAGAGAGCCGATGCACTATCCAAAGCAGGTGGAAAAAGGGAACAATACACCCATAAAGTGCCATATATGGAGCTAAAGCCATCATTTGCAGCCAGTATAAAATAAAATGAGAGAAAGAAATGGGAGAGAGTAACAGTTCAGACCCAATCCACCAGCTACAAAGACACCAGCAAACTGCAATCTTCTGCATGAGAACGACCACAGCAGACTGCCGGGCCACCTATATCAGCTCAAAATTTCCCAAACAAATGAATGTCCACGTGGGACAGAAGTCCAGACCCCTGAACACATACTTCAAGAATGTCCAGCCTATGAAGAACTAAGATGCCAGACCTGGCCAGATGGAACAGAACTGTGACAAAAACTATGGGGTCACCGCTATGACCTGGAAAGGACTTTGGACTTCATCCTGGCGATAGGACTACGGATTTAGCATGATCAAAAAAAACCTGACCGCAGAAGAAGAAACTGGTTTATAAGACTCTGCAGAGTCTGTATACATAAAAAATACAAGGTTATTCATTTATTTACATAACTGTATATGGTTACATCAATTTCAGTTTAACCTATCTCTATCTACATTCTCTTAATGTCTTTCTGACAATAAGGCGTTTGGAATTCAATAAATTTTGGGTGTATTGCCGTCACATGTGTTTCTGACAATAAGAAGTTTGAGAATTCAACAAATTTTGGGTGTATTATTTACACCTGTGCTTTATTGTCATATGGACAATCATCTACCCCCAGAGTGCATCCCCTGGCCACTTACAGGGTAAGACAAAGAGCTACATCACTTCCATGCATGTCGCAAAAGGCAACTTAAGAGAGTTGTGCATGGAGCTAGCAATATAATTATTGACACAGACACCACTATTGTGCCAGCACACAAAGTCTGTGGCGTGACTGAAAAAAAGACGAGATGACGACCAAGTGATGATCTCCACAGCCATGACACCTTACACATAACCCTGACCCTCACACATAACATTGTCCCTCACACATAACACTGACCCTCACATCTAACACTGACCCTTACACATAACACTGACCCTCACACCTAACGCTGACCCTCACACATAACCCTGACCCTCACACATAACCCTAACCCTCACACATAAGACTGACCCTCACACCTAATACTTACCCTCACAGCTGCAAACAGGATTCCCAGGTCTATGTTTGGAAGACGTTTGAGTGTGACAATGTTCTGAATTCCACTAAAACAGTGAACCAAAAGCTGGGGAATATAGAATGGCCATTTATAATTTAACAAGCATATAAATAGAAATGACACAAATTTTGGAAATTTATTTTTTATAGAGTCAGTAACTAGGGAAGATAGAGTGGTCATTCATCTATCAGTCATATATGTGTGACAGGACCCTGACTATGCAGACGATGTTATCGTACCAGGTACACAGACTCTCTGACACTGATAAGTCCCTTGGTGCACCTTTACATCTGGATCTCTATATTTCATGGGCAAGTATCGAGGGTTTTAGTGACGGCCCTACTCCAACCGGAATCATCGTAGATGGCAACCATGTCGATCCTACCAATGACTTCATCTACCTGGGCAGCAGACGGAAATTTGACATACATAGTAGTCCTGATATTGTTCAAAGGATCGTCTATGAACTACCTGCGATGTCAGCCTTGTCTATGAACTCCCTCCATGGCAGCCTTGTCTCTGAACTCCCTGCATGGCAGCCTTGTCTATGAACTTTCTGCATGGCAGCCTTGTCTATGAACTCCCTGCATGGAAGCCTCATCTATGAGCTACCTGCGATGTCAGCCTTGTCTATGAACTTCCTGCATGGCAGCCTTGTCTATGAACTTCCTGCATGGCAGCCTCAGCTATGAACTCCCTGCATGGCAGCCTTGTCTATGAACTCCCTGCATGGCAGCCTCAGCTATGAACTCCCTGCATGGCAGCCTCATCTATGATTTCCCTGCATGGCAGCCTTGTCTATAAGCTCCCAGCATGGCAGCCTCATCTATGAACTTCCTGCATGGCAGACTCGTCTATGAACTCCCTGCATGGCAGCCTCATCTATGAACTCCCAGCATGGCAGCCTCATCTATGAACTCCCTGCATGGCAGCCTCATCTATGAACTCCCTGCATGGCAGCCTTGTCTATGAACTCCCAGCATGGCAGCCTCATCTATGAACTCCCTGCATGGCAGCCTCGTCTATGAACTCCCTGCATGGCAGCCTCATCTATGAACTCCCTGCATGGCAGCCTCATCTATGAACTCTCTGCATGGCAGCCTCTTCTATGAACTCCCAGCATAGCAGCCTCGCATATGAACTCCCTGCATGGCATACTCATCTATGAACTTCCTGCATGGTAGCCTCGTCTATGAACTTCCTGCACAGAGTCTGGTCCTAGCAGAGGTTCTCCCAGAAAACTAAGCTGTGCCTTACAAACCCTGCATTATTCTAATCCTTTTGTATGTCACTGAAACTCGGACTGTATTGCAAAGAGATCAGAAGAGTCTTGAAGCCTTTCATGTGTGTAGTCAGAGGCACATCCTTGGAATCCATTGGCATGACTGGGTTACTAACATTGAGGTCATCTGACTAAACATCTTGAGAGTATAGTTTCTATGATGTACTGTCGCCGCCTCTCTATCTTCGGTCATGTGGCCCATCTCCCACAGGATATACAAGCCCATCAAATTCTGCATCTGACTGTCGAAACCAAGGGTGAAAAAGGCGTTGTCCCACATGGAGGCGCTTCTGGGGATGCCCGCAGAATACCTGCTGTGACCAATCATTCGAACCCCAACACTTCATGCGACTCAACCATCAGTTAAGGCTACAGACGATGGATACAACCTACGTTCACTTAAGCAGGTTATTATTATTATATTATTTTAATATATAGTGTGTCGGTAACTGGGGAATATAAAATGGTAATTTATCATTAAAAATTCATCAGTAACTGGAGAATATAAAGTTACAAATTATTATTAAAAATTGATAGTGGGATCAATACACTAAGCAGATCATGAGCTAAAGCGGTCAGTAGCCCATAGCTGAATGCAAGCATCAGGGCCGGCAAACCAGAGTTATCAACACCTCCACGCTGTGATCCTGGATAACAGGCTGCAACTTAACTTAACGAACGTCTTTACACTGGTTTAGAAGATTCTGTATACAACCAGTTTCATTTACATTACTTTGCTCTAACATCTATGCATATCCAATCTATTCTTAAATGCATTAATTGTGCCTGTCTCCACTACTTCCTGTAGTATTCATAACTGTAATTCTGGAATCCCACTATCAGCTTTGTCGCTCTTTTTTGTATCCTTTACAGCATGTTTATATCCCCTCTACGATAAGGACTCCACATCTGTACACAGTACTCCAATCTAGGTCTAACTAATGCTTTATACAGTTTGACTATCACTTCCATGCTCCTATGTTTAATATTTATTTTTATCATACCTAACATTGCATTTGCCTTTTTCACTGCTACCTGAACTTGCTCACTCACATTACCTGTATCTATTATAACCCCTAGGTCCCTTTCCTTATCTATCTTTCTAATATTGTTCTCACCCATTCTGTAATTATGTTCCACATTGGATCTACCCATATGGATGACTGTACATTTATCTACATTAAACTTTATTTGCCAGCTTACAGACCATTCTAGAATTTTAACTAAATCCGACCTCAATATATTCACTTCTGCTTTAGATGAGACACTACTGCATAGTTTTGTGTCAACAGCAAATTTTGCAACCATGGATCCCACATCAATGTCCAAATCGTTTATATATATCAAGAACAAAATTGGTCCCAAACGAAGCCCTGTGGCACTCCACGTTTTACTTCACACCACTCATACTCTTTATTTATGCCCATTCTCTGCCTTCTTCCCGTTTACCAATTTTAAATCCATTTGGCAACTTTCCCACTTATTCCATGTGATTTTAACTTTCTAAATAATCTTTTATGAGGTACTCTATCAAAGGCCTTTGCAAAATCTAGATAAATAACATCTACTGCCTCCCCTTTATCTATAATTTGAGTAAACTCCTCCATGAATTCTAATATCTCCCTCTAGTACACCCATGCTGACTATTTCTGATTAGATTAAACTTGTCTATATGCATCACAATGTCTTCTTTGATTATTAACTCTAACAATTTACAGACTTATGCTAGTTAAACTCACTTGCCTATATTTCGCTGGATCTGATTTTTTTCCCTTTTTGAATAAGGGGATCACTCCTGTATCTTTTCAATCCTGTGGAACAATCCCTTTTGCAAGTGATTGAGAACATAATATAGCCAATGGTTTTGTTAGTTCTGCAACAGAGCAGACTGGGTGAAGAAAAGGGATCGAAGAGGAAAGGCTAAGCCGGTGCTCAAAAATGCCTGCTGATGCTATCGGATGTGTCGGACCAATAGGTGCAAATATTACAGTCAAGCTGCTACTTACAAATCTCTGTTCAGGGCTTGGTAGCGGGAGATTCAAAATGAACAAATGTAGAAGAAGAAGATGAGCAGTAGAGTGGTAGAATCATTGCTTCTTATGGTTAAGGTATTTCGTTCAATCACCTATTCAATCTCCACTTTCTTGAGTGTGCCCAATCCATCTCCCCTTTCTAGGTTGCCCAATCCAACTCCACTTTCTAGGCTACCCAATCCATCTGCACTTTCTTTGGTGTACCCAATCCATCTGCACTTTCTTGGGTGTACCCAATCCATCTGCACTTTCTTGGGTGTACCCAATCCAACTCCACCTTCTAGGCTACCCAATCCATCTGCACTTTCTTGGGTGTACCCAATCTATCTCCACTTTCTAGGCTGCCCAATCCATCTGCACTTTCTTGGGTGTACCCAATCTATCTCCACTTTCTAGGCTGCCCAATCCATCTGCACTTTCTTGGGTGTACCCAATCTATCTCCACTTTCTAGGCTGCCCAATCCATCTGCACTTTCTTGGGTGTACCCAATCTATCTCCACTTTCTAGGCTGCCCAATCCATCTGCACTTTCTTGGGTGTACCCAATCTATCTCCACTTTATAGGCTACCCAATCTATCTCCACTTTCTTGGGTGTACCCAATCTATCTCCACTTTCTAGGCTACCCAATCCATCTCCACTTTCTTGGGTGTGCCCAATCCATCTCCACTTTCTTTAGTGTGCCCAATCCATCTCCACTTTCTCACCACAATCTCAAGCTGTATTGGATGTTCTCGCATTCTTTGCCAACATATCTGTTTGTTATCATCTGATGCTCTTAGTTTCTTGACATGTTTCTGAGCCCATTTACATGAAGTGAATCCCAAGACCCCTTACTGAGGACGAAAGATTATAACTACTGCACCTCCATATAATTCTATGAGGGGCATTCTGAAAGTAATCCTTCCTATTTTACTATGATGTCCCACGACATCAGAAGTGGATTTTAGCAGTAAAACAGTAAAGTCTGAGCCTTGCCGCCAATATCTGTAAAATTGTGTTCCTGTCCAACAGGTGGCAGTGGAGGAGCAGTCTTATAAAATGGCGTCTGTCATGGAAGTGTTTTATAAACAGAGGTGCGTTATTGATTTCCTCCATGCGGAAAAATTTGCTCCAATTGACATTCATCGACCTTTGCTGAACATCTACGAAAATCAAACAATGGATCTTAGCACAGTGAGGCGGTGGGTTGTGCGTTTCAACAGTGGCAAAAGCGACACGAAAGCCAAGACACATTTCCGACAGCCATGCACAGCAGGCACACCGTGCAATGTAGAACGTCTCGATCAGCTCATCTGCGCAAATCAGAGGACTACGACCAGGGAACTGTCTACGGAGCTGGATATAGGACTCAATGCGTTGGAATCTATGATGGAAATGTTGGAATATCACAAAGTTTGTGCCAGGTGGGTCCCCCGAATGCACAGACAGGAACAGAAAGAACATTGCATCCAACAGCATTGGAAGAAAGTTTGGGAGCCAGTATATCAGCTCTATGGAATGAATCAGGTAAGCAAGGCAGCTGTCAGAAAGCAAGCAATACTTCAATGGCTACCATTCCCCAGTGATGTACCGAGGAACAAGAAGGCAGATCTGCTTGCAATAAGGGGAGGAGATTGTCAACAAAAAGAAATATACTTTGAGAAAAAGAGAGCTATCCAGGCTGTCAGAAGAATGGATACATGTTTATACTTATGGGTCTGCTTTTAAGGTCACCATTAAAGCGGGATATAGAGTATACATAGAGTATCAAACAGAGCATCTGATGAGCTGTTTGATGCCTGGGGGAAGATATGTTCAAATTTTGAGGCAGAAATAACAGCATTAAAACAGCTCTATACCACTTGAGGACTGTATTTTATGCTTTCCTATCAAAAGCCCAAAGCATCGTAATCTTTACAGATTCATAATCTGTCCTTCAAGCTCTGGAAGATGGTGATCATTGTAAGCCTGAACCAATCCAAATATCCTTAGATGACAACCAACTTCTCACATCCTATGAAATCAGAATAGTTATACAATGAATCCCTGGTCACTCAAATACACCTGGCAATGACAAGGCAGACAGACTGGTTAAGAAAGGATCAAGTCAAGAACAATACACACCAACAACCCTACAGACAGTCAAACATCTGCAAACAAGAGGACTTGCTGAATAGATGGGCAATGGGAGATACTGGGAGAGAAATCTACAAACACATGGCCATCCCAAATTCCAAATAAACAATCGACCTCCTGAAATGGAGAGACCAAAGCACCATTTTCCGACTTCACACTTAACATATACAACTTAACAGTTGTGACAGTTCAGCTGGAGCGTGGGTGCTTAGGGCAGGGAAGATTGGGCTGGCCACTCTAAGAAATAAAGGTTGCCTGAATGCGTTGAGCAAACGCAAGTCACGCCAGGGTCAATCACCATTTCAACACTAGGTCGACAAAGAAACAAAGGGTTGGGAACACGTTAGGTGGAAGACTTTTTCTGGCTCAGGGGTGGGTGTCGGAGTTGAGTATATGTGAGTGCACAGATCGACTAAGTAAGTGATCTAAGTATATGTGAGAGCACAGATCGACTGAGTAAGTGATCTGAGTATATGTGAGTGTACAGATCGACTGAGTAAGTGATCTGAGTATATGTGAGTGCACAAATTGACTGAGTAAGTGATCTGAGTATATGTGAGTGCACAAATGGACTGAGTAAGTGATCTGAGTAAATGTGAGTGCACAAATTGACTGAGTAAGTGATCTGAGTATATGTGAGTGCACAAATTGACTGAGTAAGTGATCTGAGTATATGTGAGTGCACAGATCGACTAAAGTAAGTGATCTGAGTATATATGAGTGCACAAATAGACTGAGTAAGTGATCTGAGTATATGTGAGTGCACAGATCGACTGAGTAAGCGATCTGAGTATATGTTAGTGCACAAATTGACTGAGTATACGTGGACTGAATACGTGATTTGATTATGTAATCTGATCGTGAGGACGAGTTTGTTGATTGGGTGTTGAGGGTGCAGAAGAAGGACAGCAAGCTAACTGGAGCCATTAAGTTATAGTAAGAATAGTTGTTGAGGTTATAAAGTTAAATTGTTGCAGGTATAGACTTAGAACCTGGATTTGTTGGTAGTTACAGAAGTCATATACACAGCAATTGCTTATATCTTCTGTTGTAGTTCAATATATATTATGATTATTTTGTTTTGAAGTTCTTTGCTTTTTGTTGATATTGTGCAACGATTATTCTTGTAATAAATTATATTGTTTTGTTTTATGGTCAGGATAGTGTTACTGTGTTTAAGTCATGTCAGGGTGTAGATATATGGTGTCTCTTAAGATAAGTAAACTACACAACTTAAAAGCCTACGCTGTCACATGTCTTAATTTGGTCAGAGTGACCAGGATATCTTTGATAGAATAATTACTCAGCTAAACATAGACGCTACTACACAGTCATATGAACAGAGTCCAACCAGAACAGACTCTAGAGTGCCGACTGTGCACACATCCCTATGAAACTGTTGAACATCATCTTTTTTAATGTCCGGTGCTTGCCGGTGTTAGAAAAGAGCTTCTCCCTCCAAGGCCAGACAAATGTAACACATTGTATGGAACTAAACAGCAGCTTACAAACACTTGCAGATACCACTATATGGCATCAGGCAAGAGCCCATAGGCTGCTGGATCATTAACCAACCATTCCACTGTGATGTTCCAGGAACAAGAAGAAAAATACTTTGAGAAAAAGAGAGCTATCCAGGCTGTCAGAAGAGAACAGAATAAATCCAATGACATTTTCACCATAAATTTCACAGATCTAATGGTGAATTTCAGTAGGTCAAATTTTTTCTGCATTAAAAAAAAACCAATTACAGACCGTATTTCATAATCGGCCTTCGATTGCCCTAAACATATTGAAGGCCCAATAACAACTTCAATCATAAAATAAAAATCCCAAAATGCAGTCTGTGTGTTGCCAATGGATAATAGAATCAATTGTGCATGCACATAGCAAAATTTTCGATGATGGACAATGATCATAAGCAAACAGAAGTTGCTTCTGAACATCCCTCGTAGTAGGATTGATATGACATTAAAGAAAGACAATCCTACAAACCTGATTTCTCATGTGTACACCCATTTTCAGGTGTGGAGCTCTGTGTAAAAGGTGTACAAAGGTATCAAAGCTTGCAGAAAGATACCGAACTTCAATACAGTCAGCATGGTTTGGCCTGCAGACAAAAAGAAGACATGTTCATGATTCTTGGCTAGAAAAACAATTATGCTTGTTCACTCCTCTTCTACCATAGAGAGTACAGCAGTGCTTCCCAAATTGCCCAATTTTGCATATCAGAAAGCCCGTTTACACAATGTAGGCCAAAATCTGTTTACACAATGTAGGCAAAACTCTTTTTATACAATGAAGGAAAAAAATCCACTGGTGACTTGCCAGGTAAATCCCAGTATCTGTTACCAACCGTTAAGTTGGTAGCCCCTGGAATATACGATCGCCTATTTTTGGGACTGGTGGTGATGAAAGCATAAATTAGAGCAAGGTAGACCTGGAGCCTGTCAGGCACCAACAATGCCATTCTTCTAACCACATAACCAAGACCTGATGTTATAGCCATACAGTTCCCATTTTGCAACATATTTTCTGTACAGCGAGAATCCCTAGAATAATTTGAGTAGATTTTTCACTTCAATTTTGCCCGAGCAGGGGCCGTAAAGCCTACTCTTTATGAATTCCAACTGCCAGGGGATTTTTAACATGAGCACCACGTATATGTTTGAAACATTGTCCATATTTGAAACATCTCTAAACAATTTAGCAACCACACAAAACCAGTGTAATTATTCACTATGAATATTTCACGGCGGCCTTTGAGGAAGTCTTCAAACAACTCTACTGGGAGGACATTTGTATCAAAATATAGACAACGAAATGCTTAATCATCTATGGTTTGCTGTGGACGTAAATCATTCTCAGCCACAGCGTCAGACAAGCTGAGAAGTGCCTAAATGAGCTAAATGAAGCTAAAATAGCCGTAGGTCTAAGACTAAACAGACAAAAAAAACTCAGTACATGCTGAATATATTTTGTTCTCAGGAGGAACTAATGGTAGGAAATGTTCCCATTAAAAACATAAATCCTTACATCTACCTGGGCCAGTAAATTACGAACTCTCATCAACTAAATCGTGAGATTTCAAGGAGAATAGCAGCAGGTTGGCTCAGTATTCACTAAATCAAACCCATCCTTCAGCAGATGAAAAATGACAAGACGAGGTCTCACATATTTGACAGTGTGGTCTCACTATGAGACCGCATACACAGCACTGACATTAGGCGCTAGACTTCTTTCAACGACGTCGTGGATACAGCGCTATTAAGAAAATACAGATGGGCTGGTCATGTTATACGTTTGTCTGACAACCGATGGACACATACAGTTATGTACTGGTGGCTCTATAGCTTTCGACAGCCTCCAGGACGTCCACCAATGAGATGGAGAGATGGCCTTCGAGAGGTTCTTAGTACAATGTGGTTCTCTAAGGCAAAGGACATATATGAATTTACACATCATTTGGCTACCTGGCATCAGACATTCAATGTCTGATTGAATACTAGAATTACAAGTTACAAAATATTTCTTCACCCAGGTCTCAGCTAATTTCTTTGTTATTTACTTGTTAAGCAAAGCTTTAGGAGCAAGTGGAGACAGAGCACACCTGACATCAGGAGCAAGTGGAGACAGAGCACAAGTGATATCAGGAGCAAGTGAAGACAGAGCACACCTGACATCAGGAGCAAGTGGAAACAGAGCACACCTGACATCAGGAGCAAGTGGAGACAGAGCACACCTGACATCAGGAGCAAGTGAAGACAGAGCACACCTGACATCAGGAGCAAGCGGAAACAGAGCACACCTGACATCAGGAGCAAGCGGAGACAGAGCACACCTGACATTAGGAGCAAGTGGAGACAGAGCACACCTGACATCAAGAGCAAGTGAAGACAGAGCACACCTGAACATCAGGAGCAAGCGGAAACAGAGCACACCTGACATCAGGAGCAAGTGGAGATAGAGCACACCTGACATTAGGAGCAAGTGGAGACAGAGCACACCTGACATCAAGAGCAAGTGGAGACAGCACACCTGACATCAGGAGCAAGTGGAGACAGAGCACACCTGACATCAGGAGCAAGTGAAGACAGAGCACATCTGACATCAGGAGCAAGTGGAGACAGAGCACACCTGACATCAGAAGCAAGTGGAAACAGAGCACACCTGACATCAGGAGCAAGTGGAGACAGAGCACACCTGACATCAGGAGCAAGTGGAGACAGAGCACACCTGACATCAGGAGCAAGTGGAGACAGAGCACACCTGACATCAGGAGCAAGTGAAGACAGAGCACACCTGACATCAGGAGCAAGTGGAGACAGAGCACACCTGACATCAAGAGCAAGTGGAGACAGAGCACACCTGACATCAGGAGCAAGTGAAGACAGAGCACACCTGACATCAGGAGCAAGTGAATACAGAGCACACCTGACATCAGGAGCAAGTGGAGACAGAGCACACCTGACATCAGGAGCAAGTGGAGACAGAGCACACCTGACATCAGGAGTAAGTGGAGACAGAGCACACCTGACATCAGGAGCAAGTGGAGACAGAGCACACCTGGTCAAAGAGGGAAAACTGACCTAAAAATGCCATGCTGAAGTTGTGACATCACAAGACAAGAATTCAAGTATTTACCTGCACTACATGGTAACATACATAACAAACAACAGAAAAGAAAGTGAAGTAATTGGCAGCCTGGAATTCAAGCGCCAAACTTTCAGATCATGAAATCACCTTGCCACAAGAGAAAAATTATTTCAGCACTAGACGAGCGAGACATGCTAAAGAATGTATCACAACTGGAGTAGCCTTTCGTCATTCAACACTTGCAACTATAGAATATAGTCTGATTTCAATCCAAACAAATTTTTCTATTCAATGACTTACTTGCCTTCCTATCATCAAGCATTGATCATACACCTTAAATACCTGTGTCCCAGGTAGACAAACAATGAATGGTAGTAGTTTAAACTAACAGGCATAGTGAGGAAGGGAATATGGAGAACTTCGAGACAGAATGTTTGTTCGTGACAGCGATCACACAACAAGTATTTACTGGTTTGAATTCTGGACTGCTGTGTATGTTACTCGTGTGCAGATCAATATTTGTCTTGTGATCATTGTCACAAACAAACATTCTTTGTTTTCAACTTGCTGCCTCAAAGTTTCCACATATCCCTTTCCTTCTCGATACCAGTAGCTTCATAAACAACATATCTGGATCATGTCAGAGAAAACAGCCAAACATTTAAACTCAATATGAGTAGCTTCATCAACAGCATATCTGCATCATGTCAGAGAAAACAGCCAAACTTCTAAACTCAATATGAGTAGCTGCATAAACAGCATGATGATGATGATGTTTGTCCATCATATGTGATGAAGACCACTTTCTCTGTTCAGTCGTGTGGACAGTCTTTTCTCTTACTGTGTCTGCTGAAATTGGTGACTTGCGCCACGATTTGGATTAAAGTGAAAAAGAAACTGCATTTTTTGTCAACATCACTCTTTCATCCTGAGCTGCATTTGACCAGTGGCAAAACATTATCGAGACGGCTGGAGATAGCACAGAATGCATATTTTACCTCAGTGATTGCTCCAGAAGCACATTCCGTAAGGCAGCAGAGGGGAGAAATGACATGTATCGTTGTGTGTCTTGTCTTTTCCAAAACTGGAAGAGGTCATAGGGACATCACACAGCGTTTAAGTGATGTGTTGGGCATCTCTCCTGGGTGACATATTCTAGTCCATTATAGTCCCGTGTCTATATTTTTCAGTCACATCAAAACAGACACTGTCTGCAGCTAGGGCAAAAGCACCAATCTCATGAAGTTCAGCATATCTACATCAAGTCAGAGAAACCAGCCAAACATCTAAACTCGTAACTTCATAAACAGCATAACTACCTCATGCCAGTGAAAACAGCCAAACATCTAACAGCCTCCACCACTACATCATCCTCACATGTTGTGTCGTCCGTCAGCTGCAACAATAGGCCTTTACCACCAACAAGGACATCATGGAATTTCTGAAAAGTCACAAGAAAGTGTGAAATACTCATATGTTTGTGTTTCTTATGATGGACAGTCATTGGGTAACAGGAATTTTATTATAAAGTGTATGTAAGAGTATATACATTGGAAAATCATATTTCGGGACACAAACTTGCACCGTGGAAGAACAAAAAGAGTTTTTTTTTGTTTTATTGTGGTCAGAGAATGTGAAACCTTCTGAAATCTACAGAAGAATGAATGTTCAGTATGGAGACAGTTGTTTGAGTAAATGGTGAATAAGTAGATCGATTTCAAAAAGGAAAACAAAGCCTTGTTGATGAACCCTGAAGTGGGAGACCAGCAAAGCATGGCAACTGACACAGTGAAACAGCAGATCAACTAGCTAGTCAGTGGAAACAGGTGAGTCACTGTTAATGAATTAGCTGTAGATTTCAAGATGAGTCCAGCAATGCACACAAAATCGTCAATGATGACCTCAGTTATAAGAAAGTGTGCAGATGGGTTCTAAGGCAGCTGACGAGGTAATGGAGGTGGAGTAAAATTGGTTAACGATCACACTGAAAAAAGTTTTTCTAGAGCTAGTGGATTGGTGGACCAAGTGTGTTGTCATGTTGGGGGACTATGTAGAAAAATAAGACACAACATATTTCTGGTTCATACTCTTGTTAAAGAGCTATTAATAAATTTCCTGTTCCTTAATAGCTGTCTCTCGTAATATAGAGTTTTCGACAGCCTGCAGCAACTTTGGTTTTATGATCAACACTAAAAATAACTGAAGCACTCTTCTAGAATGCTTCCTGGAATCTGTACATTGAACCAAACATTACCATACAGAAACAGTGTTTCCAGGAAGTCGATAGCTTCATCTACGAGGCGTGTTCAAATTAAACCGAACCAAGCTGAAACAAGTGAACATACGTACGATGCGCATGATGACGCCACTTCTGGTGTTAACAGCGCATACCAACCACCAAGTTTGCAAAATTTCATTATCCTCCGACTTATAGTTTCCTCAGCAGACCGCTGTAAACATGGCGAGTGTGATACGGAATCCGTCCAGAGTTGATCCGCAAGCGGTGATTAGGTTTCTAACAGCTGAAGGATGTCAACCAGTTGACATTCATCACAGAATGCAGGCAGTGTATGGTGACACAAGTGTGTCGAAGACAACAGTGAAGAACTGGAAAACGAGGTTTAAAGAAGGACGTGAGTTAACGCAACAATATGCATCTGACCTGGTCTCTGAAGATCTTTCTTTAATTCATGTAATTCTTTAAACATCATGCGCACCGTACGAATGTTCACTTGTTGCAGTTTGGTCTGTTTCATTTGAACACGCCTCGTACCTAGACAGTACCCTCGCTAGAGAGGAAAATATCGACTTTGAGGTTAGCTGCATGGCATCAGTATCACCACCAAGGTTAAAGTGTATCATGCTGTAGTGTTATCCATTGTGCCACCTGCTTGCAAACTATGGACAGTGTATAGCAGACATTCCAGACAGCTAAATCCTTTTCACTTGTCAACCAACATCAGGCTCACCCTGGGGGCCATTCTTCCCCTTCTCTCTCTTCTCTTACCTCACTCTGTTTCATTTGACTCTGTCCTACAGTCACACTCTTGCACAACTTTCACACGAGCCCTCATGGTGAGGCCCTTCCATTGCACTTTGGTTGGGCTAGCTTCTGAGGGCGCACAAACCTAGCATAGGTACATACAGACGCACACATGCATCCAAGCACTGGTTTATGCGTCCTGATATTGCCCAATGGACTACGGTCTGGGGTGGAAAATGGCGTGCCTCCGCCAGTAGAAACTAGTGAGGCAAACATCTAAGCAACAACAAAAAAATGTCTGCATGGGCTGTTCAGGTTCGGGTAGCAGGACAAGGTGCCTAACTTTAAAATTCTTAATAAGACTCACTTATTGAGCATCCATACGCTTCTGCAACAAGCCCAGATAAGATGTACAATGAGTGCATCTCCAAGCATCTGTTATACTGTCAGCTCAGAACAGGCAGCAGCTGATTAGGAGGACAGAAGAAACATTATAGAGACACCTTGACAGTGTCTCTGAAAAGCTTCAACATTGATGCCACTCCTGAGAGCTGTTTGCACAGAACCGTTCTCCCTGTCGTGGTAGTATCACCAAAGGTGCTCAGATTGCAGAAAGAAACTCAGACTAGACATACACGAATGAGCAGAAAAAGAGCAGATGCACAACTCCACACATGAGTGCCCTGGGTGTGGCAAAGTTTGCTGTACCATGATTGGTCTCTATAGTTATATGAGAACACATCTCCCAGCACAAGTCTGATGCTGTCACCATCTTCGCCTGCTATGAGCAAATATTATTATTATTAATATAGAATTAGATATTGTTGTTGAATGTCCACATTGATTAAGTTTACTCTTTGGTGTGCCCCAAAAAGGACATTATGGGGTGGATTGCTGGAGTCTTTCTTACATCCTGAGCATGCTGATGAAAGTGGACCAGGGTCGCCCAGGCAGTTGTGCAATGCTTGACTTTATCTGCATTTCATTCACTACTACTTTCCCTCATCTCGTTAGCCATATAACCATGAAACAGCCTGTTTCAAATTACATTTACCTAGCTGTCTCTTGTGGCAAGGTGCTTCCATCATCTGGAGGTTCGGTGTTCAAATTCCAGGCTGGCCATTATTTCACTTTCTTTTTTTGTTATTCGTTATATGCGAGGCACGTTCACATGAAACTGAACCTAACTGCACCAAGCTAACATATGTTCGATGCGCATGATGACGTCACTTCTGGCATAAACAGCACATGGCAACCGTCAAGTTTGCAAAATTTCATTATACTCTGACTCAAAATTTCTTCAGCAGACTGTTGAAAACATGGCGGTTGTGATACGGAATCCATCCAGAGTTGATCAGCGAGTGGGAATTCGGTTTCTAACAGCTGAAAGATGTCTACCAGTTTGACATTCATTTTTGAATGCAGGCAGTGTATGGTGACAAAAGTGTGCCGAAGACAACAGTGAAGAACTGGACAACGATGTTTAAGGAATGACGTGAGTTAAGATGAATTTATTTAGGTTTCATCCCTTCGTTGCTGAAATAATGGATAACAGAATGCTGCTCATATTTAGTGCATGTCAACAGTGTGGCAGCCATCTTTTAACTGCAATTATGACATCATGTTGTTCGTCTGCACCGTGATGGTACATGCAGAACACTCGTGACATCTTTATCAACCATATTAACAAGTTACAATACAAAGGCATGGTTTTTCTAATTTATATCCCACTTTTAAGGTTTTCATTTGAAGCCCCCACTTATATATTCCTTCAGGTGTCTTCTGTCATGTTTATTACACTGATAAAACTAAGTGAATAATGGGAAGCATTACATTGCATGTTGTGAACAGATTTAGATAATGGTTAAGAGCAATGGCATGGTTCATCCTTACCTCTATACGATACGTATTGTTTTCACAGACAGCACATAAGGCACTGAGAATTTCTGTATGCACAAAAGTGGGGCATTGCTGGAGAGAATCAGTCAGGAACTGAACGAGGACATGCAGGTCAGCTGTGGCCAAAACAACCTTCAGAAACAAACAAGAAAACATCAGTGACTATACACAAAATATGAGGTATAATCCGCACAATTTGTTCTTGGCCTGCTAAAACTCAGGTGCTTATTATATTAAAGGTAAAAGTAGGTCCCACGGAAACAACTGCTGTCAGGGATGAAGGTAACGATTCATGGACTAAACCGCAGACTATGTGAGGTGGGGTGGACAGTTCCCTTCCTTGCTGTTTATACCTTCCCCAACTCATACATCTGGTACCCATTTACAGCTGGGTTGACTGGAGGAGCGGTCAAACCAAGAACAATCCCGCCCTGATTTTTTTTTTGTCCATCCGGGATTTTGAGCCCTGATATGGTGTAATCCCAGTCTTAGCAAGCCAGCTCACTGTCGACTAGGCTACACAATTCACTATTATTATATGCAAGTACTCGAAAATATGCTATTTTCGATACCAAAGGTAATCTACATTGGAAAGTTTGTAGCAACTTGACAGTGAAAATGGCAGAAAATTGAATGTGCCATATGTTTTCTAGTGAGAGCACTGACGAGGTAGTCCAAAGTACCAAAAATGTAGATGTTGCGTACCTTATTTATGTTTGTTACTATTCATACTTTCAGTTTGTTAACAAATGTTTCATAAAATAAAATCTTGAAAAATGACGATGCATATGATATACGTTAATTTTCATTTTACCAGAAAATTCTGGGCTAAATTGAGCATACGTATTATACGCAAGATTTTATGATAGTTGTGGAAGCTACTCATAGTTGGGTTCATCATTCTTGACAATTATTCTCTAGTAGCAGGTTACAGTGGCTCTTCTGATACACGCAGGAAACAACATTATCCTAAAATTGATCAGAAGAACATGTGGAGTACAGCCATCTGCCCTCCAGACATCAGCTATCGCCCTGTGCCTCTCAGTAGCAGAATTCTCTGCGCCAGTCTGAAGAAACTCTGCCTATGCAAAACTCATTGATGTAACAACAAACGAGGCAGACAGGATAGTGCCAGAATGCCTAAGACGACCCCCCCCCACTGCTAAAATATACTCTATAATTGGCATAGCTCACCTGCCATCAGAAGAAGTGTGGCTGCTAAAATTGAACGAGAGAAACAGGAAAACGACACTAGACGCCCAATGTTTGGACACCAGGAGCACACAATCATAAGACTCAAATCCAGGCATAGTTTTCCTAAATCAACAAAGCCTATGCAGTCAAGCCCTGAAAGGTGTTGCACTAAATTATGGCACAAAATGATACAGGACCCAAGAATCGAGCCTCGAGAGGAACCTGCCCCTGGACATCACTTACGCTATTCACTTTGGAAGACAATAAATAGACTTCAAACTGGCGTATCACAATATAGGAAGAACATAAAGAGATGGGGCGTCTCAGACGGCGATACATGTGGTACAAGATCCAGGTTATCTGATGATTTGTCCCAACCTTCCGGATACATGTGGCGAAAGTGACATTTTGTGGGGCGAACGACAGAGCAATTCAAGTCATCGAACACTGGATGAACGCTATATGACGTGGTGATTGGACACGGAAAGTAAGTTAAGTAAGTGGCTCTTCTTACATCCCTGGGTATACTGAGGAAGGTGGACCTGGTCTTCCTCAATGTAGTGCGATGCAATGCTGCTCAGTGGTCACTGAACAGTGTTGTTGTTCAAATTATTTGATGATGTTTCTTTGGTAGCAGGTTACAGTGGCTTTTCTTACATCCCAAGGCGTACTTGCAAAGATAGATCATGGTCCTCCTGGATGTAGTACAATGTGAGGCTCTTCAGCAAGCTCACCACTATGGAAATCACAATGTTAACCACCACCTCATTGATCATATTGATGTGGGATCAAGATGCTGAGCAGCGCCTAACCGTTGTAGTCAAAAGGTTAAGGCACTCCCCTCTCACAGTGATGAACGGAAACAGTGGGCGATCGAATTCCGCAAGTTTTAAGCGACCCCTGGTCTCACGAGAAGTAAGACCAGAGTGCCTGCATCCCAAGTTACATCCAGTTGCCTCGACCAATAGTCTTGCCAAGGTAACTCGGGACAAGAGAGTGAGATTGATGACCAGCGCATATTCTTCCTCACTATAATCTAAATACAGCGCACATCCCATTATTAAGACAAAACTGTCTGATGTTGTGGCCATCATCGCTTGCGGTGGGCAATAACATGTCTGACTATAGGTTGATGCAACCTTGGAGTAGCAACTAACTCTCTATTGAGTTTCCGTTTCCTTTTGGCGTTGTCTCTTCCCTTCCCTGTGTTAATATGGTTTTTTTCGACCAGCATGAGGTGGCTCTTCAGGCTGCATCTCCATTTGAATGGTCTGCAGCTATGTCTTTCCAAGATGACAGATCCATATCCAGAGCCTTCATGTCCCGCTTACATGCGTCTTTCAACCGCAGTTGTGATCGGCCAGTAATCAATACGCCAATAATATCAGGTAGAAAAGACTGGATAGTCCAGTAAAACAGCTTTCATAGGAGCAACAGCCTTGACAACAAACATCTGCTGCCTTGCAGGTATGCTGGGGACAGCCAAAGACTAGGGAAGCAGCCTCAAAAACATTCATGCAGAAGATGGATGTACTGGGCCCAGGGGTGTAAGACACAGTCCAACGCAATCCATCTCATAAAGACATGAGAAATGGTTTTGTCTGAGCCATTGATGTGGATCTCAAATAAGGACTATTGATGTGAGTGTTCGATGTCGAACAAGGACTATTGGTGAGGGTGTTCGATGTTGTGGAGCAACACAAGACCAAGACCACCTGATGATCTGACCAAACCTCCCTGAGACTTGCAGTATGGACGACCTGCTGAGAAGTAGCGACAGGGCAATCCATGTGGTTGAGTACTGGAAGAATGATGTGTGACGTAGTGCCTGGGACACGGAAAGTAAAATAAGTTAAGTACTATATAGTGTGGATTGATCATTTCAACTGTAGGCACATCTTTATACTGGTTTAGAGGGGAAGAAGGCTAACGTCTGGTCAGGCAAAATATACTGATCAGACATGTTAGTCAGGGTCAGGCTAAACATACTGGCCAAGACCCTTACATCGGCTTCCTAGTAGCCCTACCGGGAAACAGGCTGTTTTCATGGCAGCCTGGCTAGTGAAGTGAGGGATCGACGTTATCCCTGTAGTAATGAGTGGCATGGAGATGAAGCCAAGCATAGCACAACTGCCTGTAGGACCCCAGTCCACTTTCATCAGCATGCTCGGGATGTGAGGAAAGTTACTGCACCTTAACGTCCTTTTCAGGGCGCACACAAAGAGTAAACCTACTCATTGTGGTCATTCGAAACAATAACATACTGGTCTAGAAGACTATGCAGAGTCTGTATACAACCAGTTATTTTTTACATTCACTTGATCTAAAAATGTCCTATGCACAACCAATCTATTTGTGAATGCATTAATTGACCCTGCCTCCACTATTTCCTGTGGCAATGCGTTCCAATCTTTCACCACTCTCTGACTAATTAAATATTTCTTGGTATTTAATCTGGAACTTTCTTTAAGTAATTAGTGGCTGTGCCCTTTTGTTCTAGTAGGCAGCTGTATTTTGAAAAACTTGTTTCAGTCTAATTTATCCTTTCCGTTGATTATCTTATAAACCTGTATTAAATCACCTTGAATTCTTCTCTTTTCTAGACAATGAAGGCCAGTGTTTTTCCTCTTAACTGTAATTCTGTCCAATCATCATGTATATCTGTCACCCACAACACCTCGCTCTTGTTATCTTGATGTCTGAGGTGTTATTGTACAGCAGGTGCCACTTGTCTGAGGCAACTCGCACATAAGCTTTGACCAGTGTCAATTCATGTCTGGATGTTACAGACAGTTCTAGCATGTACCTCATCTTTAATAATCGGGGTATCTCTTGTGCAACCCATATCTTTATGGTGTGAAGATACAAGTTTATATGAGTATTGTGGCAGGAGTGTACCTACATTTACACCAAAACATGCCTTTATCAGGAACTGGACAAGCAAATACAACACAAATGAAAATAGTGAAATAAGTTGAACGATGAAAATGACATTTGTGATGTTTTGCATTTTACAGTGAAGCTGCGATATGTGTCTTTTGACCCGATATATCCAATTTCAGCATGCCATTTTTGAGACAAAGTATGCCTTCCCTCCTCGATCCCTAATCTCTTGTCCAGACTGCATGGTTGCAGTTTGTTTCCAGGGCCACCACTTGGAGCCAGAATAGGGTCTTAATCAGCTATGGGTCACTAACCCTGATGTAAGCAGCCAGCTATGAGTCACTGGCAGCTGTCAACTTATTCACTGCAGCATCTTCAGCCCACTATCGTTTATCAAAATGAAACAAAACTTTAATCAAATTAAAAAATTCACCACACATAGACAGTCAGAGAGAAAGCTTGACCTACATTTTTTTGGACACAGAAGCTGACTATGACGTAGACGACCTTGGTCACAATTCTGTCCAGGTGTAGTGGCACAATGCGAGCAAGGTGAGCAAGTAACTCACTGCCTTCCTAGAAATAAATGTATAACTATCAATAAGGGTATTAATAGCAAAGTACATATTATACAGAAGTGTTTCGCTTCATGAACGCCTGCTCATATGGACGCCTTCAATAAAAAAGCAGAACCAAAGCAAAGTTTGCTCTTAGGAACATTTTCTGAGCATTATTTTTAAACAAACTAGCCAGTTTGTATTAAAATTGACTGTGTGTATCATGTGTTTCTGACAGATGTAATGTGGCAAACAAAGGACAACAAAGGAATTAACAAGCAGGGTGCAGCTGTTTTTTAAAATCAGTGTCCTTTTCAACTCCTGAGTCTTCTCCAGATGTCAAGTCTTACTAACATCTGTCTAGCTCTTTCCCACAGTTCTATATTCAGTTACTTTATTATACCATTTTAATTCCTCTATTCAGCACAGGCATTCATTGATGAAGAAAGCTTTAACACTTTTCATTGTAGTTTTTGTTGTTCTTCACATTACAGAGCCATACAAAAGGTTTTCTAGTTGAAGATCTGTGATTTTGTGGTGGAATTAATTTCTTTCCTTTTCCACATATTCCATAAACCAATTAAGACCCTTCTCACGTTTTGTTTTCTTAATATTTTTATATCTCTATCTGTAACCCTTACTTTGTGTATATTGCTATCAAGGTAAATGAATAATTCTACCTTTTGTTGTATTGTGTCTCCCAACACAATCTGATTGTCATTATGTGCTTTTATTCTCATAATCTAAGGGGTTTTTATCTATGTGTATCGTCTAGACAAATTTGTGTGATCATTCGTTTAGTATTTATATTTTTTTTTTCATCTTGCTGTGATGGCGGAAGGTAGAAGAGCCAAGTCATCTGCAAAGTTCAGATCACCAAGTTGTTTTGTCAAATGCCATTTAAATCCCCTGAAATCATAAAAGATTTAGAAAATAAAATTATCACCAGAAACATAGATATAACTCATAGTGCTAACAATGGAAATATACTCCAAAAAATTCCTTGCAGTAGTTGAGGTACTGAAGGCTGCTGCTAAGCTTGTAATCCAAGATGAGGATATTCGCAGAGAAAACAATAGTATTCCAGACTAATGCTTCGTCAGCATTAGTGACTCTAAATCAACGTAAAGACGGAGATCTCGAGCAATGCATTCACTCCCTGACCCATATCTCAGCATAACACTCAGGGTTAGTCATGCAGTGCGTCCCTCCCACTGCAATATCAAAGGTAATGAAGCTGCTGACAAGCAAAGTGTGGAGGAGCTTCCCTACAAACAAACCTAAACATTACATATAATGAGGCCAGCAAAGATCATATCGATGGTCCCAGAGTTCTTTCTAAAGCCACATTGAGTCTCAGGAAAAATCCATTTGGTCTGCGGAGAAGTATTTTTGCAAGCACCTTCCCTCCTACGCACAGCAAAGACATCCCTCAGTAGTTATCAAATATTTGTTTGCTATATTTATGCTTATTTATATGAACAATGGACGCATCTTTGAATTCCTGTGGAATGCTCTTTTTCTTCCACATTTCGCCAAACAAATGAGTAAGCTTCTCAACCATTTTTTGTCCACCAGTTTTGTAGATCTCTGCTGCGATGGTGTCAACTCCCTAAGCTTTGTCGTTTGAGAGGAGGTCAATCACAGCCCTAGTATCCTGCTCGGTTGGAGAATCATTCATGCTCTCATTCATTTCTATTTGTAGTAGATGATCAATTGACTCTTCATTAACAGTAGAGGATCTATTAAGGAAATTAGCAAAATATTCAGCCCATCTTACTGGTAGCTTATCTTTCTCAGTGATTACAGAATTGCCATCTTCGCTTAATAGCGATGCCAGATTTGATCTATGCGGACTGCAAACAGCCTGCAGAGCATTGTAAACATTCCTCATATCATGCTGTCAGAAAAAGTCTGAATCTGACCAGCCTTCTGACTGAGCCACATAATTCTGCATATCACGGAGCTGTCGCTGTACAGTCGCTCGAGCTCTTGTGAAAGTTCTTTTTCGCCATAGATTGAGGATCGTTAGTGTATGCACAATGGGCGCTGTCCCACTTCTTGTCTAGTAGCTTTGATCAATTCACAGTTCTCATTAAACCAATCTTGAGGTACCTAGAGTTTCTCTCTATACAACGTTTGTGGACCTCATTAAGGCCTTTAATACCATAAATTGTAATGGTCTGTGGAGAGTTATGGTCAAGTTTGGGTGCTCTGCAACATTCGTTACAATGGTGCGACAATTTCATGATGGCATGTATGCTCAAGTTATTGATCAGGGAAACTACTAAACCAGCTCCAGAAATGGCCTACTCAGAACCTTCAATCATGATACATGGCCACTGTCTTAAAAATGTTCACAGATTTTAATACCTTGGCAACCTCAGGTTGTTCACATAGATGAAGTCAATACAAAAATAGCTAGGGCGGGTGCAGCATCTGGCAGACTTCACAGTAAGGTGTGGGATAGGCGAGGGATCAGAACTCAAGCAAAAATGAAGGTTACTCTGCAGTTATTCTACCTGCCCTCTTATATGCATGTGAGACCTGGACAGTCTATAGTTGTCATGTAGGAAAATTAAACCACTTCCTTGTGCACTGCCTGCTGAAACTACTGAGGATTAGATGGCAGGACATGGTGCCAAATACAGATGTGTTAGCACGATCAGGCATGTCCAGTATACACACCATGACATGTGCAGCACAGCTGAGATGGCTGGCCATGTGGTACGCAGTGCGATCAACGTCTTCTTCTTCTTCGTTCGTTCTCAATCTCCCACTACCAATCCCTGAAAGGGCTTAAGTAGCAGAATGTAGTCCAGAGAACGGAATGTGTTGTGTCATAGTTTACAGCTTGACTGCGATCTTTGCACCTTTCGGTCCAACACACCCGACTTCAGCAAGCATTTTTTTAGTACCGGGTTAGCATTCCCTCTTCGATCCCTTCTCCTTAGCCAGTCTGCCCTGCTGCAGCCTGTTATCCAGGATCACCACGTGGAGGTGTAGAAGGGTCTTGGCAGCTGTGGTTTGCTGGCCCTGACCCTAGCAGTCAGCTATGGGTCACTGACCACTGCAGCTCATTGTGCTCAATGTCTACCAAAAGACATGCTCTATGGTGAACTGCAAAATAGTAAGAGAGCAAGCGGTGGTCAGCGGGAAAAGTACAAGGATAAATAAGGCTATACAGAGACGATTGCTTCCCGTCTGCTCGCATCAACCTTTCTTCAACCCGGTGGTAGGGGGTGTCCTATTTCCTTGTACTAAATGTGACAGACAATTTTGGGCTTTGATTGGCTTATTTTGCCATCTTCAAACTCATCGGAACAGTGAATGTTGACAAAGTGGTCCTCATCAATTACGATAGACGAACAACATAATGAAACCAATAGTATAATTAAAGCCAACTTAAGGGGGGAAATGGGCTGATCAACATCCCCACTTTCAAAAAGAAAACAACTATTATCATAGTATGATTATATATTTGATTTAACTAGAGAAGAGCAGACTGAGAATAATAGACTAAATGGCCTTCTTCACAACAAAATGAGGATTGGAACATATTACAGGTGTCTAATAGTAATGTGGGAAGCTTAATATGGCCGTAGAACACATCCTACAAAGATGCACGCTCACGCAGAGAAAACAATTATACTGGCCTCGCGAGCAGATACAAAAATAAAATCTGTACTGTACAGTGTACACTGTACAGTGTACCGAGATAAAACAGCCTTACAAATTCAGCAAGTTACAAACAATGGTTACAATGCCGTGTGTCCTTTGTAAGATAAACTGGGACCTTGTTCTGGAGATGAACGAAGAGGAAGATTTTCGTTTGCTAATTTTTAAGAGATATCATTATTATCATCAATCAATATGATATTACTAGTAGTAGAAGGTTCCCATGGATGAGTACTAACATCATAGAATAGCAGACAGTGAGTGTGAATTGAAGTCCATTATCATTAGTCCTAAAAAATAATAATTAATAATATTGGAATATTATTAATATCGCAAATATTATAAACTTACATTTTCATGTTGGAAACTAGAAACACATGTCTCAACAGACAAAAGTTCGTCCAGCAGCAGGCTCAGCGTATTTTTCGATTTATCATCATCGTGGAAAGTAAAATGTTGTAACCTAGTCACGTTGTCTCGGAATTTCTTGGCTTCAGCTTCGTCGAGTTCGAGCCTGGATGTTGCCATTTTGTTTGCAACCGGTAGTAACAGGGATACTCAATTATAATATTTTAAATTAATCCATACAATATACGCTATTAAATAATATATATTTAGAACATATAATCATTTTTCATAATTTATTTTCTTTATTCTAATTACTTTTTTGCACATCAGTGTTGTAGATTGTTTAGTATTTAATTTAAAATAAATAAATACTCCCTATTCGAAAGCAAACATGGCTGCGCTCTTCTACAGAAAAATGACATTTTGTCTGCACTTTCGAAACAGAGTTGTAAGAGCACAATATTTGCAGCAGGTTCGATTGCTAGTTTCTCAGAAGTCAGGTGCAAATGAAAATAGAAACCATAAATCTGACAAATCTAAAGAGTTTCAGAGTTCAGAGACTCATTTCGGATTTCAGTCTGTTGGTGAAGACGAGAAAGAACACAAAGGTTAGACTACTTTATGTTAGTCACAACTGTATGATGCATCATTGCATGATGACATCATGCAGTATGCCTATACTATGTTGTACAGAATCACTGCGTTCTGTAAAATCTCATATATGCAGTCTCTTTCAGCCATGAGTGTTCAATTCAAGGTTTTGAAGCTCGCTGGTTCTGCACAGCAGCACACCACATTCTTGCCCTTGAGCATACTAGGATATTTATTATTAGATATAAATAAATATAATTCATAACGTTGGTTGTTGCAAAGTCACTACTACAACGTATTGTAAATAGTAGAGGGAAGTTCGTTTGGTCATCTACTCTGGATGTTTACCTTATTTGGGTGAATGCATTACATAGTTATAGTATAACATAATAACCTCAGATGTATTTTCTATATATGCATTGTGGGGAAACAAGAATGAGACTTATGTATTAGATAGAGTGGAAGATAAAGTCGCTTTCGAACATAGCAGTACTTACATCCTAGGAACTTCCAGTATAAGAATTTACATTGATTTCAGTTCCTGCAGGTGTTGTGGTCTTTAACATTTGTGCGGATGTCTGATGCTGTATGAAGAAGAAGAAACATGTCCCAATCTGAGACCGCTCTAATCAGTTCATACTTCAGAAGAAATAGTTGGTTCATGACTGGATTGTATGCAAATATGTATAATGCATTTCTTTGATTCTACGGTGCTATTGATTGTAAGACACACCCCTTTTATTTCGGCACCACAAATACACATTTTTTTGTCTGCGATTCTAAAATAAATAGTTGCCACAAAAAATGAATAATATAAATCAATTTACTTCTTCTTCTGTGCTCATTCTCAATCTCCCACTACCAAACCCTGAATAGGGCTTTGCAAGTAGCAGGTTGTTGCGTTGTTCAGAAAACAGAATGCATTGTGTCACTAGTTTACAGCTTAGCTGCGATATTTGCACCTTTCGGTCCAACACATCCATCTTCGGCAGAATTTACTTAAATATTATTTATTAGGGAGTTTTTAGTTTGACCTGTTCTTCACCAAGGGGTGCGGGTTATTAGGGGCTATGTAATAAATATGATATGAAGAGCAACACAGAAAAGACTCAGACGATATGATGATATTGCGTGAACATGTGCATAGAAGTTTCCACAGCAGTGACAGAAGTATCAAGCAAGTAAGGGAGTTAAAATACCTAGCATTTTCACTGATAATGGCAGAGTGGACATAAAGACTGCACATAGAATTCAGAAGGCAAACGGTGTCCACTATCAAATTGCATTGATTGTGAAACACCCTAGAGTGTATCTTTCAACTTAAGAGGAGGCTGATAACAATGCATTGTTTATTCTTACATTGTGTTACCAATGTCAATCTTGGTCCTTATTACAAATACATAAGAGTAGGATACAGAGCTGTGAGATGCATTGTGTAAGAAGTGCAGCTGGAAAGACAATCTATGACTGAATCCGCAACACCACGCTTAGGGACAAACCCTGATAGGGCCTACATTGATGTCCAAAAAATCAAGTGGTTTGGTAATTTAGTCATAATGCATTATGACCAGCTTGCAGAGAAAAGAATATCATTTGCAAATCTCTGGTCTACGTGCAAGGGTCCAACCTCAACGTATGTGGATTGAGGGTGTCTCTACACACTCAGAAAGTTACACTTAACGACAGCAGAAGTCTCTCACCTGGAGACTTGGTGTTTAAATGCCCACAATGAGTAAGTTTACTCTTTTGTGCGCCCTGAAAAGGGTGTTAAGTGGCAGGTTGTAGTAGCTTTCCTCACATCCTAAGCGTGATAATGAAGGTGGACCGTGGTCCTCCAGGCGGTTGTGCTATGCTTGGCTTCATCTACATGGAAGAGAGAAAGTGGTCTTGGTCAGTTTATTGTGCCTGACGCGATGTCCTGGTCAGTATGTTGTCCCTGACTGGACTAGCGTCTCAGATAACAAGAAATCTGTGCATACCGCCTTCTTGACAAGGGCAGTAGGATAAAAGAAGAAAGATGTTTCTTTACATTTTCAATTACATGACTGCAAACTTTCTTTGCTTGCCTTGCAGTACATGAAGTGTTTGAGAATGTGGCATCCAAGTATGACTTGATGAATGATGCCATGAGTGCTGGTGTACATAGAATATGGAAAGATGTATTTTTGGAATACTTTGCACCCTCCCCAGGCACTAAACTGCTTGATGTTGCAGGAGGAACAGGTGAGTGTGAAGTGTTTGCTTCTTTAGCTTGCCTTCTTCGTTCAACTGATGCTATGTTTCTAGCCCCCTAAGGCTCACGAAGGAGACTGCGTGTTTCAGGTCTCTGGTAGTCCCCCACAGCCTTTCAAGCATGGTTGCTCCCTTGGACCAGGCTGCCTTTATTTGGTCTAAATAAGTTGTGCAGTCCTGCAGGATATATTCTGGCTTTGTGGTGTTTCTAAAACCCATTCTGTGGACTTGGACCTTGAGTCTGCAATGTCCCGTTCTGAGTATGAAGATTTTTTTGTCTGCCCATCTCTGCCAAGTTTGTCGATGCTATTATTTTCTGGCTTGTATTCTTTGGGCTGGTCTCTCCATTCATGACTTCATGGATAGTTTGATGAGTGTCTTTGCTTCCTTATAGTTCTGTGAATTGTGAGTCTGTATGCCACTTCTTACGGTTTTTGCTAGCTTATATGCCTTCTCATTTCCAAGGATCCCACAATGAGTTGGAATCCACTGTAGGACTAGACCTGTTTTTTTTGGACAGCAACTCGATGTTATATTTTATTTTGTGAGAGTAAATCGGTGCTTGCGAGAAGTCTTTTATAATGACCGCTTTCCTTGTAGTTTTGTTTTGGCTGATAAGAATTTGAGTTGTTGCATGTACAACTCTTGCTTCAGCTCTGAAATTGGTACAGGTCTCTCCTGCTGGTTTTCTATGTCCTTTAGCTTACCATTTCTATCTCAAAGTTCTTAGTTCAGTTCAGGTGCCATTTCTGCATCGAAGGTCGACTGCAATGGATCTCTAGTGTACTCTATCTCTTGCTGTAATTGTGCAATCTGAGAGATGTTTAACTCTTGTCTAATGTATAAACAAGCACTAGAATGGAAATATGTTTTCATCTTCTTTCAAGTTGTTCCATCATCATGTGTCATGCTTTCCACCTACGAAATAGAAAGGCTAATGGAAAACTGAAGATCAAATGACAAGAACAGGAGTTCGAACACAGTACGTCTTCCAAATACTTGGGTGTGAAGTTGGATTGCAGACTGTCCTATGAAATACACAACTAGGAAACAAAATGGAAGATACATGTGAGAAAAATAATATCATCCAAAAATTTACTGGCAAAATATGGGGAGCATGGCCAGATGTCCTCTGAACATAACCACTCGCCCTGTGTTTCTCTGTAGCTGAGTATGCCGCACCAGTTTGAAAAAACTCTGCACATGTCAAACTGATTGATACAGCAATAATTGAGACTGGTTGGATAGTTACAGGTTGTCTAAAACCTACTTAAATTAAAAAAATATTTATACCACATAATCGGTGTAGCACCAATTGCGACACGAAGAAGTATCAGAGTAGTATATACACCAATGGAGAGAAGACATGAACAGTAATAATAATAATAGTAATAATAGCTGTCCATCGTTGTCGATGAGGACCGCCGACATCATCCTTGTCACAGATTTCCCTGTTGGGTGTGGGTTCGCATGTGGCTGAACAGGCCAATGCGGGCACGAAAACATCTGCTACATATCAGGTACACGAGGTTTGTAGAAGGTGATGGTGTTCCCGCTGTTCGGGACGTCCGGATCTCGCATCTGCTCTGGGCTTTCACAACACGGTCGTCTTCGCCGGTAGCTACACCTGATTTGACTGCGCTTCTCCGGTCAGATCTGTTTTGCGCAAGACATTCCCAGGTGTTGATGTCTATCTGGCAACTTTTCAGTGTGTCCTTCAGACCGTCTTTAAAACGTTTCTTTGGGCGCCCTCTCTCGCGGCTTACCATCTCTCAGCTCACCGTAGAGAAGCTTCTTTGGGAGCTGCTCATCTGACAGGTGTCCGGCCCATCCTAGTCGTGCTTTTTCTAGCAGTGCATGGATACTGGGCATGTTATCCCTTGAGAGAACCTCAATGTCAGTAACACGATCTTGCCATCGGATGTGGAATATTCGCCTCATGCAACCTGTGTGGAAGTGGTTTAACCTCCTTGCATGTCCAGAGTATACAGTCCAGCTTTCGCAAGCGTATAGTAGGGTTGGAATGATGGTTGCACGGTAGACTTTGAGTTTGGTCTTGACGCTGATGCCACGACGTGCCCAGACCATCGAGCGCATTCTACCAAAGGCTGTGCTGGCCTTTGCTATTCTGCTTGCCACCTCATTTGTCTAGGCTGACAGATCTCAACAGCGTGCTGCCCAGATATGTGAATTTGTCTACGGCATTCAGCGTCTGCCCGCTGACTGTAGTCTCTGGTTTTGTGTACGGCATGCCTGGTGCTGGTTGGTACATGACCTCTGTTTTTTTTGCATTTACGGTCAGGCCAAAATTTTTGTATGCGGCAGAGAACCGGACCATTCCAACCTGCATGTTCAATTCTGAGTTGCTCATTAGAGCGCAGTAGTCAGCAAATACAAGTTCCCTGATTATGTCGCCAGCCACTTTGGTTTTGGCCTTCATTCTTCTAGGATTGAGTAACTTGCCATCTGTGCGGTACTTTATGGGTATTCCAAGCTCCAGTGATCTGAAGGCGCCTGCCATCGTGGCCGCGAACATCCTGCTGAACAAGGTTGGGGCGAGTACACATACTTGTTTTACTCCGTTTGATACTAGAAACGTTTTAGAGATTACACCGCTGTCCAGTACACGAGCACACATGCCTTCGTGTAGCTGTTTCACCATGGTTATGAACTTGTTGGGGCAGCCAAACTTGGACATTATCATCCACAGCCCTCCTCTGTTTACTGTATCAAATGCCTTTGTCAAATCAATAAATGTGGTGTACAAGGCCTAAACAGTAGACCAGACACAATTCACCAACTCAAAAGAAACTAGCAAACTATCTTATTTCGCCTGAGAACTGGCCACTACAGACTACTAGAACATCTATACCGACTAAAGATCTCACACACTGATGAATGCCCATGGGGAATAGGGAGACAGAATCCTGAACACATTCTACAGGAATGCCCACTCTATATGGAAATGAGATGCCAGACCTTGCCAGAGGGTGCGGAGCTGAGAAAAAAGTTGTTGGGCAGCCACTCTAGCCTAGTGAAGACTACAGACTTCATCATGGTGACTGACCTGCAGGCATAGCATGACCAAAGATCATGAACACAAAGAATTCACTTAAGAAATTGCAAGAAAGAAACATAAAAACGACCCAAGTCGCCCTATGTTTAGACACCAGGTGTACTGCACAAGACTGAAATCTAGACAAAGTTTTTTTTACAGTCAGCAGAGCCCCTACAGAATAGTCTAGAAAAATGCTGCATTGAAAAATAGAATGAACTGATGCAAGTTTCCTGGATCAAGCTACGAGAGGAACCTGTGACTGCACAGCAATTGCCTTACACAACATGGAAGTCACTAAATAGACTCTAAGCTGGTATTTCACGATGCAATAAGAGCTTTTTGAGATAGGGATACATGCATGATTAGACACGTAACTGTGGACCAACACAATACCTAGAGCATCTGATGATCTGCCCAAACCTTTTGGAAACATGCAATATGGAGGACATGTCGTGACAAGGCAATCCGCATGGCTGAATATTGGAAACATGATGTCTGACGTGGGGACACGGAAAGTAAGCAAGTATGCCTTTTGATTTTGATGATCAATTCCATTCCAGATCCACCTAACTTTCAGATGGATCGTGACATCCATCCATCTTCAGATGTTATTTATTTTCCTAAACCTTCTTGTCATACTATTCTAGATCTTTCTATTGTGTCTTTTTATCTTTATCCTCACTCTTCCTTAAGCCTACAGTGTCTAGTAAAGAGAAGAGTTCAATGTGATTTATTACAGGTTTATAAGATAATCAGCGAAAGGATCAATTAGACTATAACAAGTTTTTGTCAAAATACAGCCACCTACATGAACAAGTTCTTTAAAGAAAGGTCCAGATTAGAAACCCAGATATATCTTTTAAGTCAGAGAGTGGTGAATGCTTGGAATGCATTACAGCAGGAAATAGTGGAGGCAAGGTCATTTAATGCATTCAAGAATAGATTGGATGCGCATAGTTATTTTTAGATCAAGTGAATCTAAAAGATACTGGTTTTATACAGAATCTGCCGAGTCTTCTAAACCAGTATAAAGAGGTTAAGTTGAGTTTCCATAATAGTTTTCTATATTTGTTCCATGTTTCATCCCGTATTGTTTACCAACATTTGTTGTAGGTGACATTGCCTTTAGGTTCCTGAAATATGTCAACACACCAACTCACATATCTACACACCAGAACTTTGAAATTCCTAAAGATGCAATTTCAAAGGTAAGTAATTAAGTATAGCTCTTAAAATAGTCACATGGTAAATAATGCCACGCATGTTGTCTCCTGCCCTGTCGGCTGTCTCATGCAGATGCTCTTTGCTGATTGGCCAGTGTGTGAGCCGAAAAAATTTGAGTTTCTAAAGCTGTCCTCAACTGCTTGAAGAATGGTGCATTGAGTAATGAAATAGGATCTTGGTTCCATTTTGCTGATTTTAGGATAAATGGGGGTCATTTGTATTATATTATTAGAGTGGAAATTCTTGAAGATGAGCTACGGCGAAACCATTTGCCAATGTTTTCAATGATCAAGAACAAAGGTCCAAGACACGAAGATGATCAGATACCAATGTAGTTCTGACTATAAACGATGCCCACTAGTGATCCATAGGAGTTACTTCTATTACTCTATAAGCGAGGGCTAGGAGCACTCAAGACTATGGCTGATGCCAACTTGGAATAGCACTACATGTTCATCTTATTTTGTCAGGATGTGTTGTCGGTTATCTATTATAGACTGGACATCCTCACACTATCGAGAACTCAGTGTGAAAGGTTGGAATGCATCCAGAATGAAGGTATGCAACTGGTTCCGGGCTGCACTAGAGATACTCCGATTGTGATGATGCGGTACATGTTGGGATTGTTATCAGTGACATCCAGACATAAAGTGGCACAAGTCAAAGCCTATATGCGTGTCACTACAGACACGCTGCACCCTCTGTACAGTAGTATCTCAGACATCAAGAATCAAGAGAGGAGCGTCATGGATGGCACAGGCAGAGACAACAATCACACACGTCACTCCAGCTGAGACCATAGCCAAGGGGAAGAATGGGTCCACAATGGTGATAGAATGATAGAGTACCAGAGAGTCATCATAACCTTTGGCAAGGGATGCAGAGTACGGGGCGATGGGAGAGCAGAGCACGAGATGAATCAGCCGATAAAGGAGAACACGCAGCATAGTGATGCCGTCATGTACACCGACGGATCAGTGCTGCACAGTGGTACATCAGGCTGGGGTTTCTTGGCTAGATTGATAGGAGAGGTCATTGCTGAGCGCAGTAAGGCATACATGTCAACAACCTCCAGTTTGAGAATGGAGATGGAAGCAGTGACCTCAGCACTGAAATAGATATCTGAGACTTCTACAATGGCAGTCATCGTGACAGACGCGCAAGTTGTACTTCAGAAGGTACAGAAGGGATGGTTTAGGTATGAGTGGATAGCAGCTGTTAAGGCCTCAAACCTCCAGGGGTTGACATGGACCTACTATCCTGGTCATGCTGGGTTTCAGGGCAAGCTCCCATTATTGGTACATTAGTGATGGATAAGAATGACATTTTGAAATTAATCAATGACTGCCTGTTGGATGAGGACACTGCAAAAGATGAAGCAGCAATCCACAGTCTGCCTAGTTTTGACATTAAACGAATGGAGTAGGGCGCATGAGAGACAGAGCAAGAGAGTATACAACCAGCGAGCTACAGGGACCATCAGCATCCATACCCTGCACATTTGCTGAGAGAGATTGAGCACCTATGGGTATGTCCGTAGTGCAGTGACATCGATTCTTAGAAACAGAAACTCTGCTGGCAGTTTCTGGGAAACTGTGACAGTTCCAGCTGGAGCATGGGCATTTGGGGCAGGGGAGATCGGGATGGCGACTCTAAGAAACAAAGGTTGCCTGAATGCGTTGGACGAACGCAGGTCACACCAGGGTCAATCACTGTTTCAACACTAGGTCAACAAAGAAACGAGCGGTTATGAACATGTTAGGTTGAAGACTTTGTCTGGTACAGCAGTGGGTGTTTGGAGCTAACCACTCCGGTGTTCAGATTTGACAGGTATGGGGGATTGGTGGCAGTCTGATATTTCCACGACAGGCTATCACATTTCGATTAAGTGAGACGGCTCACAACCCGAAGGGGCTGGGTTTGCTCTCCAATTACAGCATCGACCATTACCCTGAGGAAGCAAACCCTTAGAAAATACAGGAGGAAGCAGACCCTTACATAAAATGCATGACAACGTCAGAAACACTGGGCTAACAGGCGCAAAATTGAAATAGAGAAATAAGGCAAACGCTTTAAAAAAAAAAAAGAAATTTGCTCCCACCGCCATGCAAGATACCTGTTCACAGGAAAGGTAAACTCTAATATAAATAAAAGTTGGAGCCACAAAAACAGCCTAGTGGTAGTTTTGTCGCTATTCTGGCAACTCCTGTGATCTCGCTAATGTCGTTCCCCTGGATAAATTAGCTACGTGGAGAGTGGGAACCTGCTACATAGCTACCACTAGTTCTCCAAAACAAAATTTCCAAGACTGTGACATTGAGAGGTGCTCCACCTAGTGGTGCAAAAACATCCTTGCAAGGGAAAGGGAAGCTTAAGGCTCCAAAACAAGCCACCAATTCACGGTTACATTAAGTTATAGTTGATCATAGCCACTACTAGATAATGCAAGAGGGGTTGGCGAGTTAGTCTAAAGTGCGGGAACTGTAATAACCAGCTCCCTTTCTTACTGCCCGTTGCTGATGATTCTCGATAACATGATTCAACAGAGCAGACTGGCTAAGCAAAATGAATCGAAGATGAAAGGCTAACCTGGTACCCAAAAATGCTTGCTGAAGTTGGATGTGTCGAAGCAAAAGGTGCAAATATTGCAGTAAAGCTGTAAACTACAACAATGCATTATGTTCTCCAGCCTACATCCTGCTACTTGCAAAGAACTTTTCAGGCCTTGGTTTTCTGGGAGTTTGAGAATGAAGAAGAACTGTCCATTGCGCCAACCATCTATGAGCTCAATGAGTGGCCGAGTTCCAGGCCCACATGCAAAGAGGATGTCTTTCTGATTCGACCTAACCATGACGTGCGTGGAAAGCTGTGGAGGTGAGACCATGATAAAGAGGGTCACTTTCTGTCCTCGGTATCCATGACCTGCTTTAAGATCTGGTGGGCAGGGACATCTTCAGCAAGGCTGACCACTTGTCAAAATAGGGCCAAACAACAATGGTTAAGCATGGTGAGTGTGCTCTTGAGGCATGTTTGATGAGTGATTGCCCTGCAGAATAGTCCAGGATTCGAAACTGTGCAGCAGAATAGGGATAACATAGGTTATGTGAATTCACAGTTTGGTTTTCGGTGATGGCCTCTACTAACATCAGGTCTAAGGCGTTCTTAGAGGCGTCAGCCAAACTGACTCTTCAAATGATGCTGCCCAGTTAAAGGAAAACCTCAATGAAGTTGATGTGGTTGCCATTGGCAACCTTAAAGGAGATGAACTAACTAGTTCCTTTTCTTACTGCCTTCCTTAACAGAGGTAGAATAACTATTTTCCTTTTCTTTCTATTTTCCTTAACGGAGCTGGAATAACCAGTTACCTTTTCCTACTGCCTTTCATAATAGAGGTTGTATAACCGGTTTTCTTTTCCTACTGCCTTTCTTAACAGTGATTATATAACCTGTTTTCTTTTTTTACTGCCTTTCTTAACAGAGGTTATATAACCGGTTTTCTTTTCTTACTGCCTTCCTTAACCCAAAAAAGAAAGTCTTCCAACAACAGAAACTCTTCCATGGGATTAAATGTTAGAGATTTCATTATGCTAGATTTCAGTTCTTTAGGAACATATGACCAAGAACAGTGATAGATGAGGCTAGTTTTGTTGAGAGTCTTGTGTGGGACTCTTGGATGATGGCACAGAATAGGAACAGCTTGGGAACAGCTGAGGTCATTGCTCCACACTTCTTCTTTGGCGTTCGCCCTGAAAAGGACGTTGGGATTTTGTGTCGTACTTTACAGCGAGGCCGTACTATCTGCGTCTTTTGACAAGATACATTCGGTTTCAGCTGGCTTTTTTGGCATCTGTTCCAAGGGGAACCCGACAGATATTGTTGTTGTTGAATGCTCACAATGAGTAGAATTATTCTTTTGTGCGCCCTAAAAAGGAAGTTAAGTGGCGGGTTGTTGTAACTTTCCTCACATCATGGTATACCGGGGCTCTCCACGTGGTTGTGCTCTATGCTTGGCCTCATCTATCCTGTCTATCACTCATTACTACGGGATCATGTCGATCCCTGACCATCGTAAACCAGGCTGCCATGAAAACAGGCAGGGTTACTTGGAAGCCGAGGAGAGAGTCTTGGCCAGCATATTTTGCCTGATCCTGACTACTGACTAACATGTCTGATCAGTATATTTTGCATGACAAGACGTTAGTCGTCCTCTCCCACCCTCTATATAAATGATTATGAAGTCGTACATCTGTTGTTGTTTGAAGCTACTCGTGTTGAGTTGACTCTTGATGATGTTTAGCAGGTTACGATGGCTTTTCTTAGATCCTGAGGTGTACTCGAGAAGGTGAACCATGGTCCTCCTGACAAGTTCATGGTTCCTCAGTAAGCTCACCACTAAGGGATTTGCAGTGTCGATCCCCACCTTGTTGGCCAGACTGCTGTGACACTGCCTGTTTCCAGAAGCATGAACGAGGACAGGAGGTGTGGTCTTGGTCAGTTTGTTTGACCCTTTTCGCTTCCATGTTGTACAGTAGAACTACGTTTTCAAGGACCTCAACAAAATATCTTATCTACTCAACTCCTCAGGTGTACATCTACTCAACTCCTCAGGTGTTCATGGGTTCTCCTAATGACTCATCATCTACATCCTCGTCTGATGAAGACGGCTCCAAGTCTAGTCAAGATCATCATATACAAACAGCCCTGCCACCAGATGGCAACGGTAGCCATGTGACAGTGTGTGACATCAACCAAGCCATGCTGGATGTGGGCCGGCAGAAGTCACAACACTTAGGGTACACATCAGGTAATTGTGTTGTTGATCCCAAGTTCTTCTTTGAGGGTAGGAAAGAATAATGTCATTGTTCCACACTTCTTCTTTGGCGTTCGCCCTGAAAAGGAAGTTGGGATTTTGTGTTGTACTTTACAGCGAGGCCGTGATATCTGCGTCTTTTGAAAAGATACATTCGGTTTCAGCTGGCTTTTTTGGCTACCGGGTTTGCCTTCATACTGCAATCTCTATTCTCTTAGTCAGACTACATTAGTGCAACCTGTTTCCAGAGCCGTCACTTAGAAGCGGAATAGAGTTTTGGTGAACTCTGGTTCGCTGATCCTGGTTCAAGCAGCCATCTATAAGTCACTGGTTGCTGTAGACTCATTCACTGTGCTGCATCTTTGGCCTCACTCCACCATATTATCATCATCATGTGCCATACTTACAGCATGGGTCTTCTCATTTTGTGCCTACTCAATCTAAACCTTTTTAGATCCATACAGAGCACAGGTCTTCAACAACAGTCAAACTGTATAAAGCATTAGTTAGGTCTAGATTGGAGTACTGTATACAGGTGTGGAAAATTAGTTAGTTAGTTTTCTTTCTACTTGTGCCGTTGAGCGTCGTGGGGAGCTTAAGTCATCTATCCTGCTCCAAGTGTGTTGCGCTGGTCAATGTGAGCCCTTGTCTCTGCACAATCACTCTAATGTCATCTATCCATCTGCCTCGTGGCCGCCCCCTAGTCTTATAACCAGATCTACAGGCGTTGTAAGCCATCAGTGGAAGTTGATGAGGGTGCATTCTCATGAGATGACCAAACCAAATGTATTAGACACAAGACATAGTGCCAACCATGCTTCGAATGTTATCATTTCTCATTCTGTCTCTCCTGGTAACACTGATGACCTTCCTCAAACACTTATTATGGAGGGGACATCTTCTTCTCAATCGCCATGCTTTTTCCTGTTACATGTACACGTGAAGTCCAGTTCTCTGGATAAAAGTTTCCGTAGTGGAGAGTTTTTCTGGACTTCCAAACAGCTTTGTGTGGATATTCGTCTTTGTGGGCCAGAGCTCAGTATGCAATTGGCTAAGCATATATCAGTCTTTCAGGATATGTTCGAATGTCTGTTCTGCCTGCCCGCACATATACATGAGCGACGGAGCCAATTTTAGCCGGTGTAAATGTCTATTCAATCTGTTATGTCCCATTCTCAAGTGGAACAGGATTACTTGTTCTGTTTGATCAAGACAGTGATAGCTGTCTTTCATTTGGTCAACTTTCCTTATTGCTTGGATAAGTGTCTTCTTTTCTTGAAAGGTGGCTGTTTATTCATTTTTTTATTGTGTTACTCCCTCCTTGGCCAACCTGTCTTCTGTCTCATTTTCTGGTATGCCACAGTGTGATGGTATCCACTGTAGCACTACCCTTCTTTCAGCTTTTAGTTCGCCCAAGGTTTTCTTCAGCTCTGGCAGTTTATCATTTTTGAGGACTTGCAGAACTGACATGCATCTGTAAGGAATACAATCTGCTGACATTAACTTGCTGTGTTGCTAATCATTTCTGCTGCAATAATTAGTGCCTGTACTTGAGCCGAGTAGTCTGAACAGAATTTCCCAGTGGATGAACTAGTGGTTTAATTTGCTTTATCTGGGTAGACAATTCCTGCGCCCCCATTCTTCACTGCTCTTGTTGCTGATCCATCACTATATACCTGGATCCATGCTTCTCTGGGGTACAGTTTACTGATTATTGAATGTATATCCTTAGTGGTGTCTGGTAATTCATCCTTATATATTCTCATTAATTTTTTGGACCAATGTACAAAGCTACTTATTTTCAATCTTCCACTGGCAAGAATCTTTTAATCTGGTCTTTATTGGGTGTGCTGTAAATTTTTGAATTTTTCTGCTTGTATCATGGTCTTGGTATGAACATGCTGAAAAGGATACAAAGAAGAGAGATAAAACTGATAGTGGGATTCCAGAATTACAGTAATGAGGAAAGAACAAGTTTTTCAAAATACAACCGCATACAAGAACAAGAGGGCATAGCTAGAAATTAATTAAAGAAAGGCCCAGATTAGATATTTGGAAATATAATTTCAGTCAGAGAAGGGGGAATGTATTGCCACAGGAAATAGTGGAGGCATGGTCAATTAATGCATTCAAGAATAGATTGAATGCACATAGTTTTTAGAGCAAGGAAATGTAAAAGAAACTGGCTATATACAGAGTCTGCAAAGACTTCTAAACCAGTATAAGTTAAGTTAACAGGCCACGTCAATAAATATTGACCTACTAGTATTTATTCAAGTTTTTGTCTCTAATGCTTTTTATCAATTTTGTTGTTGGTTAATTTTTTCTTAACATGCTTGCCAAAACATCTGTTGTCTTCTTATTCTTCATTCGTTCTCCTTCTTTTTCTACGTTTGTTCTCAATCTCCAGCTACCAAGCCCTGAACAGGGTTTTGCAAGTAGCTAGATGTAGAATGGAAAGCGTTGTGTCGCTAGTTTACAGCCTGATTGCGATATTTGCACCTTTCGGTCCGACACATCCGTCTTCGGCAGACGTTTGTTCTCAATCTCTTTTTACCAAGCCCTGAAAAGGGCTTTGCAAGTAACAGGATGTTGTCCGCAGAACAGAATGCGTTGTGTCATAGTTTACAGCTTTACTGTAATATTTGCACCTTTTAGTCCGACACATCCGACTTCAGCAAGCATTTTTTAATATTAGTTAGCCTTCCCTCTTTGATCCCTTCTCCTTAGCGAGTCTGATCTGTTGCAGCCTGTTACAGGATCACCACGTGGAGGTGTAAAAGGGTCTTGCCAGTTCTGGTTTGCTGGCTTAATGCTAGTAGTCAGCTGTTGGTTGCTGACCAGTGCAGCTCATGCACTGCTCAGCATCTTGGTCTGTTGTCTAATAATGAGGAATGCAACATCACCAAAGCTCAGGAAAAAACTTACTATGCAGAAAGACAAATCAACTGAGGCTCACATGTCCAACCCTGACCTCATATGATGCATATATATAGAGTACGAATTGGGCTAGTGGTTAAGTAACACGGCTCACACTCCGAAGGTGCTGGGTACCCTCCCCATCACAGCATCGGCTATTACCCTGGAGAAGCAAACCCTAAGAAAATGCAGGAGGAAGTAGACCCTTACATAAAATGCATGCCGAAGTCGAATGCACTGGGCTGACAAGCGCAAAATAAAAACATAGTGCAACACACACCGCCTTGGGTAATACAGAAATAAGGTGAACGCAAAAACAAACAAAAATATGATGCATATGTGCATGGGTTTTCTTCCGAAGCCTTTCCAACGATAAGTATCCCGCAAGGCAGTGGGGGCAGACATATGCTAAGGTCATAAGCTTCTATACAATGGTTATTATTTCCAATGCCCACAATGAGTAGGTTTACTCTTTTGTGCGCCCTGAAAAAGACGTTAGGTGGCAGGTTGCAGTAGCTTTCCTCACATTCGGAGCATACTGATGAAGGTGGACCGGGTTCCTCCAGGCAGTATGCTTGGCTTCATCTGCGTGCTGCTCACTATGGGGATCATGTCGATCGCTCTCCCCATTAAGCAGGCTGCCATGAAAACAGCCCGTTTCCAGGGAGGGCTACTAGGAAGCCGAGGTGAGGGTCTTGGCCAGTATATTTTGCCTGACCCTAACTAACATGTCTGATCAGTATATCGTGCCTGACCAGACGTTAGTCTTCCTCCCCCTACACAATGGTAAAATACCTATAAAAGTCTACATGCCTGAAACCAATAGGAGACATTAGGGTATTCTAACTACAATGATAATTTAATACTAAAATTCATTCGTAGAATACGACATGAGCAAGCGCATAGCTCTCTATGTTCAGCAATAGCCATTCTGGCATCATCACCAATTTTGGGTCACCAAAGTACACAGCTGCACATAAAATGACAATTGAATGGGAATTCTATGCAAGAATTGGAATATGCAGCTGGATCAAGATGCTGAGCAGCGCATGAGCTGCAGCGTCAGCGACCAATAGCTGGCTGCTAGCGTCAGGGCCAGCGTACAAGAGCTGTCAAGACCCTTCTACACCTCCACGTCGTGATCCTGGATAACAGGCTGCAACAGAGCAGGCTGGCTAAGCAAAAGGGATAGGAGAGGAAAGGTTAACCTGGTACTCAAAAAATATCTGCTGCCGAAGACGGATGTGTTGGACCGAAAGGTGCAAATACCGCAGTCAAGCAGTAAACTTCCGACACAATGCTTTCCGTTCTCCCGACTGCATCCTGCTGCTTATAAAGCCCTGTTGAGGGCTTGGTATCGGGAGATTGAGAATGACCGCATACGAAGAATGACTATGCAGCCACTAGACTCACTGGTGACCTGCAATACATGTCTGAATGTCGTCATCATTGGTTGTGATGGACGACTATTATAGTGGGGCACTACTGTAGGGAATCGAGATAGCAGTGGTTAGTGCACTGGCTTCCTAACCGAGCGATAGGGGCTCGGTCCCCAGTTAGTGGGTGATTTTTTTTTTCTGATCACAAAAGAACTTCTTGGTTCAAGATTCACACCAAAGTTAGAATATTTAACGCATGTCAAGTCGGTGCTGCTGTATGGAGCGGAGACATGGAGAACGAATAAGGCCATACAACATAGACTCCAGTCCTTTATTAACAGATGCCTACGAAGGATAATGGGCATAAAATGACAGAACATGGTGAGGAATGAAGATCTATGGGAAAGGATCCAACAACAGCCAATTGGAACAACAAATTAAGCAAATAAAAGGGGGCTACATAGAACATACACTGCGGAAGGCATAGTCCAACATAACCAGACAGGGTCTTACATAGAACCTTTAAGGGAAGAGAGAGAGAGTCAGACCCAAAAATATGAGGAGAAGAGAAGAATGTGAGAAGAAACTAAGATTAAATTATTACAACCGGAGAGAGGCAGAAAGCCAAGTCCGGGACCGTGTCTGCTGGCGGGATGTTGTCAATGGCCTATGCACTGAAAGGAGAGATTGGCTTTGATTGATTGATTGATAATCTGGGAAAGTAAAAGCAACCAGCAGGATGTTGATCACGTCACCCCTAGTGTGACGTTGGTAAAAAAAAATATGGGCCTAGCACTGTATTCCCAATATGCCACATTGGCGTGTTAACGGGATCTTTACTTACTATTGCAAAAAAAAAAGTAAAGTAAAGTAACCCATAGCATTACTGCCGTAGGGGTGTGAGGTGTTAGCGATCTCACAAATTAAAGGCTCGGCTATATGAGAGCGGTAACCACCTCCTCTCCCTCGCCCTTTTACTTCCCGGACTGAACCAGTACCCATTTAAGGTTGGGTCGACCCGGGAGCCGTTGCGGTCTGAAAAAACATTACCACCTCAACTGGGGAATGAACCCAGGACTACTCAAATGCGAAGCCAGCACGCTAACCACTGCGCTACGCGGCTCCGGCTTACTATTGTAGCTTATTGAAAGACCTATCCCAACTCTGAAGCAAATACACAGCGAATATTTGGTACAGCCCTAATTGTGATTCTATCTGCTTGCAGGAATATCATGGCTTACAGCTAATGCTGAAGCCCTTCCTTTGCCTGATAATACCTTTGATGCATACACCATAGCGTTTGGCATTCGTAACTGTACACACGTACAGCAGGTGAGTACTGCTTGACGATAGGAAGGTTAGGGTGTAACAGAGTTTATAAGAGTGTCTGGACTTGATATAGGTTTTTCTGCTGTTGTCGTTCTCAAATTCCCACTACCAAGCCGTGAACGGTGCTTTGCAAATAGCAGGATGTAGTCCGGAGAACAGAATGCGTTGTCGCTAGTTTATAACTTGACTGCGATATGGGCATGGGAAGGAAGACTAACGTCTGGTCAGGCAAAATATACCGATCAGACATGTTAGTCCAGACATATTCCAGGGACTACCAACCTAATTATTGGAAACTGATAGTGAGATTGACCTGGCAAGTCACCACCAAATTTTCACCTGCCAAAAACAGAGGAAAACAAAGGAGGTCACACCTCCCTACAACGTCTAACGACACAAGTGGACTGAAGATAGATAGAATAACAAAAACGAAGGCAAACGATAAAAACATACAGCAACTACTCTGACATGTTGTATTCATCCATCACGTACGATGAAGACCACTCTCTCTGTTTACCCATGTAGACAATCTTTTTTCTTTTGTTCTGTCCGCTGAAATAGCTGACTTGTGTTGTGATTTGGATAAAAGTAAGGAAGATTTGCACACTTTGTCAACCACTCTCTCTCGTCCTGAGCTACCATTAGCCAGCGGCAAGACATTATCAAGAGGACTGAAGATAGCACGTGATGCAGATTTTTCCTCAGGGCTTACCCCCGAAGCCTTTCCCGTATACAAGTATCGCGCAAGGCAGCAGCAGTTTGACATTCAATAGTTTGGGAATGTAGGATGACCAGGACTAAATCTCTATGTTCAAAATAGATGGCACAGCAAACTGTAAGTACCAAATAATGTTCCAGATATTCACAAAGTGTTGTCACATAATGAAAGTCAAAGCCACCCACATAGTAACAGGCGCACTATGATTAATCTGGCTTTCCTGAAACCTGCAGGAGGCAGCAGAGGTAATCCAGCCAAATTGTGATGATGTGCGCAAACCAAAGGTACAAGTCACAAAAATGTCATCAATGACAATGACAATTGAATAACTAGTCGATCATTGCTGGTAATCCATTTTTGCCACCTGGACTATACAATGTCACACGATATAAGAATGACAAGTATCACAGACAAGGTCATCAAGGTCATCTCCACATAAAGGCTATGTTCATATCAAATGTCACCGGAAAATAATTACAAGAGCATTAATTCGATCTTGCCTCTAGATGATGATAAATATATAGCAACAGGTAATAACACGCTTCCAGCCATCCTACACACAAATAGCATGTGTCCAGACTCTATATTTAAAGGTTGAATAATATCCAGTCTATAGCTCAAGAAAAACCAAACAATTTATTTTCAACCATCTTTTGCGGAGTACACAAAAAAGACTCCGCCATCTTGGTCGCTATGTGACATGACTGTGACATAAAAGCTTGTCACCATTACTAAGACATCTGAACATTTTAATGAAAACAAAACGTTCACCAGTTGCTGCGCTTCAAGTCACTAGTTTTCTTTGATACCTCCCTTCTGGTTTGTTACAAATCCGAGATACTTGAACTGCCCCAGACATTGTTCTCCCAGTATAATGTGAGGTCTCTTCTGTCGAGACCACCATTGTTCTTGTTTTTTAATTGCTAATGGTCATCCTTCTCTTCCCCAGCTTCTCTTTTCAGCTTTGAAGGTTGATCTGGAGATGTGCCTGTGATTTGGTAATCAGGACCACATCATTGGCAAGCATCAGCTTTGATGTATAGGCTGGTTTCATCTTCCAGTACCCCACTAAGTACTTTTTAGTCCTTCTTGCAGCCTTTGATGATATCATCCATGAGTAGTATGAAAAGGTATGGTGATATATTGGTGATATATTTGCAGCTCTGGTTCTCTGGCCCTGACCCTAGCAGTCAGCTATGGGCCCCTGCAGCTCATGTACTGCTGAGCGTCTTGATCCCAGTTTTTCACTGAGTTACCTGAATGTGAAGATAAGGTCTTCACTTCTTCAGTGTGGTGTGCTCTGAAACTGCATTGAGCTTGCCAATCTGCGGCTAAGTCAAATTTTTTAGTCTACTCCAGTATCCTAGATAGAGTAGGCTTTGCTGGGGTAGCTAAGGAGGTATGTGCCTCTATAGTTTTGCACTGTTGGTTGTCACCCTTTTGGTATAACCTTGTTGCCCCAGGCAACCTTCAGGAATAACAGTTCACCTGCAATTTCTATGTATTTCATCATTTCTGGTGTTATACCATCATGACCAGCTGCTTTACCTACTTGACCTATTTTTGTCCACAGCTGCTTATTTAGTCTCTACAGCTGGCCTCCAAATTAGGCAGCCATTCAGCAATAAGTAACCCTGCTGTTGTACCTGGTAGACTCCTCCTCCAGGTGGATTCAGTCTGCTGGAATTAAATAGATTGCCATCTATGCAAAAACTTGCTGTCCTTGAAGACGTTCGTCAGGATAACTTCAAACATCTACCCTCTGCTAACTCATATTTATGCTCACTCATCAAGGTCCTGAATGAAGCCTACCGTGTTTTGAAGCCAGGAGGACGTTTTATGTGCTTGGAGTTTAGTGAGGTCAAGAATTCGTTACTTCGCTCGTAAGTACTGCAACTTTTATTGAATAACTTGCTCCTCTCTTGCCCATGGTTATAGAGGACTTCTTTTCTTTTTCTTGTAGCTAGTTTCTGCAAGATGGGTTTAGCTGGCCACACGCACAACAAGCAATCTGATGCAAAATAAAATTCATATACACGATGAGAGGTCACAGAAATTGAGACTGACATAACACAGAAAGAAAAAAAAAATGAAGATTTTAAGAACAATTAAAAATATAAATATTCAACTTCAATGTCAAGTCTGTTTAATTTCATGGCTTTGGAAATTTGGAGAACAACAAAACCAACAACAAAAAAGGTACACACTTCAATAAGTGGAGTACCTGTGCAGAATAGAAAGATTGGAATGTTATGATAAAATAATAACGGGAGACTCAGTGGTGTCAAGGCAAGGTGTCCGCCTCGGTTGCAGGTTCGAATCACGGTGGAGACTGGGATTTTTGTCATGGGGATCTTCTGGTAAAAATTCCCCTGATCTCTGGGTAGTTAGATCGAACTCCCGTGTTCAGTGTCACGCACGTTAAAAATTCCTTGCAGTTAGTTGGAAATCGAAAAGAGTAGGCTTAACAGCCGATGCCGGACAAAATTCAAGTTAAAAATGTTCCCAAGTAATTTGTGCCTTTCCCCAGGTAGTTTTTTAAGAGCAGCTATAGATGGCGCCTAACTGGCTATTTTTAGATCAAATGGAGTAGAAGAACTTCTCGTATATAGACTGAAGAGTCTTCTAAACCAGTATCAAGATATTGAAAACATGATGAAGAAACAATATTGACTTCAATGACTGCATGGTTGCTATTGATACCAGTAGGCAAAATATGTATTTGGTTCCATTGAAATTAAAAACATAGCACAATGAAAAATATGGTGCATATTTTATGTCATAACATCAATCTATATCAATTTTGGAAATGGATTTGAGCATCAATATGGAACATAATTACAGAATGGGAGAAAACAATATTAGAAAGATAGATAAGGAAAGGGACCTAGGGGTTATAATAGATCATACAGGAAAGGTGAGTGAGCAAGTTAAGGTAGCAGTGAAAAAGGCAAATGCAATGTTAGGTATGATAAAAAGAAATATTAAACATAGGAGCAAGGAAGTGATCGTCAAACTGTATAAAGCTTTAGTTAGACCTAGATTGGAGTACTGTGTACAGGTGTGGAGTCCTTATCATAGAGGGGATATAAACATGCTGGAAAGTGTACAAAAAAGAGCGACAAAGATGATAGTGGGATTCCAGAATTACAGTTATGAGGAACGACTCAGAAAAACCGGCCTACAGTTTCTCGAAGAGAGAAGAATTCGTGGTGACTTAATACAGGTTTATAAGATGATCAGAGGAATGGATAAATTAGACTATAACAAGTTTTAAAAAATACAGCCACCCACAATAACACGAGGGCATAGCTACAAGCTGACTAAAGAGAGGTCCAGATTAGATATTATGAAATATTTTTTTAGTCAGAGAGTGGTGTCTGCTTGGAATGCATTGCCAGGGGAGGTAGTGGAGGCAGGGACAGTTAATGCATTTAAGAATAAACTGGATGCGATTAGCTTTTAGAGCATGGTGATGTAAATGTAACTGGTTGTATACAGACTCTGCAGGGTCTTCTAAACCAGTATAAAGACATTAAGTTAAGTTAAGTTAAGTATCAGAATCCTCCAATGTGTTCATTATTCAGTGTGATATTTATTTAGTACGTTACTTTTCTTCCTGGCCAACATTCCACGTCATCCGTTCAAGCCGGTTTTTGTTCTCTACGTCATTGACTGATGTAGCCACTGAGAGCTAGGCAACTATCGTCCTGTAATCAATATTGCTAGTATTTTCTCTACATAACCTGTTCCCATGCAGATATCATGAGGGAAATATATGAAAATCATCCAGCATCCTCCTTAATACACATCTCAAGGGGCAGCAAATTTCCAAGTAAACAACACAGAGTGGAGGCAGGCAGAGTGGTATGCAGCCGGGCGGAACTAGTGAAACCATGGTTCCTGATCAGTACTGGCGCGCTGATCAGGAAAGAGTTGACCAATGTGAAACCCCAGATTCATCAGTGCAGACCCCTACAGCGCCAGCATGACTTCAAGGGGGTGACTTTGGGGGGGCATAAACATCCCAATCGTCTGCTGGTCACTTTGTAATGAAAATACACGACTTGAATTTAACACTAGTTGTCTACAGACTCTGCAGAGACCTTTGAGGTCGTTGTGGTTGAGAGGTCAGGCACTCGCTTCCCAAAGCGATGAACAGAAATGGTGGACTATCGAATCACACAGGAGTGGGACCAGAGTGCCTGTATCCTGAGATGCCTCCAGTCATCTTGACTAATGCCTTGCCACTGGTCTAAGGTATCTCTGGACCTTGGTAGCAGTGGAATGACCGAGTCAAATCAGACTAAGGAGGATTGGACATGGGGCTGACTATACCATCCTGTCAAAACTGAATATTCCACAAGAAAAAGCCAAGGACACTTATGTTTATCGTTTTTGTTTGAATTTTTCACAGTGTGTATGACACCTACTCCTTCCAAGTGATTCCTGTTATGGGCCAAGTCATCGCTGGTGACTGGAAGTCATATCAGTACCTTGTTGAGAGCATACGCCAGTTTCCCAATCAAGTATGTATACTTTAGTCCAAACCTAGTCATGTGATATGCTTTAGTCCAAACCTAGTCATGTGATATGCTTTAGTCCAAACCTAGTCATGTGATATGCTTTAGTCCAAACCTAGTCATGTGATATGCTTTAGTCCAAACCTAGTCATGTGATATGCTTTAGTCCAAACCTAGTCATGTGATATGCTTTAGTCCAAACCTAGTCATGTGATATGCTTTAGTCCAAGCCTACTCATGTGATATACCTTTTCTGGGGACATTCTCAATCTCCCGCTACCAAGCCCTGATCAAGGCTTTGCAAGTAGCAGGATGCAATCCAAAGAACAAAATGCGCTGTGCCGCTAGTTTACAGTTTGACTGCCATATTTGCACCTTTCAGTCCGACACATTCGTCTTTGGTAGTTGTGATGTACTGTTTGTAATCCTGTACCATCCGAATGACCTGAAACCAGCCACCCAAGCCATCCTCACCATCTTATCCAATTGTGTCTGTAGACGTCATGGGGAGGTGTAGTTTTCTTTAGTATGCTGCCAATGTTGTTGTCATTCCGTGTTTCTTTAGTGTCTCACTTACACCATCTGTCCATCTTTTTCTTGGCCTCCCTCTTGCTCTGCAACCCTCTTGTCTAATGTTGTAGATCAGCACAGTTGGTAGCTTTGGTTGTGTTCTTGTCAGGTCTCTACCTTTCCATGTATTTCATGCACGATGTTGCACTCACCCTCCGTCTAACTTTTTTGTTTCATACTCTGTCCAGCCTTGTGACCCTGACAGCTTTTCTCAAATACGTCATTTTGCTTATCATGATTTTTCATTATTGTTACAGTGTATATCTGATACTGGTATCAGAGTTGGTATAAAAATACTGTTTATTAATTGTCTCTTTGTTTCTACTGGGATGCATGTTTGTTTTTTATTAACAGTGATAGCTGATAGGAAACGGGTATTTGCTTTCTAGATTCTTGATTCCACCTTTGTTCATCCTTCCATCTTGTGTGAACACGATACCCAAGTATTTTAATTCTCTGACCTGTTTAAGTTCTGTGCTTTTTGTCTGAGTATTTATTGTCTTCTCTATTCTGCTGATTGTCATTATCTCTGCTTTGCTGTATTAATCTTCATATTATATTTATTGCAGGTATTGTCAAGGGCATTCAGATGTCCTTGTTATGTCCTTCATACAATGTGTTGACAATTGTGGGCAGTGCTTGAAAGAATGTTTTTTTATGTCTGCAAGTGCCTTGCACTCAATGAGTAGGTGTCCAACTGTTTGATCACGGTGAGAGCAATGTCTGCACAAGGACAGGTGCCGGGGATTGATGCGGTTCAAGTGGCTATTGACTCTAGTGTGTCCTGTTTGGAACTGAAAGATGAGACTTTGATCTCTTTTATGAAGTTTATTTATGTCATCACTACTTTTTGCCTGTGACATTTCGCTAAATACACTGCGACTTGTTATTCCCATCGCCCACCTGTTCATCCTGATTTCCCTGGTATTGTTTTTAATAATTTGTTTTACTGTGTGGTTATTGCAGAGTCTATCTAATTGTTGTTTGGAGGCTCCTGTTTTTGCCAATCTGTCAGTCATCTTGTTTTCTTGTAGCCCACTATGTCCAGGGATACATTGCAAGGTTGTAACAGAGCTACAAGGGTTCAACTAGCCAATGCAAGGGAAGCCCTGAAAATACTGCTCTTGGTACCCACACGTAACTTGAGAACCCTGCCCAAGAGTTTGAGTTCATTGAACGAGCCATTGTCCTTAATTCTCAAACAATACAGTATTAGACTGTCCAGCCAAAATAGTTACCTTCCCACGATTTCTAATGGGAATTCTATGACATCTAGGTCAAATAGTGGGTTGAAAAACAAGGTAGCCTTTCTCTGGGACACCCCAGTTCGAATAAAGTTTGAGGGAATTGAACTCTAGATACTTTCAAACAAACCCCAAAATAAGTCTTAACGGCAAATACCTGCGGCCAAACGACAACCCAAACTACCTGGGAGTCACATTTGACCGGCGCATGGCATGGAAAAGTCAGATCGAGAAAAACCGAATGAGAGCCAGAGAAAGAATGGCAATCATGAGGAAACTTGCTGGAACAAGCTGGGGAGCAGACGAAAGTATACTAAAGAAACTGTACACTGGAAGAGTGAGACCAGTTCTCGAGTATGGCATTGCGGCATGGACAACAGCAGCAAAGGCGAACACCAAAGCGCATCCCTACTGTACGCAAACCCACATGGAAGCAGCATATCATTCCAGAGGTGGTAGAAAATATACCAGGTATTGGAAACAAGAACAACCAGACTGAACAAGAAAGGAGAGACATAACCCTGAGGTACATAGCGGAAAACTACCCAAGCATGGACTGGACCCATGCATACACCGATTGTTCTGTAACAAACACAACACAGAATGCAGGGGGAGGGGTATTCCTGAGCCTAACAAATGGTAGAAAAATAACACTGTCAGTGACAACTGGAAAATTCTCAAGCAATTTCAGGGCAGAGGCACTGAAGGCTGCAGTAGAAGCAATGCTCACAGGCGAAAGCAATAAAAGCCAGATAGTCCTGTTTACAGATGCCCTTGCCGTGGCTACAGTACTAAAAAGCCAGAAAAATACTGAACTTAATGATTTAAGAGCAGTACTCTGTCAACTATGCCAGCAGTCCGCACCAAAAAGAGTAGTGGTACAGTGGGTTCCATCCCACTGTAACATCCAAGGCAATGAGGAGGCAGACAGACTGGCAAAAGAAGGTGCAAGACTACCACAACCAGATTCTAGGGTGACCTCCGAAGAGTCCAAAAGGTTTATTAGGGCCAGATACATGGTCAAATGGGAAACAGAACATACTGGCTACACAAAAAATGATGCCTACTACCAGTTGAACAGAAGAGAGCAGGTCGTGGTCTTCAGACTCCGCACAGGCCACAACAGACTGAGGTACCATCTATTCAATAAACTGAAGATAGGTGGCACTGACGAATGCACCTGTGGCACAGGGAAAATGACCTCTGAACATCTGCTGCAAAATTGCCCGACATACGAGGACCAGAGAAAGCATATGTGGCCATCACTATTGGCAACACTAGACAAGCTCTATGGCAGTGTCGACAGCCTCAGGATGACAGCTGCTTTCTTCTAACAAATTCAAGTTGACGTCTGACAGCATACGAAGAAGAAGAAGAAGAACTCTAGATAGTAGAAGTGATTGATCAAAGCGGGAAACTTAGCATATAAGCTGGGGGAGACAGATCAGGAGGACAGACCAGAAAGAGCAGAGAAGAGACATCTACTGTGCAGTTATTAGGTAGGATATAGATCAGAGTAGAAGCTAGTTAAGCTACAGAACATAGCCAGTGAATAACTATATTAGAAGTCACTGAAGCAGACCAACCCTGGAAGGCAACGAGAGACCACGCACGTGTAAGAATCTGTCTGTGCGTGATGTTCTGTTTGAGTCGTCGCTAACACCTGTCACTCGTGACCCAACTTCCAAGTTCCTGAGTGGCTAGACAGCATTATATCAACGCACAGGGATATAGACGGTGAATAGAACAATTGCTAGATTTCGACCACGTGATAAGAACTCTGGGAAAATGTTAGTGCAAGAGAAAGAACTGTGCTAATTGCACACACCTCTTGAAAGACGTTATAGTTAGTTAGAGAAGAGTTGATAACGAAACTCTTAATGATTCTCATGCTTAGTATACTTATTATAATGTTCAACAAATAAACACTCATTGTTTTGCTGTTGTCTATCTAAACCATTGTTAGGGATTTTAATGAGTTAGTGTAAGTTAAGGAGTGATAGTGGTAAGTTAATAATAAAAACCCTGTCGTATATACGTTTAAATAGTACTGTGACCTAGGATAGCAATAACGTTAGAACCTGTTATAAGTGACATTTATCCCATGGGCAGTGATAATGTTGTTGATCACCCTCTCAACCAAGAATATCTCCTTTTTATCGTATGGGCATGCTTCAGCACCTCCAAAACCGATTTGGAGTCACTAAAAATCAGTGTTTATCGTCCAAATCAAACTGTTGGTTCAAAATCTCAATTGTTGTTTTTATAGCCTCAGCTTCATCATTCGAACAGTTCTTAGTTTTTACTGCATGAATCCCAAAATTTATGGACACATCCGGGTATTTCATATGGATACCAGAGGGGACAGCGTGGGCTAGTGAGTGGTTAAGTGTCACAGCTCACATTTCGCAGGTGCTGGGTTCACTCCCCAATCACAACACCGGCTGTTACCCCAGGGAAGCAAACCCTTAGAAAATGCAGAAAGAAGCAGACCCTTACATGAAATGCATGCCGAAGTCGGATGCACTGGGCCAACAGGCACAAAATAAAAACATAGTGCAATGCACATCGCCTTGGGAAATAGAGAAATAAGGTGAATGCAAAAAAAAAAATTTCAAATGGATACCATACCCTGCAAATGAGAAGCATGTCATAAAAGGCAGCTGAAGAAGGCTGTGTATGGAACATTATAAGATAAAACAGATTGCTGTAGAAACCATCACTGCAAGAAAAGACCAAAGTGTTTCAGTACAAACTTTCTGTAAAGGACCAGTTGCAGAAGTGGTCTCATGCTCTGTAGCAAGCATGGGTGAAAGAAAAGTAATCTGCCTGTTTGTCACCACTTAACATCTAAATCTGCTGAAATCATCTAAAACCACTTTGAATACTTGGAATCCTAGTATTTAGACAGGTGCGTACATGCTATCAGTTAAGCTGGAAGTTAACCACAGTACGTTCTTTTTTGTTGTTGCAATTTTTACTTCTGTGGTTACTACGCCTGGAGGAAGATAGGATGTGTATGTTATCCAGGTCACAGTGTATCCAGCTTCTAGTTGACAGTCGACGGGGACTTTGTTATGGGCCCCGTTGCCTATGCAGGGGGGAACTCTGTGGTCTCAAGGTAAGGTGCCCGCCTCGGGTGAGGAAGTTCACGGGTTCGAATCACGGTGAAGGCCCAGATTTTTCTCACTGCTGGCTGCTTACATGAGGGTCAGCGAACCACAGCTGACCAAGATTCTATTTCGTCTGAAAATAGGCTACACTAGTGTACTCTGACTATGAGAATAGAGATCGCAGTGGGAAGGCAAACCCGGTACCCAAAAACCTTGGCTGAAATCAGATGTGTCAGGCCAGAAGGCACAGATATCACATCCTCATTGTAAACTTTGACACAATCTTTTCAGAATAAATGCCAAAGATGAAGAAGAAAATGCTAGTGAGTTTTGCAGCATATTAAAGGTAATATGTTCTCTCCTCTCTCGTTCTATCTCAATAGGAAGATTTTGCAGCTATGATCAAAGCAGCAGGATTCAGAATGGTCTTCTACAATAACTTGACATTTGGAGTTGCTGCCATCCATTCAGGATTCAAGATATAATTTGTCTGTAGCCTGTTCAACACAGAATATTTAAGTTCTTATAGACAAATATTTTGTGTAATATTATTTGAATTTTTTTGCGAATAGTCATGAGGAGTTTCAGTTTCTTGTCTTGGCTAAATGTGTTTTGTCTAGTGTTGTTGTTGAGGACAGATGTTAGTTGTTGTTTCGAATGCCCACAATGAGAAAGTTTACTCATTTGTACACCCTGAAAAGGACATTAAGTGGCGGGTTGCAGTAGCTTTCCTCACAATTCTGAGCATGCTGTTAAAGTTGGACCGGGTCCTCCAGGCGGTTGTGCTATGCTTGGCTTCATCTACATGTCTCTCACTATTACAGGGATCACGTCGATCCCTCACCTTGTTATCCAGGCCGCCATGAAAACAAGAAGGGCTTCTAGGGAGCCAATCTGAGGGTCTTGACCAGTATGTTTGCCTGACCCTAACTAACATGTCTGATCAGTATATTTTACCTGACCAGATGTTAGTCTTCGTTCCCACAGATATCAGTGGATCTGGCGTATGTAAGAAGATGCGCTGACGTTGGATAGGACACACATTATGAAAAACAGCTGGTAGCATTACACGAGTCTCTGTTCTAAAAACTCCAAGGCAAGAGACGTAGAGGCAGATCTACACTCATCGAGAAGAGAGTCTGCGACAAACATGTTTAGGCAACAGAGAAGATGTGGACAGAGCTGGAATGGAGGACACAGGGTAAGAAGACTTGGCGAGTGTTTAATGAAGACATATGCTCCACAGAGAGATGAAAGGTTTTGGATTGATTGTTGCTGTTCTTTAAGCAATTTCTAGAAGAGTTCTTCACTCCTAGCAAATTTTCTCTTGTGGTGGGATGTTGTTGTTATGTTGTTATTATCCCATAGCTGCTGAGCAAGCCTGCTCTTGGCAGCCGAATGTCATTCTAATATATATACAGGTCTTCTTCAGTTGTGTCACTGCTCCGTACAGTGTGTTGGTAATTGTCGGCAGTGCTTGTAAGAATCTTTTCCTCATGTCCGCAAGTGTCTTGCACTCAATGAGTAGATGTCGAACTTGTGGTGGGATACAGTGACTCTTTTTACATTCTAGGGCGCATTGTAGATGGTGGACCTGGGTCCTCTTCACTGAAGGGCTATGTAAGACTTATCAGCTGACTTACCACTGTGGGATCACAGTTTTGATCCCCTCCTCATTGGCCAGCAGGCTGCTGTAACACACTCTGTTTCCAGGTGCTCGATGTGGAGCCTTGATCTTCATGTTGTTTCACCTGCCCCAGACATGTGGTGGGAGTCTTTGTTCTAATGTAAATTGGGTCTTGGTCAATATGTTTCACCTGATGCTATGCGTTGTTCAGTATAGTTCACCTGAACCTGACGCGAACTGCTGTCTTAGTCAGTATGTTTAACCTGACATGAGGTTGGATCTTCATCAGTATGTTCTGCCTGACCGTGAGGTGAGGTCTCGGTCAGTATGTTTCACCTGATGTGAGGTGAGGTCTCAGTCAATATGTTTCACCTGATGTGAGGTGAGGTCTTGGTCAGTATGTTTCACCTGACGTAAGATAGGAAAAGTGAAGGAAAAAGAAGAAGAAAAGGGAGAAGAAGAAGAAAACAACTACAAAGAAAGAAAAGTCCAAATAAGTTATCAGTACAATGTAAAGTGGCAGGAAGAACACTCCAAACACAATGCAGATGATGAATACTACCAATTGTCCAGAAAAGACCAGGTTTTCACACTTCACAATCCATCAAGCTCCTCCTTTCTGGTCACTATTAACTTCCCTGGCTATTTTGTTATACTTTCAATCTCAATGTGACAGCCTGTCATCAAATCCCTATTTTTCTCTAATGACATGGTCTTCCTCAGAGCATCTGATTAGTGTAATGAACTTGCTTTTCACTGTAAAGGTATCGTTTAACTCTCTTCACCGGCACGCTTCAGTCGACACAGTTGTAAATTGGTACATAGCTTACTGTTATAGGAGGAAAGGCAGAGAGGAAGGGAACTGACTATCCCACCTCTTAAACAAAATATGACCTTGTACACTGAAGTCTTTAACACTTCATCCTTGGCAGCAGTGTCTGCTACTGGACTACCTTTACCGGGTTTTTTTCTTATGTCATGCAACCAGATTTTATTTCACTATAGGTCTGCAGTGGTAGTTGGTCGAATTCCTTTCTCATGAAAGTACCAAATTTATTTGTTTCTGTGTAACTATGTATTTGACAATAAATATGGTTGCCACAGTATTTTTTATGTCTCCACTTCTCATTCTAACTACATTTCTCTAGCATTTCAATCCCCACAAATTAATTCCTCTCCTGTTGCTTGGACACGGACTATGTCTTACAGCGATAAAATAAATTTCATAAAAATAAACAGTTTTTTTGTCAGCTGTCATTTTGTTCTCAAACTTTTAAGTTCCACATTTTTTTTATTACGTCACAAACATTTAGTCTTACTCATTTTTGAGCCAGCACTGAAAGAGACATGCAGACATATGGGGACAAGTTCTCTACAGCATGTGACATGTTTGGTTTTACAATTCATAAAAAAAAAACTGAAGTCATGTTTCAGCCTGCCCCGAGTGACGCATATCGCAAACCAGATATCAGAGTCAAGAACGAGCACCTCCAATCAGTAGACAACTTCACTTGCCTTGTCAGCACTCTTTCCAGGGATACTACTATTGACTCTGACATTAGCAACAGAATCTTTAAGGCCAGTTCTGCCTTTGGGAGGCTGCGCAATAGCGTGTGGGATCAGAGGCGAAACTCAAAGTTTATAGAACCGTAGTGCTCACCACCCTTCTGTATGCCAGTGAGACGTGGACTGTGTACAGCAGGCATGCTAGGAAAATAAACCACTTCAACACAAGCTGCCTCCGTAGATTGTTCAAAAATCAGTATCATGAGATCCTCGTGAAGACAAAATTGCCGAGCATTCACACACTGTTGCAGAAGACCCAGATTAGGTGGGCTGGCCACTCGTACGCATGCCAGACAACCCAATCCCCAAACTACTAATATATTGTGAGCTGGAAGAGGGCCTGTGTCTGGTCTGTGGCCAAAAGAAATGCTTGAAAGTCTCCCTCAAAATATCTCTGACATCCTTCAATATCAATGCAAACTCATAGGAATGCCTAGCACAGGGCCGCAAGATATGGTGTAGAACCCCCATCAGAGGCACCTCCATTGCCCAGGAACGCCAGGCCTCCGAGGCACAGAGAAAACGCACTTTGCGAAAAGACAAACCAACAGACACTCACAAATCCAATTCTGCCCTTAAATGCCACACATGTGTTTCTAATAGTGTTCTCTCTCGTTCTGTAATAATGTTTTATTTTGAACATACCCATGGAGATGATTGTACATTTATCTACATTAAACTCCATTTGCCAGCTCTCAGATCATTCCAAAATTTGATCTAAATCCAACCTCAATATATCCAACTGTAATATGAATGATTGTAGTATGTGTTATTCATTATTCTCAGTGTCTAGGAGTTATAAATAAATACCGCACCAACACTAGCTCCAGTGATGTCCTGTCTAGATACTCTGCCCTAGCCAGCATGTTAGCGAGAATATCAGTATGTAAAAGAAAAAGAAAAAAACTTTAAGCGGGGGCTCGACTTCATTGCCTCGGGTTTTTTCCCCAATTTAGCTCGGTCTCTCTCGGCAAATGGGTACCCCATCTGACTTTTCCATGTCATGCGCCGATCAAATGTGACTCCCAGATAGGTTGGGTTGTCGTTTGGCTGCAGGAATTTGCCATTTAGACTTAATTTGGTATTTTGGGGTTTTGATGAAAGCGAGAATATTGTGCATGTGGTTTTCTCCTCGTTTATTTTGACCAGCCATGAGTTCGCCCACTCTTCCAGCGATGTTAGGGCCGTCTGCATCCGATTTCTTGCTATGGTGAGATTCTTTTCAGAGGTCCACATAGCCAGATCGTCTGCAAACATTGAGCTATGGACTCTTCTTGGTATATTCTCTGTAATATCGTTTATATATACCAGGAAGAGTGTGGGTGACAGTACTCCCCCTTGGGGTACTCTCTGCTCGAGTGTCACCTTTTTGCTCATCTGCCCTTGTACTTGGACTCTGGCCGTTCTTTGTTTGAGGTAGTGGTTGATCCACTTGTACATTTTCCCACAAACATCACTTCTTCTTAGCTTGACTCTAAGTCCGTCTTTCCAGGCTTTGTCAAATGCCTTTTCCAGATCCACCCAAACAGCTACTGTGTGTTTCTGTGCCTGGTAGGCATCTTCTATCTCCTGGGCTATGAGGATGACCTGGTCCTCAGTGGATCTGTGCTGTCTAAAGCCGGCTTGCTGTGGAATTAGTATTCGTTTTTCTTCCAGATGCCACATCAGTCTGGTGTTCATCATCCGTTCCATCAGCTTGCAGACACAGCTCAGTAGGCTGATGGGCCTGTATCCATTTGGATCTGTTTTGTCCTTTCCTGTTTTTGGTACTGGTACCAGTATTGCATCTTTCCATGCCTGGGGTACAACTCCCCTTTTCCAGCTTTGGTTCAGGACCGATAGCAGTTTCCTCTTCGCTGTTTGGCCCAGCCCCATCAGCATTTCGTTTGTTATCCCGTCTTTTCCGGGAGATTTCCTTTTCTTTAATGTTCTCATAGCCTCTTCCATTTCGCGCATTGTTAATTTGGCCATCATGTGCTCTTCAGGTGCCGTATTCATGTTGTCGTGCCCCTTTAGCTCTTCGTTAATGTCTGTATGCTTATCTGCAGGGACCTCGATGTGGTTTTCTCTGGCATAGTGATCGACAAAGGCGTTTGCGGCTTTCTTACCTGTGATCAAGTTCTCGCCCTGCTTGATAGTAATTTGTTTATTTGACGGGGTTTCGTCGTTCATGGCTCTGACTAGCTTCCATAGCTTGTTCCCGTCTTTGTCCAGGTTTAGGCTTTCCGTTTTATTTTTCCAGCTTTCTCTTGCTGTTTGCTTAAGAGTGTGTTTGTATTTCGCCGTGGCGGCTTTGAGGGCGATGTTTGCCTCCATGGATTTTTCTCGCTCTGCCATGTTCCTAGCATTTGTTACTGCATCTTCCGCTTTCTGCAACTCATCATTCCAGTAGGGCTTATAGTTTTTCCTAGCTCCTCTTGGGATGGTTTCAGTGGCGGCTTGCATTATTGCCTTGCTTAGGCTTTCCACCATTGGCTTCATTTTGTTGTTTCGTGTGTTGATGGTTTCACACAGCCCATCTGTCAGGATTGCAAATCTGTCCCAGTCGGCTCGTTTGTAATTCCAACGTGGGAGCGGTTTTGTTTCCTGTGGGCCTACTTCCATGTCAATGGTTAGCCTGATCGGCCTGTGGTCGCTACCTGCCAGTTGGTTTAGCACCTGGCGGTCTATTTTATGGTGTATGTCTTGTGTGGAGAAGGCCAAATCTGGAGTCAAGGTGGTGTGCCATGTTCTTGAATAGAAGCTAGGGCTATCCTCCGGCCTATTGATTAGGGAGACATTTGCATCTATCTCCCAATCTTCCACTTCGTCACCTCTGCTGTCTGTGTCAGAGTATCCCCATCTCTCCGAGTGGCTGTTGAAATCTCCAACTACTATGCAGTTGGAGTCTCTGACCTCCATACTCGAGAGCGATAGGTCTCTATTTGGTGGTCCATACAGATTGAAAATGCGGAGCTTCGTCTCTTGAGCCATTATGTCAACTCCTACAATTTCTGCTTGTCCGGTGTGATTGACAGGTACCGCACTACTCGGTATGCAGTTTCTGGTCAGTAACAGGACCCCTCCTTTGTGGCCTTCTCTATCGAGACGGAAGGTCTGGTATCCTCTGATTGAGAATTTGTGGTTTTTGTTGAGGTGCGTTTCCTGGATACATGCCACGTCAATCTTACCTTCATGCAGATGATGTGTTAGGGAAAGTTTTTTGTTAATGACTCCCTCCGCATTCCACTGTAGTATTTTGAGGTTCTTCAGTTTTTGGATATCAGGAATCAAATACATATAATTATAATTCCATAGAATCAAATACATAAATATTGGAATGCATAGATATGCATGGAGAACATGAAAGTTGTTGTTGAAATGACAACAATGTTTAACTTTACTATTTTGCGCGCCTTGAAAAGGGCATTAGAAAGGGTTGTTGTAGTACATTTCCTCACATCCCGAGCATGATAATGAAGGTGGACCAGGGTCCTCCAGCGGTTGTGCTATACTTGGCACCATCCGTGTGTCACTCTCTACTACAGGAATCATGTCGATCCCTACCATGTTAGCCAGAATGTCATGAACAGGTCTGTTTCCGGTGTGAACTGCATGGAAGTTAGGTGGGGGTCTTAGTCGTTGAACTTGTACATTCAACAGTTATCATGGTTGGAAAATAGGCATGACGCATTAGGAAAAATGTGTCATATGGAATACTTATAATGGAAACTCATTTATTACAAATTTCTGCCAGTCGAAAAGGCACAAGTTCAAAGTCTCAGAAAAAGAAATTACGAATGATAGTGTCTGAGAACAGCATAACTTATGTATGATAAAAAGGAACATTAAAACTTAGTAGCAAGGAAGTGATAGTCAAACTATATAAAGCATTAGTTAGACCTAGATTGGATCCTGTGTACAGGTGTGGAGTCCTTATCGTAGTGAAGATATAAACACGATGAAAAGGATACAACGAATAGCTACTAAACTGATAATGTTCGCTTAGGTATCTGAGGCCCGTTGTGTCGGTCGGCCACATCCATGCAGCGTGGTTCCAGACCTCGTCTGTGGCGGAGGTGGATGTTGCTATCTTCTTGAGCCATACTGTGCGAGGACAGCCCATCAGGGGTAGACTTTTGGCGCTGAGGAACAACTTGTGTATTATCTTGTGTGCCTGGGTTTCCTGGTCTAGCCATACAACATGACCGAACAAAGAAACTTGGCGCCGGTCAAGTGTTTCTGAGATTGGGTGGAGGTCTGTCTTAGCAGAGACCTCCACGTTGTGGACGTAGTTATGCCATCAGATGCCCAAGATACGACGCTGATTGGGCAAGTGGATGACCTCTAGTCTCGACATGTCATGTTTCAGCAATGTCCAGGTTTCCGATTCGTAAAGCAAGACTAGGACAACGCAGGACTGGTAGATGCGGTGTTTTGTTTCAAGGGAGATCTTGCCATTACTCCACACACGTCGAAGGTTGTGCATAACTGATGCAGCTAGTCCGATCCGCCTTGACATATCGGGACCGATGCGCCCATCGGAGGATATCATTCTGCCGAGATAGATGAATTCGTTGGTGTACTCTGCAGTGTGACCTTGAGTTTCAATACACTGGGGTGTTCTGTCGGAAATGAGGTTCTGAACATTGGTCTTGACCCAGGATATAAACAGGTCTAGGAAGAGCGTTTCGCTGTCTAGAATTTCTAAAGATCAATGCAGCGCAGATTTGTCTGAACCAACAGGACAATGTTGTCCGCGTAAATGTTGTTTGTTTTTTTGTTTTTTGCGTTCGCCTTATTTCTCAATTCCCCAAGGCGGTATGCGTTGCACTGTGGTTTTTATTTTGCACCTGTCGGCCCAGTGCATCCGACTTCAGCATGCATTTTATGTAAGGGTCTGCTTCCTTCTGCATTTTCTAAGGGTTTGCTTCCCCGGGGTAACGGCCGGTGCTGGGGATCGTGCTTTGGATTGTGAGCTGTGCCACTTAACCACTAGGCCACGCCGTCCCCTTGTCCCCGTAAATGAGATCAGTGTCAAGACGGACTGATCAATAGCGATATTGGTTCGTAGGCCGCTAGCAGTCAGCAATGAGTCGCTGGCCCTGTCGCTAGCAGTCAGCTATGAGTCGCTGGCCCTGTCGCTAGCAGTCAGCTATGGTTCGCTGGCCCTGTTGCTAGCAGTCAGCTATGGTTCGCTGGCCCTGTTGCTAGCAGTCAGCTATAGGTCGCTGGTCCTGTCGCTAGCAGTCAGCTATGGGTCGCTGGCCCTGTCGCTAGCAGTCAGCTTTGGTTCGCTGGCCCTGTCGCTAGCAGTCAGCTATGGTTCGCTGGCCCTGTCGCTAGCAGTCAGCTATGGTTCGCTGGCCCTGCCGCTAGCAGTCAGCTATGGGTCGCTGACCTTGCCGCTAGCAGTCAGCTATGGGTCGCTGGCCCTGTCGCTAGCAGTCAGCTATGAGTCGCTAGCAGTCAGCTATGAGTCGCTGGCCCTGTCGCTAGCAGTCAGCTATAGGTCGCTGGTCCTGTCGCTAGCAGTCAGCTATGGGTCGCTGGCCCTGTCGCTAGCAGTCAGCTATGGGTCGCTGGCCCTGTCACTAGCAGTCAGCTATGGGTCGCTGGTCCTGTCGCTAGCAGTCAGCTATGGGTCGCTGGCCCTGTCACTAGCAGTCAGCTATGGGTCGCTGGCCCTGTCGCTAGCAGTCAGCTATGGGTCGCTGGTCCTGTCGCTAATAGTCAGCTATGGGTCGCTGGCCCTGTCGCTAGCAGTCAGCTATGGTTCGCTGGCCCTGTCGCTAGCAGTCAGCTATGGTTCGCTGGCCCTGTCGCTAGCAGTCAGCTATGGTTCGCTGGCCCTGTCGCTAGCAGTCAGCTATGGTTCGCTGGCCCTGTCGCTAGCAGTCAGCTATGGTTCGCTGGCCCTGCCGCTAGCAGTCAGCTATGGGTCGCTGACCTTGCCGCTAGCAGTCAGCTATGGGTCGCTGGCCCTGTCGCTAGCAGTCAGCTATGAGTCGCTGGCCCTGTCGCTAGCAGTCAGCTATGAGTCGCTGGTCCTGTCGCTAGCATTCAGCTATGGGTCGCTGGCCCTGTCGCTAGCAGTCAGCTATAGGTCGCTGGTCCTGTCGCTAGCAGTCAGCTATGGGTCGCTGGCCCTGTCGCTAGCAGTCAGCTATGGGTCGCTGGCCCTGTCGCTAGCAGTCAGCTATGGTTCGCTGGCCTTGCCGCTAGCAGTCAGCTATGGGTCGCTGACCTTGCCGCTAGCAGTCAGCTATGGGTCGCTGGCCCTGTCGCTAGCAGTCAGCTATGAGTCGCTAGCAGTCAGCTATGAGTCGCTGGCCCTGTCGCTAGCAGTCAGCTATAGGTCGCTGGTCCTGTCGCTAGCAGTCAGCTATGGGTCGCTGGCCCTGTCGCTAGCAGTCAGCTATGTTTCGCTGGCCCTGTCGCTAGCAGTCAGCTATGGGTCGCTGGTCCTGTCGCTAGCAGTCAGCTATGGGTCGCTGGCCCTGTCACTAGCAGTCAGCTATGGGTCGCTGGCCCTGTCGCTAGCAGTCAGCTATGGGTCGCTGGTCCTGTCGCTAATAGTCAGCTATGGGTCGCTGGCCCTGTCGCTAGCAGTCAGCTATGGTTCGCTGGCCCTGTCGCTAGCAGTCAGCTATGGTTCGCTGGCCCTGTCGCTAGCAGTCAGCTATGGTTCGCTGGCCCTGTCGCTAGCAGTCAGCTATGGTTCGCTGGCCCTGTCGCTAGCAGTCAGCTATGGGTCGCTGACCTTGCCGCTAGCAGTCAGCTATGGGTCGCTGGCCCTGTCGCTAGCAGTCAGCTATGAGTCGCTGGCCCTGTCGCTAGCAGTCAGCTATAGGTCGCTGGTCCTGTCGCTAGCATTCAGCTATGGGTCGCTGGCCCTGTCGCTAGCAGTCAGCTATAGGTCGCTGGTCCTGTCGCTAGCAGTCAGCTATGGGTCGCTGGCCCTGTCGCTAGCAGTCAGCTATGGGTCGCTGGCCCTGTCGCTAGCAGTCAGCTATGGGTCGCTGGCCCTGTCGCTAGCGGTCAGCTATGAGTCGATGGCTGCTGCAGCCCATGGACCACTCAGCATCTTTGCCCAATTATTTAATTCTTTCCCTCCAGAATACTTTGAACATCTCGAGACATTTATTCTTGCATTGCAAACTGCTATTATGAAGTATAACTTAACTTAACGTCTTTATACTGATTTAGAAGACTCTGTATACAACAAGTTTCATTTACATTTCATTGCTCTGAAAGCTATGCGCATCCAATTTATTCTTAAATGCAATAATTGTCTCTGTCTCCACTACTTCCTGTGGCAATACATTCCAAACATTCACCACTCTCTGGCTAAACTAATATTTCTTAATATCTAATCTGGACCTTTCTTAAGTTCATTTGTAGCTATGCCTTTTTGTTCTTGTATGTGGTTGTATTTTGAGAAAAAAAAACCATTTTGGTATGGTTATTTTAGTGCAAGAGAAATGCCTGTGCTAAGTGCACGAAACTCTTGAGAGTCATTATAGTTAGATAAGTGTTGATAAACGATAGAAAACGATTTACATGCCTAGTATTATTATTATATGATGTTTATTAAATAAATATTAATTTGTTTTCACTGTTGTTAAATAAGTGTTAGTGTTTTACTTAGAGTTGTGAGTTAAGGGGCGATAGTTGTAAGGAAGTCAGTTAGTGTTTTACTTAGAGTTGTGAGTTAAGGGGTGATAGTTGTAAGGAAGTCAGTTAGTGTTTTACTTAGAGTTGTGAGTTAAGGGGTGATAGTTGTAAGGAAGTCAGTTAGTGTTTTACTTAGAGTTGTGAGTTAAGGGGTGATAGTTGTAAGGAAGTCAGTTAGTGTTTTACTTAGAGTTGTGAGTTAAGGGGTGATAGTTGTAAGGAAGTCAGTTAGTGTTTTACTTAGAGTTGTGAGTTAAGGGGTGATAGTTGTAAGGAAGTCAGTTAGTGTTTTACTTAGAGTTGTGAGTTAAGGGGTGATAGTTGTAAGGAAGAAATTTAAGTGGTAATAGAGTGAGTCTGTAACATAGCAGCTTGAAGAACGACGCAATACAAAGGAGACTCCAGCTGCTCGACAATGTATATGGGAGATAATGGGTACAGACTGGCAGGACATGGTGAATAATGAAGACCTATGAGGAAAAGAGGATACAACAACCAGTGGAGCAACAAATCAAACGTAGGGAATGGGTTTGGAATGGACAAACGCTACAGAAAGCACAATAAAACGTTGCTAAACAGGCACTGACATGGAATTCACAGATGAAGAGAGATAGGCCAAGACACACATTCGGAGAAATGACTGAAAATGAACTTCGGTCCTTAGGCCTCAAATGAAAAGAATGGCAGCCCAAGATCGAACATGCTGAAGGATGACCTATGTCCCGAAAGGAGCGACACGCAAAGACTGAATCATGATACATATGGACTTGTTGGTGCACTGAAGGAGTATATCCAAACGGCTTCTTGTCAACATTATTATCCCCTTTTATTGAAAAGTACTGTTAGTACATCACATTGTTCATATTCCTATCAGCTGTCAGTACCGCTGTCAAACTTGGTCCTTATTACAACCTGCCAATACCAACTTAAGGAATGTGCAGGCCTAAAGGACTGCAACTCATGAGGTCTCTATCAGCTATAGTGCCCCTCTTAGCTAGTGGTGGGAGGGGGGGGGGGGCGGAAATCCACACACATACAAATATATATTTTCTAGTGTTCGTTTTTAGCATTTGTAGCTTGGGGTTCTATAAAATCTTAATTAAAAACTGAGCACATGAGATTCAATTTTGTCTGAAATTCAATGCCAGAGAAAGGACATTCATGTCACAGGGAGATGTATATTGAGGAAAAATTGGAGCATTAAATAAAGCTCTTCTTGTGTTGGGCACATATAAAGAGATAAAACTACACCCTGATAAACTACATGTTCAACTACAACCTGATTAACGACAACATGTTCAACTACAACAATAACCTGATCGACAACATGATCAACTACAACAACAACCTGATAAACTACAACAACATAACCTGATCAACTACAACAACATAACCTGATCAACTACAACAACAACCTGATCGACTACAACAACCTGATAAACTACAACAACCTGATAAACTACAACAACCTGATCAACTACAACATAACCTGATCAACTACAACAACAACCTGATAAACTACAACAACCTGATCAATAACAACCAGATCAACTACAACAATAACCTGATCAATAACAACCTGATCAACTACAACAATAACCTGATCAACAACAACTTTTTCAACTACAACCTGATCAGCTACATCCTGATCAACTACAACAATAACCTGACCAACTACAGCAATAACCTGATCAACTACAGTAATAACCCGACCAACTTCAACCTGACCAACTACAGCAATAACCTGATCAACTACAGCAATAACCTGATCAACTACAGCAATAACCTGATCAACTACAGTAATAACCCGACAAACTTCAACCTGACCAACTACAGCAATAACCTGATCAACTACAGTAATAACCTGATCAACTACAGTAATAACCTGATCAACTACAGCAATAACCTGATCAACTACAGTAATAACCCGACCAACTTCAACCTGACCAACTACAGCAATAACCTGATCAACTACAGTAATAACCTGATCAACTACAACCTGATCAACTACAGCAATAACCTGATCAACTACAGCAATAACCTGATCAACTACAACCTGATCAACTACAGCAATAACCTGATCAACTACAGCAATAACCTGATCAACTACAGTAATAACCCGACCAACTTCAACCTGACCAACTACAGCAATAACCTGATCAACTACAGCAATAACCTGACCAACTACAGCAATAACCTGATCAACTACAGTAATAACCCGACCAACTTCAACCTGACCAACTACAGCAATAACCTGATCAACTACAGCAATAACCTGACCAACTACAGCAATAACCTGATCAACTACAGTAATAACCCGACCAACTTCAACCTGACCAACTACAGCAATAACCTGATCAACTACAGCAATAACCTGATCAACTACAGCAATAACCTGATCAACTACAGCAATAACCTGATCAACTACAACCTGACCAACTACAGCAATAACCTGATCAACTACAGTAATAACCCGACAAACTTCAACCTGACCAACTACAGCAATAACCTGATCAACTACAGTAATAACCCGACCAACTTCAACCTGACCAACTACAGCAATAACCTGATCAACTACAGTAATAACCTGATCAACTACAGCAATAACCTGATCAACTACAGCAATAACCTGATCAACTACAACCTGATCAACTACAGCAATAACCTGATCAACTACAGCAATAACCTGATCAACTACAGTAATAACCCGACCAACTTCAACCTGACCAACTACATCAATAACCTGATCAACTATGGCAATAACCTGATCAACTACAGTAATAACCTGACCAACTACAGCAATAACCTGATCGCAATTACAGTAATAACATGACCAACTACAACCTGATAAACTACAACCTGATCAACTACAGCAATAACCTAATCAACTACATCCTGATCAACTACAGCAATAACCTGACCAACTACAACCTAATCAACTACAGTAATAACCTGACCAACTACAACCTGATAAACTACAACCTGATCAACTACAGCAATAATCTAATCAACCACAACCTGATCAACTACAGCAATAACCTGACCAACAACAACTTTATCAACTACACGAGTAACCCAACAACGGACAGAGGTCATGTCCCGTTTATCAACCAAAGTGTTACATAAAACCTGTATAGAGACCACGTGACGATTTAAATTAAGCCACTGGCAGCTACGGGTCAGTTTAAGCGTCATCACGTGATCATCATAGCTTTATATTTAAAATATTCATTCATAATATGTATAATAAATGGTTTATGGCTAATTGAATTTCATGTATTGATCCAGAAAACTTAAATATATTTAATACTAATATTGGCAATGAAAGTCCGTTGAAATGGCGTTAGTAGCAATACTCTAAACACCGAGAGTTACCTAAAAGATGCGAAGTATAGAATATTTTGTTTTATTTTTTGCAGAGCAGAAATTGAGAATGCATTTGCAACAACAAAAAATGTAATTTATAAGACACAAACTACACATGTAACCAATGCTTCAATGCGTTCGTTCTCAATCTCCCGCTACCAAGCTCTGAACAGGGCTTTGCAAATAGCAGGATGTAGTCTGGAGAACGGAATGCGTTATGTCGCTAGTTTACAGCTTGACTGCGATATTTGCACCTTTCGGTCCGACACATCCGTCTTCGGCAGATGCCGTCTTCTAAACCAGTATAAAGACGTTAAGTAAGTTAAGTCTTTATATTCTGAGCCATTCTTTTCAGCTCTGCTCATGTTTACTCTACTGCCTTGATATGTGCCGCAAGTTTTCTTCATTGTGTGTGTTTTGGTATGACACTGCGTCACCTGCCTTTGGGATTCTATAACATAGACTATCTTGTAATGCTATCAGCTGTTTTCAAAACGTCTGTCCTATCAAACGCCAGTGCCTTCTTCCGTCAAGTCCCACTGACATATGTCCGGTTCTTACCTACAGTTCAATGTTGGTGACTTTCTCATACACATTAAAATCCCTCTTTTCGACGCAGATTTCAATTTATGAAACCTTGAACTTTTTATCGTTGTAGTTGTTGTTGTTCTCCACGCTAAATTCAGTCCAAGTGTCTTTTCCGCAACGAAGGTTGGTTGCAATGGACCTTCCATTTCCTCTGTCTCTTGGCTTGACGGCACATTCTGCCAGAATTACATTAACCCATTTTTCGATGTTACTCACCTACTTATATCACTGCTCGTCTCTTGTCTGCCTACAATAGAACAGACTTTACCTTGACGTTGAAGATGTGTTGTTAGGGTGGACTAAATTTTCTTTTTTATTTCCATATATTCCCTAAAGCAATGTAATCCCTGTTCCCCTTTTGTATTCTTAATTTTATATTTTCATCTGTTCATACTTTGTATATATTGGTACCAAGAAAGATGAATGATTCCACATCTTGTAGAAGTATCTCTCAACACAATGCGATTGTCGCTAGGTGGTTTTGTTATCATAATCTTTGTAATTTTTTTTTAGTTTCGTCAGACCAATATCACTCCACACGGTATGGACAGCTATGCAATAAAATGAAAATACATTATAAAGAAAAGTGTTAAAAGACCACTATTAACATTTAGTTTTTTTAAAAATGGTTAGACACACTCATAGAGAAAGGAAAACTTTGAAGCAACAGAAGTGGTTGAAGCCACGATTGAGAGAGGAAGGAAGAAAATATAGACAGTATAAACTGAATATAAATATAGAAAACATGCAAAGTATTACAATGTAATCGTCAGTTATGTAATTGTGAAAGTCTGCTACTCCCCTCTCCCTCCCACTTCAAGTAAAGTCATCCCATAACCGGTGAGGTCATTGGGGCACGCACAAAGACATGCCCACAACCCACCGTCACCCTTCTCTCTGTCAGCGATCGATGCTTGTGCTTTCTCTGGTCTGAGATTGGTCCATTCTTTTATGTTGTCCTCCCATTTCTTTTGGGGACGAACTCTTCGTCGTCTGCCTTGCACCTTTCCGTGCAGGATCGCATTTGCGAGACATCCCGCCCCCCCCCCCCCCCCCTCTTCAATGATATATAAAACATATGGTTCGTTTCATGGTATGACTACTTCTACCAATCAGTCGACCACGTTGCAAATGGGTACCTGACGAAGTCTGTGGATATTCTGAACAACCAACGGGGGGGGGGGGGGGGGGGGGCAACGAAGTTGGTGTTCTATCATTAGCACTTTCTTTTTAAAAAATGCGTGGTCACGTGGTCAACACGAGAAGAATATGTTAATTATGCGATTCGTTTTGTCATATTTTTTCTCTAAGAAAAAAATGTACATTCATATACGCTTTTGACTATAACATTGAATGCTCGTGAAGAAAAGAGTGAAAAGGCCACAGAAACCATCATAATTTTTTTATTAACAGAATAGGCATACAACGAAGGAATGAATTCATTTAATATTTAGGTTACATTTTTTTCTCGATCGTATATTAAATTAGGAAACCCTTGCAACTCGAGAAGACGGCCCAAGTTAAGAGTGAAACTCGACAACTATTAGGTAAGAAAGATGCCCAAAATACATCGCTCACATGCTGAGTGACGCCACTACGACCTCTTGGGGTTATGGGAAAGGCAAGACAAGACAAGGAGTGGAAGAAATTGTTTGTGTACTTACTGCAGTTTAATGACCTGAAGCTAAGTTAAAGGTAGCAAAAAAAGATTAAGCAAAATCCCATTGTGTGGTTTGACATTCAATTCGCCTCAAGTATTAAGTCAGTTGAAACAATGGTCTTCACATTAGAGAAATGTAATTTAAATGAGACACTAATGGGCAAAAACATGTGTTCAGAAATGTCAAAATGTGTGAACAAATATATAGTATTTTTTTTTTAAAAACCCATTAAATAACAGAAAATGAAAACCGTATTATAAAAAAGAAAGAATAATATCGCATAGGATTAAAATTTAAAAGAACAGCCAGCATATTTACAATCCATGATAATAAAAATCAGAAATAGATTCTTGTAGTGCTACGGAGAGCAAATGCTGCTTTAATGGTTTTGAATTTTGCCATTGAATGGCCTAACATAATCATTTGTAAAAATGTTTCTCATGAGGACAATGCTGCACATATCATTGACAACTAAGAAGTACAATGAGGATATATTACCACACAACATTATCAAACGATAGCGGCTTTTTTTTTTCAATTCCATTTTGTGATGGAACATTCGTACGTGACGTTTGCAAAGTAAAAGTTCAATAAAGACATATTTTTTAAAAAAATGGTCGATAGTATGACAAAGTGGCCGAAAAATAAAAACATATAAAAACTGAAACACACTAAAAGCAAATGGTTGTGGAAGAAATTTATTATTATCTTTAGACCGGGCACATGATGATGATGACTTCTTTAGGGTTATAACCGACAAGTTTTCGGTTGTACCTTAGACTAACCTCTTGGCGCCATCTTCGTTGTTGAACCGGCGTGACTTGCAGCTTGAGAATCTAATTTTGTTAAGATCAGTCAGCTTAAACTTTAACAAGACCATGGCTCGTGATAGCAGGATCTATGTCGGAAATCTGCCACCCGATATAAGAACAAGAGATATTGAAGATTTATTTTATAAGTATGGTAAAATTACATTTATTGACTTGAAGAACAGGCGGGGCCCGCCATTCGCTTTCGTTGAATTCGAGGATCCAAGGTAACTTGCTTGAATTGAAAAAATGAAACAAATATCCTGTATTGTATTTAAATCAGACGATTAGCGCTTGTAATGCAAGAAGGTATTATATCCCATTTTTGACTCATCATATGTATGAATGATATACTATCATAGTTATCGGACAATAACATCTGACCAGAACTATCATCTATTGCCATGCGGCATGCCTAGTAGACGAGGTTGTAATTCGACTAAAAACTTGGTAACGACCCGTTTTTCAGAGTTGCATTTTCTTATTAATCATTGTTTGCAATGCAGCAGCTTAAATAACCGGCATAGTTACAAATGGCAATGCAATGGTACCTCAGATGTTAGTATATACTATATGATATCTATGATGAATTATTATAGTCCAACAGTCTAAGACTCCACTATTGATAAGTATTCTATAGACTAAAAAAAGTAGATTAAGACTATATATAATGACTTCAAGTTCATCTGTATTGCTCGTTCTCAAACTCCCTTTACTAAGCCATGAAAAGTAACATAAATATATATTGTATGTTGTAGTCTCCAACCTGATTCTAAATTAGTTTTAAAAAAATTAAAGACACAAGTAGACTAGTAGAGATCTATTTATAGTAGACTAGATCTATACATCAGTTTGGAAACTGATCTTACTAACTTACTTTAGCATCTGTTTTTATATTTTTTTATTCATTCTATGTTTGCAAATTGAGTTCAATGGATAGCGAAGAGCAGAGATCAAATCATGCACATCGTAAGCAAAGATGGTGACTGCATCAGACATCTGAATGTGCTGCGAGATGGGTTCTCATATGGCCAATTCTGCCACGGCTTGCCACATCTTGGGCAAAAACACGAAGTCATTGTGCATTCTGTTTTTAATGTGGCACACTTTCTCTAAGAGTGGGCCTTCGCACATGTGCTCCATGTTGCCTTCGTTGACCTACGGGCTGTCTTCGATTCTGTGGATGGAAATGCTCATACAATGCGTTGATATTCCAGGCACCCCACTGACCCCAATCGAGGAGCTCCATAGTCACACTAGCACCAAAATTTGGCTCAGACGGGTTCTCACGGAGTTCTCTACATCATCCAGTGTCTGAGAGGGCTGTGTTCTCGCCCCTGCGCCATGGACTGGATCCTCACACAGTCCTTTGCACACAACCCAGGGGTCCTTGTCGGCAACTTTGCTGGTGTCGTCATACTGAGTCACGATTCTCAGGTCCTGATAGGCCCCCTAGAGGCACTGGATTGATAGGCTACCCACCTAGGCTTACACATCTCCTGGACGAAGACAATCCAAAATCTCTGCAGTGGCTCCTCTGCGCTGGTCATCACAGTGAACGACAACCTTGTTGTAGTCACCAAGGACTTCATCTACATTGACAGCAGGCCGTCCTCTGACACACACAGCAGTCACGACATCACCCGTAGGATGGGCTTAGCGACTTCACCCATGCACTCGCTCCGCAGAGCTCGGTCTTAGCGAAAGCTCTACCTGAAGAGCAGGCTTCATATTTACTCCTCCTGCATCTGCTCAGAGTCCTGCACACTACTACAGCGAGACTGACAGCACCTTGAGACCTGTGCAAATAGAGGTGCATTCTATGGATCCACGTTCACAACATGATTTCCTACAGTAAAGTAGTTTGACGTACTCAACTTGTGGACATTGTCTCATCGATTGATCAGCGTCGTCTCTCCCTCTTCGGTCACGTTGTTTGCCTTACCTGGGAAACCCCAACCCACTAGATACTCCTAAAGGCTGTAGGAGACGAGCTACAGGAAGAAGTCGTGATCATCCTAGAGTCGTCTGTGGGGCCGTCCTCGCAACACCTGGCTAAAACAGATTATCGCCTCAACAGAATTGCAGGTTGCCTGAGACACGGCCATCAGACATGGTCATTCGATGCGACGGGCCCTTGTTGTCTAAGCGTACTATTCAATATTGTATTGACACATACTGGTCAAGTCCCCACTTCATGTTCATGTCCTCGTTTGTGCTAATGTAGACATTCTCACAACAGTCTAAGTATGGCAAACGAGTTGGGAATTTACAATTTACACTGTATTGGTAAGCTTATTGAAAAAACTTGCTTTGCACTACAGCCAGGTGGACCACCGTCCACCTTCTCAAGTAGTCTATCTCGTGATGTAAGAAACACCACTGTAACCTGCTACTGAAACGTCCATTGTTAACTCAGCACGAGTAGCATTGAACAGCAATAAATGCCACCATTTATTTATAATTATTATTATGAACTTTTTTTGTTTTTGCTCCATGAACACTGACTTTGGTCACATGGTGAAGCCTGTGGACCCCTTCTGAGAACAAATGAAATAAAATACAAAGGATTACAAAGAAATCTAATTATACAGAAATACAAGATTTGTAAAAATGTGATTTTCTTATCTAGACTAGCATAATAGCTGTTTTAATAAAAAGATGATGCTAATATATTTTTGATATAAAATAAAGAAAATTTTATAATGCAAGGTAGACTACATTAAAAAAAATTGAAGTGTTGGCAGTGAAAAACGAATTCTCGACCAATATGCTAATTAGATGTCTTTGCTAAATCCAACTGTAAAGGGGCATCTGATTTATATTTTAGATGGCAGTGTGGAAGGGAAATGGCCACCCCACTTCACAAAAAGAAACCCAGTTCAATGGATTCTTCATCCCCAATGATAGTCTGCACTGGGACTCATTCATCTATCTGGTTCCACTTGAAACATAGTACTTATAGTTGCCCAGATGACATATTCTACTATTTTGATGGGTGTTCCTTGGTCTAACTACATATCTTTTTTCCCAGCTGAATGCAAATACAGGGCATGTCTGAGGTTTTTTGTTGTTGGCGGTATCTTATCCATCTTTTTCTCTCCCCAATCTTCCAGTCTTGGTTGCTGCCAAGTTCGATTGTGATTGCTACATATCTGTATTTGAAATTACCTCTGGCCATCATCTTCGGTGTTCGTCTTGAAAAGGATGTATTGTAGTTCACGTTGAGGCTGTGGTTTTTTGTTTTTTTTTGCGCTCGCCTTATTTCTCTAACCCCCAAGGCGGTGTGCGTTGCACTGTGGTTTTTATTTTGCGCCTGTCGGCCCAATGCATCCGACTTCAGCATGCATTTATGTAAGGGTCTGCTTCCTCCTGCATTTTCTAAGGGTTTGCTTCTCCGGTGTAACGGCCGGTGCTGTGATGGGGATCGAACCCAGTACCTTCTGGTTGTGTGCCGTGCCACTTAACCACTAGCCCATGCCGTTCCCAGGCTGTGGTATCTGATTTCAGTTGGCTTTTTTTGGGTACCAGGTTTGCCTTCCCAATACAATCCCCATTCTCTTAGTCTACACTAATGCCTTTGCACTAGTGCAGGGGGAATAAGGTCTTGATCTGCTCTGGTTCACTGACTCTGATGCAAGCTCATCCACTGTGCTGCACCTTCAGCACAATCTCTGTCCATCTAATGTGAAGACATCTGTTGCCTGGATCTGATACTCTGTTACGATGCCATATTTCCTAGCCATATGGCAGAACAGATTTTATTCTAACCCTATTGACTGCATGTTTTTTAAGGAAGTAAGATAGACTGGTCCTTTCCTTCCATAACAGTAAGTCAAATATTCCGGCTGGGAAAACTGGAGCCTGTCAATAATGAGGATCACACTAAGTATCTTTTCAATGGAAGGGTGGGACTACTCTAACACTGCTAATCAGACACTCGATACCTGAATAGAATCACTAACCTCCCAAGTTTGTTGTGAAAGGTGCCTAATGAAGTTGTGGATGAGGCTAGTAGTTTCAGGTAAAATATGCTTCACTTTGTTGTGACATATCAACATTTTCTGGTATTTCAGAGACGCTGAGGATTCAGTAAGACAAAGGGATGGATACAACTATGATGGCTATACACTGAGAGTAGAGTTTCCACGAGGCAGTGGGGCACCTGGTGGTCGAGGAGGCTTCAGAGGGAGGGGTGGGTTTAGTGGTGGCGGTGGTGGTGCGCCACGAGGAGGACCTCCCTCAAGAAGAACGCAGTATAGAGTATTGGTTTCAGGTTTGTAGCTAAGGATTTTGATTAACTTCTTTTTCTTTCCCCTGACAAAATGTTCTTTTATTCCTGTAAGGGTTATAAGTCTAACAGTAGAAAATTGAAACTTAGCACTTTCAGAGTTCTTCATATTTGCACTGGACCTGTGAATTTTTCTGCAATGAGCTTTCACGTCTATGGTGCATGATGCAACACACCCTATTGACGAGACCTGTTGCTTCAACAAAAAGGATGTCTTGAGGCTGCGATTACATTTTTCATGTCACAAAGAAAAACACCTACCAAAATAAACAGTGTAATGTAACCAGTGTTTCATGATTCCTATCCTTCGTATGAGTCAGTAAAACACGCGTGTGGACAATTTAAGAATGGTCTGTCAATTGACATGGATGACCTGCATCAATGCAACGATGGAAATGCAGCAAGAGTGAAGGAAATCATTGACCAGGATTTAAAAAATTACAAAAATGGATATAGTTTGGGCCGAAATACAACAGCAGTAGAATTTTGCACAAAAAACTGAGCATGAAAAAAGTGTTCATGCTGGGTTCACGTCTGTTGACACGTGAACAGAAGCAAATGAAAAGTGAATTGCCGATGAGTTGCTCAAAAACAACAGTAGGACAACATTTTGAAGACCATAGTGATAGTAAATGAGACTTCGGTTCACCACTAAAACCCTGAATCCCAAATTAACAGCATGCATTGGAAAATCATGTGTTCCTCAACACTAAGTTAAGAGCACAGAAATCTGCAGGAAAAATTGCCATTTTTTGGGGATGCTCAATTTTGTTTTTTATTGCTGCAGCATAATCGGAAAGTCATATTCAATATAATGTGCAATATAATGCCAACATTTGAGGGCGTGAGCCCAAACCCTGGCGATAGGATCCCCTTAAAGGTAACCTTTGTATTAATAATCCCTTCATTGAAGATAACTCATGAACAATAAATTGTTGCGATAAAGTTAACCTGACCGTTGTCTTCTGGTGTCCAAACATAAATGTAATCTATTTTCTCAATTTTGCATGTCACTGGGAAATAAGTGATCCAAACCTAACAGAAATAAAATTTTTGTCAATGCAGCGCTTCGTCTCTCAGAAGAAACAAGGCTGCAGATATGGTTATCAAATCATCTAGCAATGAAGCAGCAACATTTTGCTCCATCTCTATTCAAATGAAATATTACTTTCTCAATAGTTAAAGAATTTATATTATTAGCATATTTATTAACTGCTCGGTTTCTTTTAATTTGAAATAACCATAGGGGATCAAGATGCTGAACAGCGCATGAGCTGCAGTGGTCAGCGAACCAGAGCTGCCAAGACCCTTCTACATCTCCACACGGTGATCCTGGATAACAGGCTGCATGCAGCAGGGCAGACTGGCTAAGGAGTAGGGATCGAAGAGGGAATGCTAACCCGGTACTTAAAAAATGCTTGCTTAAGTCGGATGTGTTGGACCGAAAGGTGCAAATATCGCAGTCAAGCTGTAAACTACCACACAACGCATTCCGTTCTCTGGACTACATTCTGCTACTTAAGCCCTTTCAGAGTTTGGTAGCGGGAGATTGAGAACGAACGCAGAAGATGAAGAAGAAAAAAATAACCATAGAACATTTTCATTTTATATTAAATTTAAGAACTGGATACACAAAATACATACAACAAAAATGTTTTTAACCATGAACAATTTTCAGATGTTTACGAAAATGTATTCCAATTTTTACCTGTCTGCAGGTGTAACAAGGTTAGGAATACTCCCTCCCCTATGACTGTATCTGTTATGATGTCCCTTTACCTTTTAATCTAATTTAACATTTTAATTACATTTTCAACCTATGTTTAGTTTAGATCAGCTTTAAAAAAAAAGTTCTGATTTTTGTGTGCAAAATGTTTGTTCATATTTTTGGATGAAGGTCTGCCCCCTAGTGGTAGCTGGCAAGATTTGAAGGATCACATGAGAGAAGCAGGAGATGTGTGCTATGCAGATGTGTTCAAGGATGGCACAGGTGTCGTTGAATTTCTGCGCAAAGAGGATATGAAATATGCAGTACGGAAGCTGGACGACACAAAGTTCAGATCCCACGAGGTTAGTTATTTGAACTATATTTACACATTCATGCTCTTACTTAACGATGCCTGAATTATAAATGCATTTCGAGTAAAATATTATGACAACAATTTTTGTGTTGATTCTAGAGCAATATTTCCCCATGTCCTGGAATCTTTGCTTTGTGAGCTGAGAGTTGTTGTCGAAGTTCCTGCTGAGTTTTTCTTGATGAATTTTCTCTGAAAGCATGTTGAAGTGGCACATGCGTTAGGGTGTATTGAAGCTGGCCTTGTCACTTCTGGTTGGTAGTTTAATGCAAGCCTTCACTGTAGACTTACCTCTGGGGCCAGGCTGACATAACACAGCTAGTTTTCAGGAGCACAATATCGATGTGAGGTGTAGGTCTTGGCTAGTATGTTCCTTGACATGACTGACTTACACTCAAGAGCTGATTTGGTGTTTCTTAGTTATTCGCTCTCAAATAATCACATCTATTTCTCATAAGCTTGGTCAGTCTCAGGCCTCTCTAGTCGCCATACAATTTATCCCACAGTCATGTTGTCACTCTGCTCCTCTTGTGGAACTCGCAGACCTGAAAATGTTTCTCCTAATATTGGCACATCACTTGTGCGCCAAATTTTTAATTTGTGGGACAGATGAATTTTCAGTATGCTGTTGTCTGATTATTTTAACCTGTTTTCTTCTTGGCCTCTGCTATATAATCTGATGAAGATGTTGGAAATGGGACAGAATCATGTTCTGATATTGAACATACATCTCTAATTAGACACACAAACAGATTAAAGTCAATGTGATATTAATGAGATATGCCTCAAATAAATGACTTTCATTGTTTCCTTACATGTAAATATGTTTCATTGTACCGTACTATCATTTTTCTTGATTACAGAATTTCAATATGTCATTAACTGACAGGTTCGTATTTACCACTCTGCGGGCATTTGACATACACCAGACTCGGCCGTCACATTTTATTCATGAATAATTGAGCACGGAGATCGTACAAATAGCCATTATTTTACTGCTGAACATCTACACAGGTTTTTGCTGGTTGAAAAATAATATATTTGATTACAAACGGTTTATTATCTTATTACGCAGATTGAGGACAGCCGATTTGTAATAAATACGTTTGAATTGGAAACTGTGTCGATATTATAAAAACAGTACAGATACGTTGTTGTGGTTTCCATGGATTTATAGATGGCCGTGTGGCCAAATTGTTTCAAGGCCTGCCTGCCGACAAGGAGGGTAGTGGTTCGGATCCCGGTATGGCATATGTTGTTTTTCTGTTGGGGTGAAATAAACAAACATAGCCAACCACCACACGACGTTTCGACAGCAGTGGCGAAGCGCCCTTTAGTTCTCAACCTAAAGAATCCCTCGACTACATTAGCAATGGGGAAAAGTTGTATTGACAGTTTTTTTTATAGAGGCGCAAGGTATCTATTGGTGAGTTCAAATTTGTTATAAATTTTAAACTTTATCTTCTTGTATCTTAGAAACTAACAAACACACAACAAAAGCAATAACACCAACAGGTTCTTTATTCAATTGTATCTCTACACACAACAAAATCATATTTTTTATTCCTTTAGCACACCAATGTTAGAAGAAAACCAACCGACTAGGCCTACAAAAACGGTGTGCGAAAAACAATTTTTTGTTGTTGAACGGAGTCACTCCCGACAGCCATTTTTTACTGCTGAATACGTCCTCCATATATACACGATATTTTGCCGGTTAAAGTATCGTATGTTCGATTACAAATGGCTTTTGAACAGTTTTAATTTTGTATACGCCGTTGGAGCAAGCCGACTTTTTGCGAAAGGGGAAGTAGGTTGTTGGGAAAGATTTTTATCGAGTAGATCTGTTTATTTTGTTAGTTTAAATGAAAGAACTACGTTTGAATTGAAACTGACAGTTGTGGCAATATTGTAAACACAGTATCGATACGTTGTTGTGGTTTTCTATCAAAGCGACTAGGCCTAGTGGTCGAGCCCAAATTTTTCCAGAGATTTTCATAAATTTTCAACTTCATCTTTTTGAATCCCAAAAACAATAACACCCACATGTTCGTTATGCTATTGTGTATCATCTACACGCCAGAAAATCATATTTATTGACAAACATAAAAGTTACAAATTTTGAAAGACAGCGACTAATTAAGAAAATTAATTAGGTCAAATTTTTTTCAAAAATATATTGGGGTGCTAACGGTTAAGGACCAACAAATAGAAAGTTTACAGGTTCTCAAAGTGAACAACCATCGTAAAATTTGAAATTTAAAAAAAATTACTGCAGATTGGTAAATGTTAACCATCAGGCTATTTTTTTTATTTTAACTCATTCACTCCCAAATATTTTGTCTTCTGGGCACAATTCTTTTCTAATGTAAAACTCAAACACAGCATCACTTAGTTGTGATCTATTTATCTTCAATAAAAGTTCCCTGAAATAACACAGAAAATATACCAAACTGTTCACAATTGCGGCCAGAATACAGATATTTTACAAATGAAGGTGAACATTTGTGTATGAGGGATTATAATTACATAGTTTTTATTTTTTAAAATTTTGAAAAAAATGTTTCCTCAATAAACATGTTCAGCTCTAAACCAACTCACGAATAACGTAATGACTTTCCATTGACGATAATCCCTAAGGGATGATGATCTGAAAGTAACACCTAAGTCGGTGCAATTGTTTTCACAGTATTTATATTTTACTGAAGGCACGTGAAGTTGAAAAACGTGCAATCAACACCAACATTAGTGTTTACAATTTACACACACCCAGAAAGAATGTTCCTGCTATGCTAAATATATATGCATACACATTTATATTATACACACTAGTATGGCTGTCTAGGCTCTTGAACCTTTACTGAATTTGTGAACTGTTACTACCAATGCTTGAGCAGTAGATTTAGTTTCACTTTCATCACTCGACTTAGAACTAAGATTAGATAAAGAAATTGAAATATCACTATCAGAACGATCGATATCTTGATCATCACTATCGTTAGCAATAATATATTCTAACTATTACTGAGTTAATGCTGTTAAAACTCTATTTGGTCTTACTGAAGGGGCATGGGCTAGATTCAAGGCTACCTCCCCCCAAAAAATTTATTTGTTTTCCAAGTTAGGAAAATAAACATTTTTTTCAATGAAACACATAACTCTTACAGAAATGAAAAGTACAAAATCTGGTCTTCCACCAATAACCAAAATAAAACATTTAGAACTAAGAACTATTATGTGATTTTGTGAACAGTCACAAAAGTCAATATATAATAATATATATAAACCCGGAAGCCGATGTATCACCTTGTGGGAGGGAATAAGTTAAAGTAGATAAATTTGAATAAAAAGTTGCTAAAACAGTTACAGTGAATATTATTTTATGTACATGCACATCAATTGTGCAGACAAATGAGTTGTTTTTATGAAGTAATAATAGGATAACCTTCCAAACATGTTGTCAGAGACAGCTGAAGAGGGTTGCCACAGAAACCAGCACTTCAAGAGTTGTAAGGGCATGACCAGCCGTAGTTGTGGTGCTATGCTTTATAGGAGAGAGACTTTGACAGCCACAGCCAGTCTTTTTTGTTACATCAGGACATGGGAGAGTATGTTGCCAAGGGTATTTTCATGGTGGGAGGTAGGACGATTTATTCCAGTGGACACGACTGGAAATGAGTACCAGGGGAAATAGTGGTAACTAAAGAGCTCTGCACATTGAGCAAAGGGACCGACCACATATGGGAGGGGGGTGCTTCCAGGTACAATGAAGCCGGTTCTGTAAGACATTTATCATATTGGGGCACTTATGCAGTGTAATCTTGTGGGCATGGACTTTGTATTATGGGATGTAGTACTTCTTGTTGGTCAGACATTTAATTGAAATGGGTGATCATAAGTATAGAGTAATCAAAAGACAATTTACATCAATGTAGGTCAAATCAAAACTGCATTGGTCAGAGCCCCAAAGCTGACTGCTAGCGTCAGGGCCAGCAAAACAGCTGACAAGACCCTTGTACACCTCCACGTGGTGATCCTGGATAACAAGCTGCAACAAGGCAGACTGGCTAAGGAGAGGAAGTCGAAGAGAAAAGGCCAACCCTGCACCCAAAAATGCCAGTTGAAGTCCAGTGTGTAGGAACAAAAGGTGCAAATATCTCACTCAAGCAGTGAACTACGATAACGCATGCTGTTCTCCGGACAACATACTGATACTTGCAAAGCCATTTTCAGGGCTTGTAGCGGAAGTTTTAGAACGATTAACGAAGAATAAGAAAAACACAATAATACCATGTATGCATTTATAAGAATGAAGTATAAAATGAATAGTGATTCAATTGAATGATGGATCTTTCCTGTTTTTATTTTTGTTAAACTGGTGACAAACATTTATAGAATGTACATAAAATCATTTTCTTCAGGGTGAAGTAGCATACATTCGTGTCAAAGAAGACAACCCTGGTTCCAGAAGTCACAGCGGAAGCCCTAAACGGTCACGAGGCAGCCCCAGATATTCACCAATGAGAGAAAGAGAGCGCTCGTACTCTCCTTATTAGATGAACCAATCAAAAGGGCAGACGAGAATTTCTCTCAAAACAGTATAGACTTTTTTTTGTAATGAGATTTCAGGTTTTAAGCAAAACATTTTTGTTCTGTAAATTTTGTGGAAGGAGTAATTTGATTACTGTTTTTATCTTTGTAATTTTATTTTTAATTCTTAGTAGCTGCAAGTTTTATTTGAGTTTTTTTTTTAAATTTGTTTTTTTTAACGTCATTTAATTTCCATAAGATGTTAACAGGTAGTTTGAAGTCTAAAGAGCATACACAGAAGATTGCTTTTCCAGAAAAAAATAATTGTAAAGAACGATGCTCAGTTCAATATTTGGAGGGAGGTGCAAGTAAAATATTATGCAACATTATTTTGAGCATCTGAATTTAATTTGTTCCTGCTAAAATTTGTGCTTGTAAGTTGTCATGAACAAACATACATATTTATGTCATTTTTCACTCCATTAGGAATATGGGCTTTCCACTACAGTTGACAAAGTAGGAAACCTGCTTCTAAGCATTTGTGTGCTGCTCCTGTAGTGCTGAGATTGCCAGCCCCATCCACAATGCTACTTAGTTTTAAATGACATTCAAAATAGGATGCAATGATTCTAATTTGTCATCTCCAGAAAGCCCCTAGAATACACATTGGGAAATCATGAATAATCTATCCTACAAATTGTCTGTTCTATGATTTTTTTTTGTTTTATAGTATAGGTCTGTGGCTTGACAAAAAAATAAACCAAGTGTCTGTGCTGTTGATGACCTTGCATTCGTCTCATTCCTCAGAGCGCTCCTATATAACGCTTCCATAGTCAAATCATGATTGGAGGTGAAGGATCAGGAGCGCCGGAAGCAGGGAGTAGTGGGATGACATGTGGTTGAGCCCGTTGGCTGTGGAGGCAGCACTGTTTGGCTAGTCCACTCATTGAGAGCTCGCCCTTCACATGCTGATTTTATTGGATTTTTACCACTATGGTATGCTTGAGAGAGGAATTTGGTTAGAAAAAAATGCCCGTCATTGTGCTGCTGTTTGCCATTTACTTTATTGTCCTTCCTCTAGGATTGTAATCATTTTTTTTATCACACATTTGTTATAAGCATTTCATATACGTCTTTGTGTTGTAGCCCATTTATATGGAATATCATCATCCTTCCTTTCGTTACGCTCCGGTATGAGCACGGGACCACCACCACTGTAGTTGGCCTCATTGCAGAAAGCCTACACTAAGAGTGTTTATTTAACCTTGCAATGGTGGTTTCTGTAGCACTTTGGCATGATGTGGTTGTTGGCCCCATCCACACCTCACCGTATTAATGACATGCACAATTAGTCTAGTAATCCACATTTTTCTCCCCCCAAAAATTGACCCTGGTGTATTCACTGGGGTAACTGTAGTCATCAATCTGTCCTTCGTCTGAGCATAAACTTACTGGGCAGAGACATGAAGAAATCAGAACTGATGCAGTGAAACTGATAATCAAATGTAAAATACATGCCTATGGCTTGAACATACAATTGCAGAAATGTACATTATGACTAGTTGATTTTCTCCAGGGACCAAGATCAACTAAATTGAGGATAGGGAACTAATCTTTATAATGTAGATATTTATAATAAAGAAATGCAATTATCCACTGATGAAGAGGAAATATTCAACGGATTGAAAGTTGGAATATTTGGAAATGATTGTATGATCAATTGAACAGAAAAAGGACAAACATTTAGAAAGTTGCAAATGTCTGTCAGGTTTGCAATAAAGGTGAAATGTAGTTTAAAAAAATAATTTTCCAGTCTGGTTTTTAGGGTTGAGATTGTGGGTACAATGGTGCTGATGATTTCTTGTCTTGAATATTGTTTGTTGGGCTAAGTTTATTAAAGACATGCTCTATTCTTGTGTATTTTGTTCCTCGTAGAAAGAAAGTAAAACATGAATGTTGTTTGCTTGATTTCTGAATTATATTGATATATTTTAGTATACCTCCAGTTTAGTATCAACAATAAATGCATACAGAGAATACAAACAAGTTTAAAAAAATTTCCAGTTTAGTATCAACAATAAATGCATACAGAGAATACAAAGTTTTTATACCTCTAGTTTAGTATCAACAATAAATGCATACAGAGAATACAAATAAGTTTGAATATCTTGTTTAGTATCAACAATAAATGCATACACAGTTTATGAAGTTTGTATACATAGTTTAGTTTATAAGCAAATGCATACATAGGTTATGAATATATTCCTCCAGTAACAAAAATGTATGCTTTTTTTTTGCCTATGGCTAATCCTGTTTTAATTTTCTCTTTCCCTCATAGTTGGATACATAAATGGATAAGGATTGGAAAAGATTGGATGGATTGGATTTGTAAAGGATTAAATTTGGATAAAGGATAAGGATTCGAAGGATTTAGGATTAGGATAAGGATTCTGGGTGGAAAGTGGATTAGGGTGCATGGAGGTGCTTTCAGAGTGGAGTTTCTTGGATGGGAGATTTGCTGAGGGTGTGCAATGGAGAGTGTTGTGGGTGCAGCTCAGTATGGATATGGATTCACAGGATATGGAAACGTTTGGGATTAGAGTAAATTTGTTAGAATGTGTAAGATCACTTTAGTTATTATATCCTGCAACTTCATATATTAAGCAGGGTTTCTCAATTGATGTTCTGTCAAACTCTTGGGATTACATACCAAAAGAACTTTCCAGTCCCTCCTAATTTTGCAGAATTGTGAACCGTAACAATTGTTGAATATCCACAAGTACCGGTAACTCAGATGTTTGATCATTGGACTGATCAAATAATACTCATTTCTCTAGTCTTGTAATCTATCTTTACTAAAATATGATGTTCAAACATTGTAACTTTTGTAAATGTTTGCCTAACGGAAATAAAATTATAGTTGAACATCAATTGTGAAAGCAGCCATCGCTTAGTCAAAAAATTAAATTCCAAAAAGCAAAATCGGGGCGTGAGGCCAGTATTAGGTGTTAGACAGCCAAGTTCAGCGCATTTGAGCTGAAAAGAGCTATAAAAAAAAAATTATTTATTTTGCTCGTTCACGTTATTTCTCTATTCCCCTACAGTTTTTATTTTGCACCTGTTGCCCAGTGCATCCGACTTAAGAATGCATTTTGTGTAAGAGTTTGCTTCCCCGGTGTAACAGCCGGTGCTGTGATGAGAGCGAACACAGCACATTTGTATTGTGAACCGTGTCACTTAACCACTAGTCCACGCCGTCTCCAAAAGGGCTAAATGAAAATTATGCATGCGTCAGATCATTTGTCATCTTTTAGGCTACTTCAAAAACTAAAAAGGCAGCAAACTGAATGACAGAATGTAATGCATGTGTCGGAAGCCATCCAAAACAAATGAAATGAATTTTTCCATGTAGTCGCGACTAGTCAAATAAAGCTGTAAAGAGTTCAAACCCTATCTTAATAAAAATACCTGAAGACGCAAACCTTATCTTAATAAAAAAAATACCTAAAGACGCATCAAGAATGATACAAATTATTGCTGGTAGACAGACAAAAGAAGCTTTCCTGATTATTTACAGCAATACATTAGCTTGCTTTTTTATAATGTTATTTCCCTTTCAGACATCGATAGTAAACATTGTGGGGGGAATGTTTATTTAGTGCTACACCAGCCTGGCTTATTCAAATATTTACGCGTAACAAAAACTATGGGGCCTTGGTTGACAAAATAAACAACCGCAGAACATGTTGCTAGAAAATTTACCTCAAACACATGATCACCGGTATTCAATTCTAATTTGACATTTCAAGTACCGGTGATGTCCTTATGCCTTCTTCTCACTAGTACACTTGGATGTAAATTATTGTTTCTAGTTCCATTGCAAAGAGAAATAGTAAGTTTAGGGTGATTCTGAGCACAGAAATATTGAAAATGGTTTAACAGAAAATACATAGCACCAGAGATGCAGAAAACCAAACTAGAGTATGTGGAATATTTATCTGATTGCTTGGGTCACCATGCTGAATTATAGGAATGAGAAATAAGGCCCTCTTTCCTTCGCAGATGTCATGAAACAAGTTTTTAAAATTAAAAAGTCATACCGGGGTTTTGAATTTGTGGTCCCTTGTTCCTAACCACTTGCCATTTGCCCCCATTCCTCATAGTTTAAATTCTAGCACAAATTTGAATTGCTTTGTGACAGCAGGATCTTGATATGTCAGCGTAACTGCAGGTCCCAACTTCGTCTCTAGCAAAACCTATCTTAGGCCACGGAAGCCCTCCTCCAGAGGCGTCTCAGATGCTGTTGTATACAGCAAGGAAGTCTGACCAACGCATTAGAGTCTTCCCCATGGTCTTTTTTACCTCAGGGTGGTACCAGATTGCCGTCGCCGTGCTCCATCATTTTGTCGCAACATCTATGTGTTACCTTGTCTGCATAGATTACTGCATCGTTCACCAAGGACAAATGTTTCGGAATTGTTGAGCTTTTGTATTCGTTGTTTCTGGAGAGCCATTTCGACAGCAGGAAATGTTATGTAAATGATTTCATACACATGTGACGATTATTAGGATTGAGTGGTGCGCTGAATTTATTTAAAAAAACTGGAGAAATGCATGGTTCAAGCACTTGCCTGTCGCTGCAAATGCATCTATATCGTGACATAATTTGGGTACCTGTATTGAGATAGAATTGGTCATACTGCGAAGGAGAGAACCTGTGAACCAATATTGTAAACCTAAAGACTTGATCCAGTGAAATCTCTTAACAGGTTGAAGAAAATTGATTGGCTATTCTCATCTCACGAGACCTTGATGTACTGGCCATCCTCACCTCACGAGACCTTGCTGTACTGGCCATCCTCACCTCACGAGACCTTGCTGTACTGGCCATCCTCACCTCACGAGACCTTGCTGTACTGGCCATCCTCACCTCACGAGACCTTGCTGTACTGGCCATCCTCACCTCACGAGACCTTGCTGTACTGGCCATCCTCACCTCACGAGACCTTGCTGTACTGGCCATCCTCACCTCACGAGACCTTGCTGTACTGGCCATCCTCACCTCACGAGACCTTGCTGTACTGGCCATCCTCACCTTAAGAGATATTGCTGTACTGGCCATCCTCACCCCTCGCGACCTCGATGTACTGGCCATCCTCACCTCATGAGACCTCGTTTAGTGAAGTCTTTAACACTTCATTCCTACCTAACTTCTATGGAACAAATTTCCCTTTTGAGTTTGGAAAGCTAGGTGACTGAAGAAGGAAACTGGTCATCTCACTATTGCTGGAACCTTGTACGGCTAAGCCTTAGTGCTTTAATCCTCCAACAGTGGTAACATCAATGGGACCACTTACCCTTTGAATTTAGAAAGTAACAATACATCAAATGCTGAGACATTGTATAATGAAGTCTCCAACACTTCATCTGTGCCAACAACCACTGGAGAATTCATTTTACCTTTTTAGAGTTGAGGAAGACAAGGAAACTGGTCACATCATCTCATTACAGCTGAGACCTCGTACATCAAAGCTCCTTGTCGACTGCCATAACCTTTTCAGTTGTGAAAGGCAAGTGATCTAGGAAGGAAACTTTACCCCATCTCATAGCTGATACTTTGTAGTGAGAAGCCTTTTGTAATTCCATCTACTACTGAATGGCATTAGTCTTTTCAGTTGGATAAGGCACTGGGTCGTGGAAGGAAACCGTTTACCCCATCTCATTATAGCCGAGACCTCATAGAGTGAAGCCTCTTGTGCCTTTTCTGCTATTGGACTGCCTTTTTGAGTTGGGAAAGGCAAGGGATCGAAAATAGCAAGTGTTAACAAAACCTCATTATATCTGAGACCTCATACAGCAAAGTCTTTTTACTTCATCTGCTACCAGACTGTCTTAATCTTTGAGTTGAAAAAGGCAAGGGATCTTATCACCCCAAACTATAAAGATGGGACTGCATAGTGACACAGCTCACAACCAAAACATGCATGCATATGTTGAAATTCAGGAAAGTTATTCTATCCCACCCATATGGGTAGTAACCTTATTTCAAAATTGTGCATAGCTTGATTAGAGCTGTAATGCACTACACGTTTGGAAACTAATGGGAAGTCAACTTCAAAATCAGAAATGATAAAGAAGTGCCAACACTTCGTAACAGCCACATCTTTACAGACACTGAATAATCAGTGTGATGGAGGACCTCATCAGATGTTTGACAACTTTCTATGGGAGATGTGCCCTCCTCCAGTGTAATTAGTTTGGTCCTACATGTCATGCAGATGAGACCTCAATTCAAACAACATAACCCTTCCAAATCTATGCAGCAAAAGGCAAGTTTGTGACCCTGCGGTGGGACAGTTCTTAATTAATATCCAGAGGCACAAGGTGAGTCTCTCTTGTGTTCCCTAAAACAAGAATTCTAGGGGATAAGCCATAGGGTATAGGCCGTATTTCATTTGAGAAATGTCAATTTGCGACTTCCAAATAGTCTGCTCCCTTGCAGGCAGTTACATGACAGCCAAAAGTCAGGAAGCACTAACCTGAGACTTAACAAAATAAGCATATGTCACAATCCTCCAATTGTAGTCAAATTCAGCATAACCTATCTTGCACTTGAAAGAGACGCCAATAAGTCTTTTGTTAACTTTAACAAATCATCAAAGTAAGGGGACAAAAATAAGGTACTTAATGTGTACTAAGAGTTTATAATTATTTACTTGAAAGGTAAAAGCACACGAATGCGACACAAAAAATCTAAGAATCATGGAGATGGGTGGGACCATATCGAGTTGGAGACCTTTGTGGATCTATGTTTGGAAATGTATGCTAACCTTCCTCTTGTCTAAGGACACTGGAGAGGAGTCCTCACATTCACCTTTCAGGTACTTCCTTGGATGTTTCAGTTTTTCTTACATGGGATGTGTAACTTTGAAGTGCCAACAGGAACGGAAGGTTTGTATTTGTTTCACATGGTCAATAAATTTGGCAGGCACAGAGGTCTTGGAGAAGCGGTTCAAGATCACCGCCAATGTGCCTAAGGGCCTTGAAAGGGGAGCTAAGATCGCTAGCACTGTAACCTGCCAGGCAAGAGGTGACTAAGAAGCGTTGGGCAGGGACCTACTGCCCATCCTGTAGAAACTGTCACTAAAAGTAACAAAATCTGCGCCCCTAAATAGATGAGGATCAATTAAGTCACGTTGAAGGTTGCTCTATCAAGATCTGGGCATATTTCCTAATACAGTTTGACATGAGAATGAACACAGGATAACGGGTGTCCAGTTGTCTTGTGCTGCATCAACTGACAGTCGTTCATGGGACCTCAATATTCTGATGTTTTTTGCAAGTGCTGCTGGAACCTTTGACATGGCTCCCAAATACTGAATGTGAATCATTTGTGAGGCCGTTCGGGAACTGTAAGTATGTATGGCCTAATTCCGTGTCCCAGATATTTTGTCACATTCAGCACATTTTTGTTATCCAGCAAGCATTCTGGGTTCATTTTTGTGTGTACTGTATTTTACAACTCCACTACTTTGTGTGCCTTTCGGCCCAGCACATCTGCCATCATCGTGTAGTTTTATTTGGGTTAACACTTCATAACAGTAGTAATAGTTGCCCATCTTAAGCGTAGATGGCGACAGCATCAGACTATTGCTAAGAAATGTCTCTTATTGCTGTAAAGACCAATCTAGGAATTACATACCTTGCCACACTTAGGACACATGTGGAGAGCCAGCTGTGGAATCACCATGCATTTGTTTGTTGGGTAGCAAGCTTTCGCTGAACCTCAGTGATGTCTATACTCTCTGTGATATGGACACAATCAGTGATGTACAAGCATCTCCCAGATGTGGGGCCCCCCTGTGAGCGTCTGTCTTTCTTGTGCTCCCTGTATAACAGCTGCTTGGGGATGTGCTTATCTGACATGTCCTGTTCATCTTAGCCGAGCTATGTCTAAAAATGTATGAATGTTAGTATTGCTAAGAATAATTTTTTTTTTTTTTTTTGCGTTCGCCTTATTTCTCTATCCCCCCAAGGCAGTGTGCGTTGCACTGTGGTTTTTATTTTGCGCCTGTCAGCCCAGTGCATCCAACTTCTGCATGCATTTTATGTAAGGGTCTGCTTCCTCCTGCATTTTCTAAGGGTTGCATCCCCGGGGTAACGGCCGGAGCTGTGATGGGGATCGAACTCAGCACCTTTGTGGGTTGTGAGCCATGCCACTAGGCCACGCCGTCTGCTGCTAAGAATTTAATAGTTGGGCACTTTGTCCTGTCACCTGATCTGGAGCAGCCTACGCAGACAGCTCAAGTGTTAACAATTGGCATGTCTACTGTACACTATCCAGGCATGCAGCAGAATGAATAAAACTACAGCACGGTACACTTTAACCTTGGTGGTGACACTATTGCCTTGTTGGGTGCAGATGTTTGCTTTGTTCTTCCTGAACGCAGAGCTTACCTTACCAGTCGATATTCGTCTCTCTAGTGAGGGTACTGCCTAGGTAGGTGAAGCTAGCGACTGCCTGGAGACGTTAGTTCTGTACAGTGTTTGGTTCAATATACGGCTTTCAATGAGCAGGTTGGAAGAGTATTTCCTTTTTCTCTTGTTGGTCACGAGACCAAAGTTATTGTATGCTGCTGAAAGCTCTTGTCATGGTCGACTGCATATCTTTTTCTGAAAAGTGTTGAGGATGCAATCGTCCATGAACAGGTTGTCCTAGAGGGTAGTTTCGCTCACCTTGGTGTGGGATTTCAGTCACCTCAGGATGAACAGCTGACCCTGCGTCCTGTACCCGATATGCTTGCCAGTAGCAGTGCCATGTACACTATCAGTGAGCATTGCTGCGTAGACCATGCCTAAGGGTGTTGGTGCCTGAACACAACCATGTTGTGACTGGGAAGGCTACATTCAATTGTCCTTCATACAGTACACGAGGCATCATGAAATTGGCGTACAACCGCAATGAATCTGCAGGGGCAGCCAAACTTTGCCATGATTTGCCAAGTCCACTCATATTGACAGTGTCAAAGGCTTTGGCCAGATAGACAAAAACTGTGCGGGTCACAATTTTGTACTTGGCATTTTGTTTGCAGTTGGCGTGCTGCATATATCGTATCAACCGTCCCTCAACCCGCACAAAAACCACACTGACTCGGGAAGTAAGCTTTGAATGAGGTGACCAGCTAGGCGGTTTGAACAGGACTCCAGAATTTTGAATATTATTGACAGCAGGGAGGTAACCTTCAAAGCTGGTTGTCACCAGATTTTCCTTGCACATTGTGGTCTTTTTGTTCTCTTTTTCCTGAATTGCAATCTATAGTTTATGGGCTTCACTTGATCAAAGCATCCTGGTTTTAAAGTGATCGTTTGATTTAGTCATTGAAGCTGAATTAGACCATTTGAGGTTTCATTCAGTCATTCAAGATTTATGACCATTGAGTTTCCATTCTAGATTCTAAGCTGAATTATGACCATTTGAGGTTTCATTCTAGATTCTAAACTGAATTATGACCATTTGAGATTTCATTCTAGATTCTAAGCTGAATTATTACCATTTGAGATTCTAGATTTTAAGCTGAATTATGACCTTTTGATTTTCCATTCTAGATTCTATGAATTATAATAATTTGAGGTTCTATTCTAGATTCTAAGCTGAATTATGACCATTTGAGATTCCATTCAAGATACTAAGCCAAATTGTGACCAATTGAGATTCCATTCTAGATTCTAAGCTGAATGATGACATTTACCAACTATTCAAAATACAAAATGTTCTGCTCTGTTTTGTTTACACATGTGCACCTGAGACTAGGATATCAGTTTTTTTTTCATTTCCACAAACTCCAACGGTACAAGGACAGTAGATCCACACAAGATTCCAAAAGTATGGTCTCTATATCTGTTTTCAACTCATGCCATAGCCAGAGATGGTTATAACATTCAAATGGTGAACTTATAACTGAAAGCACTGCCGATTTCCTTTTTCATACTGAAGGTTGTCATATATACTCCCCCTTCTCTCATCAAGGACCTTTGCGTCTCACTCTAGCAAAGAAGCCTCAACTGGCTTTTCTACAGTGAATCACAGATCAATCGGACATCACCATCCTTGGTGTTATCACTTATTAGTTGTTTAACCTTGAAGTTTGCATTCCCATTTCTTCAATGTCTGCATTCTCTTCCCCAAGGTGAGTATGGATTTGATCTCAGGTGTGAAAACATTCTTCCTCTTTATTTTCTCCACTATAGTTACCTGGTCAATGGTTCTCTCTATGACATCATGCCTTTGATTCTTTTACCTTTGATACCTGCAGTGGATGTCTATAGACTAAGCAGACACAAGCACACATCATCTTCAACCTCAAATGGTCATAATTCAGCTTAGAATCTAATGGAACCTCAGATGGTCAAAATTCAGCCGAAAATCTAGAAAAGAACCTCAACATCGTCATAATTCAGCCGTACATCTAGAATGAAACCTCAGATTGTCATAATTCAGCATATAATCTAGAATGAAAGCTCAAATTCAAATAGTTATAGTTCAGCTTAGAATCTAGAATAGAACCTCAAATTCAAATGGTTATAATTCAGTTTGGAATCTAGAATGGAACCTAAAATTCAAATGGTTATAATTCAGTTTGGAATCTAGAATTGAACCTCAAATTCAAATGGTTATAATTCAGCTTGAAATCTAGAATGGAACCTCAAATTCAAATGGTTATAATTCAGTTTAGAATCTAGAATGGAACCTCAAATTCAAATGGTTATAATTCAGTTTAGAATCGTGGCCATGACCATCTGATGATGCCCAGCACTTGATTGATAATTGGCAGAACCGATTGTACGGGATGAAAATCAGCCACTGCTCCAGGTCTCCAGTTATCATTGTCTTAAGTACTACCAGACTCGATTTCCACCTCTGTATGATTTTATTGAAATCACTCTTAGATATCTCAAGCTGTCATGTCTTCTAATGGTTCATCCGTCAAGGGTTATAATAAGGAGGTCCACCTTTACTATTCAGTTGTCATGGAGCACGACCTCACACAGACACTGTGAGGACTGATCTGACTCCTTCCACCACTAAGATTGCATGTAAAGTCTCTTGTATGTCCTTGACCATTTTCACGGCAATCAGTGCCAGTCCTGTATGCCAGGATGTCGTCTGCAGATGTCAATGTGCATCCTGGGAACTGTAGGTTGAATGTTGGCCACTTTTATTGTGCACAGAGGGTTTCTCAAACTTTGTTTAATCGACAACCCATTTGAATCACACACATTTTTTTCACAGCCCTTCACTCGGTGTCGAAAATGCAATACTGAATATAACAAAATTGATTTACTAGTTTTTGCGCGAACCCTGTTTGAACGAAGTTCTTGTTGCGCAAACCCTGTTTTGAGCAGGGAAAAAAATACCTTAAATTTATGTAGAGATATAAATATATAATTAAAGAATTAAGGGAGGGGGACTGTATGAACATACCAAAAATGGAAATTAGATACCTAATTATTCATGACATTTTTATTTTTCAGGTATTACCGCTGCCTCCAATAATATTTATACTACCCCCAAGAGGGATCACGACTCTTAGATTGAGAAGAGTGACCCAAGGAGAGAAACAAGACAAACTGTGGGGAACCATTGAGGACCTGCGACTGACGTGTCACTTCATGAAGGCAGCCCATTCAGTGGCATAAAACGAGCATATGAAACCGAACGCAAAGAAGAAGTTTGAGAAGCTCTGGTGTAGAGTACAGGTGAGAAAGGAGGAACCTGGACGCATGTGTCCATGATCCCCAGCACAGTGCAGTTGTTCTTTCCATGAAGATAGCTGATTTCACATGCCCTCAAACAATGCCACAATATGGCCATAATCTACAAGGTAATAGGCATCCTCAAGGTTTGTTGCTTGAATTTAAAATCCACATTAGAAATGGTCCTCTCATTTCATGAGGTCTTCTTCATTGGTCTGTACTACCCAGGTAAGCATATGTTCATCATCTAGATGGGACAAAACATTTCTGGTAACCTTTTTCTCCAATAATTTGCCACAGAAAAATAAATTGTATGTTTGTTTTTCTAGTGTAATAAAATAAATACCGTACTACATCATTCGGGGTTGGTTGCTTTATTTGTTTGCAATTTATGAACAAAAAATCACATGTGGAACAAAAAATAGTTGCCAATAACAGTCAAAGTTGCGAGAGGACATCAAAGAGTAGAAATCCGACAAAAAGTAAGGGTTTGGTCGTACACAAAAATGAAATATCGGCATACAGAAGAAGTGTAGAGTTTTTTGTCTTTGGGCCAAATTAAGATGTCCAGTGTAAAGTTGAAATAACTGCCATGGCAGGACCCAAAAACAAAATGCAATACATGTGAAACGCAAACTTCCAACATAAAATACAAGTACGGTATCATTAAGTACGGTAACTGCAATTTCATAATAAAGTGCACGAAAAAGTATGTAGATCAGAACACAGCATGGTTCTTCAGCAATATTTCGTGTGGGGATTGTGAAATTCGAGCAGTATGCGCAATATAGCGCACAGCACGGCCGTCACACTGTTGACTTGCATCGTGGAGGAACGAGGTGTTTTGTTTTTATTTTTGGTCAGAGGGTATGAGACTTTCTGAAATGTACAAAAGAATGAATTTTCAGTACAGTATTGAGACCGGTGTTTTCAGTCAGAGAAGAGTGAGTGAGAACGATTTCAAAACTTCATTGATGAACTGTGGGATGGGAGACCAGCAAGTGTGGCTGCAGATCGACAGCTAGTCTGCCGCAACAGCTAGGTCACTTTTGATGAAATGGCCATAGATTTCAACATGAGTCACAAGGTTATAAGGAAATGTGTAGCAGATAGCTCATAAGGCAGCTGACAGCGAGTAATGGAGGCGGTGTAAAATTAAAGGTCACACCAAAAGACTTTTCTATAGTGCATCCACAAGCTAGTGGGCAACGTGTACTGTCTGGCCCAGGAACATGTCAAAGAAATAAATGGCACATATGTCTGGTTCGCACTTTTGTAAAAATATTATTAATAAAATTGCTGTTACTTTAATTACTGTCTTTTTGGATATCAGTAATGAACTCCATAAAAGAAAAATCGTCAGACACTGAGGATAATGATGCTGGCTAGACGTGATGAGGAATGAAGACCTATAGGAAATGACCCAACAAGTGGAGAAACAAGGCAAACGTATCTGCTAAAGGTGGATGTGTCAGACCAAAAGGTGCAAATATCGCAGCAAAGCTATAAACTGGCAACACAGCGTATTCGGTTCCACAGACTATATCCTGCTACTTGCAAAGCGCTGTTCAGGGCTTAGTAGTGGGAGATTGAAAACGAACGAAGAAGGCGGCGGCAAACGTAGAAAATGGGGTTGGATAGTGCACACTCTGGGATTAAGATGCTGAGCAGCGCATGAGCTGCAGCGGTCAACGACCCATAGCTGACTGTTAGCGTCAGGTCCAGCGAACCACAGCTGCCAAGACCCTTCTACACCTCCACGCGGTGATCCTGGATTACAGGCTGCAGCAGGGCAGACTGGCTAAGGAGAAGGGATCGAAGAGGGAATGCTAACCCGGTACTAAAAAAATGCTCGCTGAAGTCGGATGAGTTGGACCGAAAGGTGCAAATATCGCAGTCAAGCTGTAAACTACGACACAACACATTCCGTTCTCTGGACTACATTCTGCTACTCAAGCCCTTTCAGGGTTTGGTGTCGGGAGATTGAGAATGAACGAAGCCAAGCCAGTGCACACACTACGGAAATCACCACTAGGCATGCTCTGACATCGAATCCACAAAGGAGAAAAGTTTAACTCAGAAACGCACGGAGAAGAGACTACGATGAATTCAAAACAGAAAGAATGAAAATACCTTAGAAGCTTTCGAGATGTGGTGCTTTTGCAAGATGCAAAGAGCGAACTGGACAAAAATAGTCTGATGTGTGTCTTGGTCACAGTACGAGATACTGAGGCCTACTACTGAAAATACTGGAAGGCGGAGTAAAAGAGGTCGACCAAGAAACAGTTCCATCACACACGTGCGAGAACATCGGGGTGCATATTTATGTTGTGCCAGCAAGTTTCCTCATGATTGCCATTCTTTCTCTGGCTCTCATTCGGTTTCTCTCGATCTGACTTTTCCATGTCATGCGCCGATCAAATGTGACTCCCAAATAGTTTGGGTTGTCGTTTGGCTGCAGGAATTTGCCATTTAGACTTAATTTGGTGTTTTGGGGTTTGATTGAAAGCGAGAATATTGTACATGTGGTTTTTTCCTTTTTTATTTTGACCATCCATGAGTTCGCCCACTCTTCCAGCGATGTTAGGGCCTGCTGCATCCGATTTCTTGCTATGGTGAGATTCTTTTCAGAGGTCCACATAGCCAGATCGTCTGCAAACATTGAGCTATGGACTCTTCTGGGTATATTCTCTGTTATATTATTTATATACACCAGGAAGAGTGTGGGTGACAGTACTCCCCCTTGGGGTACTCCCTGCTCAAGTGTCACCTTTTTGCTCATCTGCCCTTGTACTTGAACTCTGGCCGTTCTGTTTTTGAGGTAGTGACTAATCCATTTGTACATTTTCCCACAAACTTCACTTCTTCTTAGCTTGACTCTAAGTCCCTCTTTCCAGACTTTGTCGAATGCCTTTTCTAGGTCCACCCAAGCCGCTACTGTGTGTTTTTGCTCCTGGTAGGCATCTTCTATTTCCTGGGCTATGAGGATAACCTGATACTCAGTGGATCTGTGCTGTCTAAAGCCTGCTTGCTGTGGAATTAGTATGTGTTTTTCTTCCAGATGCCACATCAGTCTGGTGTTTATCATACGTTCCATCAGTTTGCCTATGCAGCTCAGTAGGCTGATAGGCCTGTATCCATTTGGATCTGATTTGTCTTTCCCTTTCTTTGGTAATGGTACAAGTACTGCGTCTTTCCATGCTTGGGGTACAAGTCCCCTTTTCCAGCTTTGGTTCAGGACTGATAGTAGTTTTCTCTTTGCTGTTTGGCCCAGCCCCATAAGCATTTCGTTTGTTATCCCGTCTTTTCCGGGAGATTTCCTTTTCTTTAATGTTCTCATGGCCTCTTCCATTTCATTTATTGTTAATTTTGCCATCATATGCTCTTCTGGTGCCATATTGATGTTGTCGTATCCCTTTTGCTCTTCACTGATGTCCGTATGCCTATCTGCAGGGACATCAATGTGGTTTGCTCTGGTATAATGTTCAATAAAGGCGTTTGCTGCCTTTTTTCCAGTGAGCATGTTGTCACCCTGTTTGATTGCGACGACTTCAACACTGGTCTTTATACTGACTAGCTGAGGACACTTCGCGTGATGATCTGACGACTTCAACACTGGTCTTTATACTGACTAGCTGAGGACACTCAGCGTGATGATCTGACTTCAACACTAGTCTTTATACTGACTAGCTGAAGACACTTGGTGTGATGATCTGACTTCAACACTGGTCTTTATACTGACTAGCTGAGGACACTCGGTGTGATGATCTGACGGCTTCAACACTGCATCACAGCACTCTAGAGTAGGGGATATCACTGCATCACAACACTCTAGAGTAGGGGATATCACTGCATCACAACACTCTAGAGTAGGGGATATCACTGCATCACAGCACTCTAGAGTAGGGGATATCACTGCATCACAACACTCTAGAGTAGGTGATATCACTGCATCACAACACTCTAGAGTAGGTGATAGTTGTTTTTGAATGCCAACGATGAGTATCCTTCTATGAGCTCTGAAAAGGACGCTAAGCGGCAGGTTGCAGTAGCTTTCCTCACATCCAAAGGGTGCTAAAAAAGGCGGGCCTGGGTCCTACACACATTTTTGCTGTGCTTGGCTTCATCTGCCAGACGTTCATTACTACGTGGTTAGCGTCGATTCCTATTTTGTTAGCCAAACTATTTTGAAAACAGCTTGTTCTCAGGAAACGCTTCATGAAACAAAGGTATTGGTGCTGTTCAATATATTGGGCCTAACCGTGATTTAACGTCCTGGTCAGTAAGTTGTGCCTAACCGTAACCTAACGTCCTGGTCAGTAAGTTGTGCCTGACCGTGACCTAACGTCCTGGTCAGTAAGTTGTGCCTGATCGTGACGTAACATCCTGGTCAGTAAGTTGTGCCTGAACGTGACCTAACGTCCTGGTCAGTAAGTTGTGCCTGACCGTGACCTAATTTCCTGGCCAGTAAGTTGTGCCTGACCCTGACGTAACGTCCTGGTCAGTAAGTTGTGCCTGACCGTGACCTAACGTCCTGGTCAGTAAGTTGTGCCTGACCGTGACGTAACATCCTGGTCAGTAAGTTGTGCCTGACCGTTACCTAACGTTCTGGCCAGTAAGTTGTGCCTGACCCTGACGTAACGTTCTCGTTAGTATGTTGTGACTGACCAAATTAGAATCTCTGTTTCAACAGGTGATGTAGTTTTTATATTATCACTTTAGGTTCTTTTAGGTCTGTGTTTTCTGGCTCCCCAGTCCCGCACCACTCCCCCTGTGAAGAGTATCACTTGTCCCTCTATGTTTTCATGTATCACTAAAGCTTCTACTGGTTTTCAAGACCTCGGCCTCTACTCTAAAGGTACTTGAACATATTCCAGTTGGCTCTGATAGAAGCTATCACTGAAAGCCAAGCTACGAATTTACATAACCGGTGTCGCCTCCATCCTGCTGCACGCTTCAGAAACCTGGACTAACCTGCATGGCGATTATACGCTCATTGAGCCCTTCCCCACGTGCAGCTAGAGACGTGTTCTTACAATCTACTCATATGACCAGGTCTAAAACGACAAAGTCACACGACGGATTGGCATCAAGAGCACACTCACAATGCTAAACCGTCGCCGTTTGGCCCTATTTAGACACGTGACTTGCCATTCGAGGATGTCCCCACCCCCAGCTCTTAAAGCAGATCATGGACGGCAAGGATGGGAAGCGACGGTCTCGAATATGGTCGTGCCATCGAGGCACTCCAGACACCACCTTTTTGGAGTCAGATCAGAAAGATGGCTACATGGCATGCCGCGTTGGACTCAGCCACTCGTGGTACTCAAGAACGGTTTGAGAACCCTTGTATCCTAAACAGACTACCTAAGTACCTGATGGAAGATTTTTTGGTGTACTTGTTATTTTAGCTCTGAAAGATTCCTCCATCTCAATTCTATGTTGCAATAATTGATGCTGACCTATCTATACATACACACAGAGAACAAATTTGATATTATTGTCGGGCAGCATAACCTTATTCTACCTGGCATATTTTACAAAGCTTTATAGCGAATGGCGGGATTTGAAAACCAATCTGGTTTGTTAAGCCCGTCGTTAACATTATGTTTTGTTTCTCCCCAAGTCTAGTAAGCCGGAGAAGGAAACCACCCACAGACTTACTAATAAGAGTCAAATAAAAGTCCGAAAGGCAAACCAGACATGTGACGTCGCCTTCTATTGACCGACTAGATGGATTTGCAGAACGAAAATATAGCTTTAGATTACCTCGTATCATGCATTGGCCTGTCTGATTGAACCAAGATTATAATGTTCCGATTGCTCACCAAATAGATAATGTTAGTTAGTTTTCTTTCCGCTTATGCCGTTAAGCGGCGTGAGGAGCTAAAGTCGTCTGTCCTGCGTCAAGTGCGTTGCGTCGGTCAATATGAGTTTGTGTCTTTGCACAATCACTCTAATGCCACCTACCCACCTACCTAACGGTTGTTCCATTGCCCTGTATCCAGATCTACCAGCGTTGTAAGCCATCAGTGGAAGCTGATGAGGGTGCACTCTTATTTTTTGTAAATCCTTTTTTTTTTTTTTGGCATTCGCCTATTTTCGCTATTCCCCAAGGTTGTGTGCTGCACTACGGTTTTTATTTTGCACCTGTCGGCCCAGTGCATCCGACGTGGGCATGCATTTTATGTAAGGGTCTGCTTCCTCCTGCATTATCTAAGGCTTTGCTTCCACGGAGTACCTGCCGGTGTTGTGATGGAGAGCGAACCCAGCACCTTTTGGTTGTGAGCCGTGTCGCTTAACCACTAGCCCACGGTGCATTCTTATGACATGACCGAATCAATGTATTTTGTGCCTGGAAATGTACCCCGCACAAGAAGTAGTGCCGACACTACTTCGAATGTTGTCATTTCGCATTCTGTCTTTCCTGGTATCATAGATGACCTTCCACAAACACGTCATTTCCCATTCTGTCTTTCTTGGTATCATTGATGACCTTCCACAAACACGTCATTTCGCATTCTGTCTTTCCTGGTATCATAGATGACCTTCCACAAACACGTCATTTCCCATTCTGTCTTTCCTGGTATCATAGATGACCTTCCACAAACACGTCATTTCCCATTCTGTCTTTCTTGGTATCATTGATGACCTTCCACAAACACGTCATTTCGCATTCTGTCTTTCCTGGTATCATAGATGACCTTCCACAAACACGTCATTTCCCATTGTCTTTCCTGGTATCATAGATGACCTTCCACAAACACGTCATTTCCCATTCTGTCTTTCTTGGTATCATTGATGACCTTCCACAAACACGTCATTTCCCATTCTGTCTTTCTTGGTATCATAGATGACCTTCCACAAACACGTCATTTCCCATTCTGTCTTTCTTGGTATCATAGATGACCTTCCACAAATACGTCATTTCCAATTCTGTCTTTCCTGGTATCATAGATGACCTTCTACAAACACGTCATTTCCCATTCTGTCTTTCCTGGTATCATAGATGACCTTCCACAAACACGTCATTTCCCATTCTGTCTTTCCTGGTAACATAGACGACCTTCCACAAACACGTCATTTCCCATTCTGTCTCTCCTGGTAACATAGATGACCTTCCACAAACACTTCATTTCACACGTCGAAATTCTGCTCTGACGTGCCCTGGACAGAGACCCTGTTTTTCACTGGTAGCACAGAGTCGGCATAAATATACTATTTATCAGTTGTTGCTTTGTTGTCAAACTAATGCTCGGTGCCTGAGTGGTGGGTACGAGCTGACAAGTTACCGCAGTTGCTTTCTGATACCTAGTCTTGAATTCCATGCCAGCCACACACACAAAATACTGCACAAATACGTGAACTCATGGGTCTGTTGAAAAGCAATATCATTGACACTTATTTTAAGTGGTCCAGTTTTTCTGCTGATCCTCAACGTTTTTGTTTTTCTTCTCTCAATAATTTGCATTTTGTTTTGAGCATAGGTAGACTCAAGTAATCTGTAAAACTGGAACAAAAGAATAGCTTTAGGCTACTTAGCATGATGCATTGACATGCCTGATTTAACCAAGATTCTAGTGTCCTAATTGCTCAACAAATAAAAACTGTCCACTACGTCAATTATTTTATTCACATTTTTGCGTGTTAAAAAGAATAGGGCCACTGTAACATTCAAAGCATGTTCTAAAAACCGGATGAAAAGAGTTGTGCATTGGGTTAGCATGAGCAACATCACGATGTAACTTTTGCCCTATTGAAACTGCAAGAACGATCACAAGACAAGTGCTCTCGGGTAACTTACAGAACGGACAACAAAAAAGAAACTGACGTAATGGGCAGCCCGGAATTAAAAAACCGGACCTCTAGATGTTTCGATGTTTCACGGTATCGAAGACTTTTGGTGTAAAACATCAGAAACTGTGGAACATCATGAAATAAATGGGTTTTCCTGTACATATTAACCATCTAATTGAATTATTATATCAAGAACAACCAGCCCCTGTCCGAGTATCTGGTCAAACACCAAACTGGTTCAGTACAGAACAGAGCACAACAGGGATGTATCCTCTTTCTTTCACTCTCTCTCTCTCTCTCTCTCTCTCTCCATATATATATAACATTTATGCGGAATGCATAAGGAGAAATGTTAGAGAAGTCGAGAACATCGAACGTTTGGATACATTTAAAATTGGCGGCTACGAGATCCCAGAGTTACGATAAGCAGGTGACACAGTGATACTATAAAGAAATGCAGAAGGGCTAGAGCAACTGATTTTAGCCGTATATAGATACAATGCAGATCAAAACCTGTTTATAAACAAAACAAAGATAATGACTACCGACAAAACACGATGTTAACATACATTTACAATAGCTGGTGAGCAAATACATCAGGTCCCGAATTTTGAATATCTGGTCACCAGAAATGACAAAAATGGCGACAACTCGAAATAAATCAAAAGAAGACTAGCCATGGCAATGCAGAGGCTGAACACCCTGAAGAAATTATGACAGAACACCAGCAAAACCACAAAAGTAAAAGTTTTGAGAGCCTGTGTTTTTCAAGTGGCTTCATATGGCTGCGAAGCATGGCGATTGCCAAAATATCTAAAAAGCGAATCGAGTCATTCGAGTCACGATCTTACAGAAGGATCATCAGAATACTCGGGACTGAGAGAAGGACAAATATAAGCGTTCGTCAAGAGTTGAACATAGAAAAGAACTGGCTTATCAATCCCATCTTTGCAAGAAAATTGAAATGCTCTGGTCATATCAAGAGACACAGCGGTCTTGAGAGACCAGTCATGGAAGGTATGACACCTAGCAAATGAGACAGGGGTAGACCACATCCTACTGTAGATAAAGGCCTTCTGACTCATGGTGAAATCCATTTGAAACGTCTTATTCCATCACTAACTATAGAACGGAACTTGCATGTGTCGACTATCAGTGCAACTATATTAGCGTGTTCAGGAAACAAAGATGGATATGCAGTTGGTTTCAGAGCAGTATTCTGTGAAAGAATCACTCTCAACAGCTATTTGTTCTGTTTTGTACCATGAATTTGTTTTATTTCTCTGTATGAAGCATGGATTGATTGTAAACATTGGCACAATATGAGTTCCGTTATTTAGTCGGTGGTGGAATGTGACATTTCAAGGGATTTTCCCGGTGTGTTAGACGGCCTATCTAAAATAGGTCATGGGTAGACCGAGAAGACGATGGCACCAAGATTTTAAGGAATTCCTGGTCATGATTTTAGCAGAGGCTGAAGTTTTTCTCAGACTGGCTGTGATTGGAGCGACGATCTACAAAGGACATGCTACATGATGAAGATGATCTCCAGATGACGGATGTGCCTTGCCTCAAGAAAGAAATGAGTTTAACTTAACTTAACGTCTTTAAACTGGTTCAGAAGACTCTGCAGAGCCTGTATGCAACCAATTTCATTTACATTACCTTGCTCTAAAAGCTATGTGCATCCAATCTATTCTTAAATGCATTAATTGTCCCTGTCTCCACTACTTCCGGTGGCAATGCATTCCACACATTCACCATTCTTCTCTTTTCTAGACACTGTAGGCCGGATTTTCTGTCTTTCCTCATAACTATTATTATGGAATTCCACTATCAGCTTTGTCGCTCTTTTTTTTATCCTTTCCATCATGTTTATATCTCCTATATGATAAGGACTCCACACCTGCACACAGTAATCCAATCTAGGTCTAACTAATGCTTTATACAATTTTACTTTCACTTCCTTGCTCTTATGTTTAATATTTATTTTTATCATATCCAACATTGCATTTGTCCTTTTCACTGCTACCTGGACTTGCTCACTCACCTTACCTGTATGATCTATTATAACCCCTAGTTTAGGTGCTAGAACAGCGAGACACACAAATAATGGTGTCACAGATAGGCTCGTCTTTCGACATTCAACACCAGACACTATGGAATTGAGTCCCAGAATGAACCAGACATAATGTATTGACTCAAATACTTCCTCACCTTTCTACCATCAAGAGTAGACCACAACATGCCTTACATAATTGTGTGGCAGGTGGTAGACAAACAATGAACAGTGGTAGCTTCAATTAAGGAACGCTGTAAGAAAGGGGATATGTGAACACTTCTAGTCAGCGAGTTGTAAACAAACATTGTTTGCTCGTAACAACGATCACAGGGCAAGTATTTATCTGATCTCTTGTACATATATATCGAACAACAGAAAAGAAAGTGAAGTAATGGGTAGTCCAGATTTCCACCAGATCTCCAGTTGTAGCCTCGTACAATAAAATCGCTAACGCTTCATCCCAGATAGCAGTGTCTATGGTAGGGCTACCTTAACCGTTATCTCGCCTACAGGAATTTGTACAATTCTGTATACATGTATCGGGCAATCTTTCTCTAAGTCACCTTTAGCAACCATTGCCAACAATTATTTTGGCTTCCACAACGAACTCTAAAAGCTTTTCTCCGCATAACCTGCGCGAGCCAATATTTAATCGCTCACAGCTGACGTCATATGACTCGACCAGGAAGACGTTTCCGTCTATCTTAACAGCTAAATCAGCCTGAATGCATATAAACAGCCAAAGTACTGTGAAAACATCACGCGTACCCACTAGCTGGTTTGAAGTTAAGACAGGGTTAGGACAGGGATGTGTACTACCACTAATTTTGTTCAGTGTATACATGGATCGAATAACAACTGAAGCAAAACCAGAAACCAAAAATGTGAACGAGCTCCTTTTTGCAGATGATCAGAGTCTCTTTCACTCTGCTGAACAAAACCTCCAAGAACATCTGAAGACCATTGACTGTCTGCTATAGATATGAGGATTAGTACAAAGACAGAGGCAATCAGCAAAATAGAGAAAACACTAAATGTTCAGGAACAAAAACACAGAACTTAAACAGGTCAGAGCATTAAATACTCGGGTACGGTGTTTATACCAGATGGAAGGCTAGATAGAGAGGTTTAATCAAGAATATAGAAAGCAAACGCGGTTTCCCATCAGCTCTCACCGTTACTAAGATACAAACACATTCCTGTGAAGCCAAAGAGACAGCTGATAAATAATATCTTTTTACCAATTCTCTGCCACTAGTGTGTGGTGTCAGACAAGGATTCTCACCAAGAAGGAAAACGCATGGTATGCGAAATGAGGTGTTTGAGAGTGGCTGTCGAGGTTACAAGGCTGGACAGAGTGCGAAACAAACAAATCAAACCGAAGGTGGGGGGGGGGGGGGGGGGGGGGGGGCAACATCGTGCGTGTAATTCATCAAAAGGTAGAGAATAAAATGGTTCGGACAGGCAGAGTAGATGACAAGAATGCAACCAAGGCTACCAGCTGCGCGTATTTACAATACCATACATCAGGGTTGTAGAGCAAAAGGCAGACCATGAAAAAGATGGATAGATGGTGCCAGTGAGATACTGAAGAAACGCGGAATGACAACAACATCGGCGTCAAATCTGGCACACGATAGAAAACTACACCTTCCCACGCGTCTAACGACACAAGTGGATAGAAGAACAAAATAATAAGAAGAAGAAGGGGAAGAAAAAGAAAAAGAACAAAAAGACGAAGAAGAAGAGAAAGAAGAATAATCTGTCCGTTATCTGACATTTTTTTTCCTGTTTTGTTGGCCATTGACATCTAATTCCTCAGTAACTCAAGGCTGCCAGACCAAAGTTTTAACAAATAAATGCCAAACTATGATCACACAAAGAAGTATGAATGTATTGAATATTCATTTGTACTCGGGCCGATGAGGCTAACACACTGATCAGAGAATGTTAGCCAGGGCCAGGAGAAATACACTGGCCAAGACCCTCACCTGACCTTCTCGTTGGTCGTCCTGGAAACAGGCTGTTGTCGAGGTCAACAGTTTGGCTAAAAGGTGAAGTTGGGCGTGATTTCCGTATTAGAGGGACACGCAGATGAAGCCAAGCATAGCACTACCGCCTGGAGAACCCCAGTCTACCTTCATCAGCACGTTCGAGATGTGAGGAAAGCTACCGCAACCCGTCACTTAACACCCTTTTCAGGGCGCACATAAGAATAACCAACTCATTGTGAGCATTTGAAACAACAACAACAACAACATTCGTATTCGATTTAGTGTTTAAAAAGTCAGAGAGAAATCAGAAATATAATTGTCTGGGAAAAAGTAGCAATTTAGAGAGAATTTAGAAAGTCCCGAGATCATGTTGCATTTGTAGAATGCTGCAATGATTTTGTGTAATCTGTGCTGCCTGAGCATTGTAAACATACTCTGGAGGCCAGTGCGGCTAAGCAGCTGGGCCTCGACATACTGTCCTCCCATGGGACACAGGATGTGACGCAGGCATCAAAGGGGGAAGGTGTTGAGCTTCATTTCCTGGTGCGTGTAGGTTGTCCAAGCCTCGCTGCCATAGAGAAGTACACTGGTGACGCAGACATTGTCAGTCTTTATTGTGAGTTTAAGGTTTCCACAGACATGCGACTTGAGGGGGGCAAAAACAGTTGCTGCTTTGTCAATGCGGGCGTTTATTTCTGGGTCCAGGGAGAGGGTATCACAAACGGCAAACCCCAGATATGTGAATTGCTGCACTGCCAACATTAAGAAATTGTTGATGGTAATAACTGATGGAGTACCCACGTCCTGACCCATCACAGTTATCTTTTGGAGGCTTATTGAGAGGCCAACGTCACTGCAGGCTGGAGAGAAACCCCTGACAAGCTCTGGAGCTTATGCTAAGCTTAACATATCTTCCATTTATTAGAAAATATCATTTTCGCATTGTTTGGTTTTTGTTCTAATTTCTTGAATCATTTATGCTTTGCTTTTGTTCTTATTTCTTGATTGTTTTTTAATTAATGTGGTTTTGTTTTTGATCTTATTTCTTGATTATTTTTGAATGGTAGTTTTCTTTTTGTTCTTATTTCTTGATTCTTCTCGAATCATTTTGGTTTTGTTTGGGGCTTTATGTCTTGATTTTTCCGGAATAATTGCGACTGTTTTTGTTCTTATTTCTTGATTCTTCTCGAATCATTTTAGTTTTGTTAGGGGCTTTATGTCTTGATTTTTCCGGAATAATTGCGACTGTTTTTGTTCTTATTTCTTGATTCTTTTGAATCACCGTGTCTTTGTTTTTATTTTTATTTCTTGATACGTTTTGAATAAGGGATTGAAACTATCAACACACGAAATAACAATATGAAACCTATGGTGGAAAGCCTAAGCAAAGCAATACTGGAAGCAGTAACCGAAACCATCCCAAGAGGGGCAAGGAAAAACTACAAGCCGTATTGGAATCATGAACTGCAGAAAGCAGAGGATGAAGTCTCAAATGCTAGGAACATGGCACAGATAAAGCAATCTATGGAAGCAAATATCGCCCTCAAGGCCATCACTGCGAAATACAAAAGAACACTGAACCAAATAACAAGAGACAGTTGGAAAAACAAAACCGAAAGCCTCAATATAGATAAAGAAGGGAACAAACTATGGAATTTAGTCAGAGCCATGAACGACGAAACACCATCAAATAAACAAATTACCATCAAAAAGGGCGACAACATGCTTACCGGAAAAAAAGCAGCAAACGCCTTTATAGAACATTATACCAGAGCAAACCACATTGATGTCCCTACAGACAGGCATACAGACATTTGTGAAGAACAAAAGAGCCACGACAACATCAAGATAGCACCAGAGGAGCACATGATGGCAAAACTAACAATGAACGAAATGGATGAGTCCGTGAGAACTCTAAAGAAAAAGAAATCGCCCGGAAAAGATGGGATAACAAATGAAATGCTGATGGGCTTGGGCCAAACAGCAAAGAGAAAGTTACTATCAGTCCTGAACCAAAGCTGGAAAAGGGAAATTGTACGACAGGTATGGAAAGATGCCGTACTTATACCAGTACCAAAGAAAGAAAAAGATAGAATAGATCAAAATGGATACAGGCCTATCAGTCCACAGAGCTGTGTAGGCAAACTGATGGAGCGTATGATAAACACCAGACTGATGTGGCACCTAGAAGCAAAACACATACTAATTCCACAGCAAGCAGGCTTTAGACAGCACAGATCCACTGAGGACCAGATCACTCTCATAGCCCAGGAAATAGAGGATGCTTACCAGAAGAAAAAACACACAATAGTGGTTTGGGTGGATTTAGAGAAGGCATTTGACAAAGTGTGGAAAGAGGCACTTAAAGTCAAGCTATGAAGAAGTGAAGTTTGTGGGAAAACAGAACAGCCAGAGTTCAAGTACAAGGGCAGATGAGCAAAAAAGTGACAATGGAGCAGGGAGTATCGCAAGCGTGAGTACTATCACCCACACTTTTCCTGGTGTATATAAACAACATCACAGAGAATATACCAAGAAGAGTCCACAGCTCCATGTTTGCAGACGATCTGGCTATGTGGACCTCTGAAAAAAATCTCACCGTAGCAAACAATCGGATGCAGCAGGCCCTAACATCGTTGGAGGAGTGAGCGAACTCATGGCTGGTCAAAATAAATGAGGAAAAAACTACATTTACGATATTCTCGCTTTCAAATAAACCCCAGAACACCAAAATAAGTCTTAATGGCAAATATCTGCGGCCAAACGGCAACCCAAACTACCTGAGAGTCACATTTAATCGGTGCATGACATGGAAAAGTCAGATCGAGAGAAACCGAATGAGAGCAAGACAAAGAATGGCAATCATGAGGAAACTTGCTGGCACAAGCTGGGGAGCAGACGAAAGTATACTAAAGAAACTGTAAACTGGAAGAGTGAGACCAGTTCTCGAGTATGGCATTGCGGCATGGACAACAGCAGCAAAGGCGAACTTTGACAAAGTTTCTAAACTTCAAAACCAAGCCACGAGAGTTATAACAGGAGGAATGAAGTCAACGCCAACTGTAGAACTTGAAACGATTACAAATCTGCAATCCATGACCGACAGAAGAGACTGCAGAGCCCAGCAGCAAGCAGATAAACTCAGAAGACTGACAGACCACCCAATGCACCAGAGACTAAATAGATTTGGAAATGGGAAACTAAAGCGGAGAAACGTTGCAGAAATAGCCAAAGCAAAGATGAGCGAAGACCCTATGAACACATTAACAACACCAAAGCCCATCCCTACTGTACGCAAACCTACCTGGAAGCAGCATATATTTATGGTGGTGGTAGAAAATATACCAGGTATTGGAAACAAGAACAGCCAGACTGAAAAAGAAAGAAGAGACAAAACCTTGAGGTACACAACGGAAAACTACCCAAGCATGGACTGGACCCATGCATACACCGACTGTTCTGTAACAAACACAACACAGAATGGAGGGGCTGAGGTATTCCTGAACCTACCGAATGGTAGAAATGTAACACTGTCAGTGGCAACTGGAAAATACACAAGCAATTTCAGAGCGGAGGCAGAGGCACTGAAGGCCGCAGTTGAAGCAATGCTCATAGGCAAAAGCAATGAAAGCCAGATAGTCCTGTTCACAGATGCCCTGGCCGTGGTCACATCACTAAAAAGCCAGAAAAATACTGAACTTAATGATTGAAGAGCAGTACTCTGTCAACTATGCCAGCAGTCCGCACCAAAAAGAGTAGTGGTATAGTGGGTTCAATCCCATTGTAACATCCAAGGCAACGAGGAGGCAGACAGGCTGGCAGAAGAAGGTACAAGACTACCCCAATCAGATTCTAGTGTGACCTACGAAGAGTCCAAAAGGCTTATTAGGGCCAGTTAAATGGCCAAATGGGAAACAGAACACACTGCCTACACAAAAAAACGATGCCTACTACCAGCTGAACAGAAGAGAGCAGGTCGTGGTCTTCAGACTCCGCACAGGCCACAACAGACTGAGGTACCATCTATTCAATAAATTGAAGATAGGTGGTTCTGACGAATGCTAGTGTGGCACAGGGAAAATGACCGCTGAACATTTGCTGCAAAATTGCCCAACATACGAAGACCAGAAAAAGCACATGTTACCATCACCAGTGGCAACACTAGACAAGCTCTATGGCAGTATCGACAGCCTCAGGATGACAGCTGGTTTCTTTGAAAAAATTAAAGTTGATGCCTGACAGCGTACGAAGAAGAAGAAGAATTAGAATAAGGGATTTTGTTTTTGTTCTTATTTCTTGATTCTTTTTTAAAAATCATCGTGGCTTTGTTTTTATTTCTGGATTATTTTTCAATTGTTGTGGTTTTGTTTGGGATCTTATTCATTGATTCTTCTTCAATCATTGTGGTTTTATCTTTGTTCATATTTCTTGCATCTTTTTGTAATAATTGTGGCTTTATTTTTGTTTTTATATCTGGATTCTTCTTTGAACCATTGTGGTTTTGTTTTTGTTTTTCTTTCTTGATTCTTCTGGGATCATTGTTTTGTTTTGTTGATTTTATTTTCCCTTGATTCTTCTGGGATTCTTCTGGTGGTTTTGCTTTTGTTTTTGTTTTTCTATTCTTCAGGGATCATTTTGGTTTTGTTTTAAAATGTAACAACATGTGCCTGCACTTCTTTCTGTGTAACAATTTTGGTATGATAACTTTTAGAAGAAAACTTTTAAAAGCCTATTGAATTTTTTTCTGACATTAAAAGAAACAAAAGCATTTCTGGAATTCTACTTTAAATAAGTTAACCTGGCAACCCAGACACGATTCCATGTTCATACCTTGTACATGTAGTGCATGTTTGCCAGGCTGGAAGTCTTCTCTCATCGCGTCCGGATCTCGTTCGCGCAAGGTATCGCATTGTTAATGCGTATTAGAAACCGCATGCTGCCATAGAGACGTGGCGGGCCAGGGAGTCTCCGTGCCAGAAGGTTCACCTGATCTATGGCGAGACACCTTAGGTTCTGTGTGCCCACAACCTGAGAATGGAACTTATCAACAAATACGTTGTATTTCCCGTTGGATTTTTTTACTATGGTAGTATTTTCACATTTTTGGCAGCGTTCTGTATTCCTTACCTGGCCAGTAAGTACACATTTGAATAGTTGCCTGTTCTTCGTGTGTTAACTTTTGTGTCCGTTTGTATGTCTGTCCGCTACTTTGTTTGTCTGTCTGTCCGCCACTTTGTCTGTCAGTCATCTTGTCTGTCCGCCACTTTGTCTGTCAGTCATCTTGTCTGTCTTCTCCCGTTTATCTTTCTGTCCGTTTATCTGTCTCATCCGCTTGTCTGTTGGTTCGTTTGTTTGTCTATCTGAATATCTCATTTTACTGCCTGTCTGCCTCTCCGGTCATTACTTTTGCCTCTCCGTTTGCTTATCTGTCTGTTTGTCCGAGGTCTCTCCGGCTAATTGTCCTTTTTTCTATCTATTCATCTATCTGTCTATCTTTGAATTGTTCTACCGCTTCTCCACCAATCCGATGTCTGTATGTCCATTATGTCCATAATTTTGCCGGTCTGTCCGTTCGTGTATTTATTTTCTGAAAGTCTTTCAGCCCCTTCATTTGTCTATCTGTCTCTTAAGTGATTCCTCCATTGACCAGTCTGTTTGTATGTCTGCCCTCTTGTCGTTCTGTTTTTGTTGGCTTACTTGTCCAGTAGCTGATAAAGAACTGTATTGGTTGCACCATCAGGCCTAGTCTGTCACTAATTTTAGGTAAAGCAGAATTTTATTGTTTTATTGTGACAAGTTTCTTTGTTTGGTCCCATTTCTGCTGCCAACGTAACGCGAGTTATTACTGAATGTTTACCCCCCCCCCCCCCCCGCTGTCTCAGAAACAATACCAAATTACTTGAACCACTATTGCAAACATCGCTGCTGCTGCAATTTGTTGTACATGATGATGATCCTAGTATCAAGCACACCCCTCTTTAGTTGAATACGTTTAACGTAATAAGTACTTACTGTTATTGCTTCCGCCTATTTGTTCTGCTATGAGCCACAGGAAAATGAAGACCCATTTCCGGGGGGAGCGAAGAGTAATGGCGGTCAGGTAAAAAATTAATCACGAGCCACACCTCGTGATCCTGGGAACAGACAGTTCATGGCAGTAGGTGGGGGTTCGACATTGCAGTTCCCATAGTGGTGAACTGAATGATGAGTCTCGCATTCCAATACAGCCAGGTTGACCCAGATCCTCCTTCTCAAGTAGGGATCGGTGTATAAGTAGAGCCACTGTAACCGGCTACAAATGTTGCTGCCGTTGTTGTTGAATGTCCACATTGAGTAAGTCTACTCTGTTGGGCGCTCTGAAAAGGGCGTTAAGGGGAAAGTTACATTCGTTTTCCTCACATCCTGGGCGTGCTAACGAAGGTGGGCAAGGGTTATCCAGACGGTTATGCTTTGCTTAGCTTCATCTGCGTGTCGTTCACTACTGTGGAGATGACGTCGATCCCATACGTCGTTATCCAGACTGCCATAAAAAAGCTCGTTTCCAGGGAAAACTAAGCGGATGTGGCTTGGCCAGTATATTTTGACTGACCCAGACTAACATGTCCGACCAGAATGTTTTGACTGACCCAGACTAACATGTCCGATCAGAATGTTTTGACTGACCCAGATTAACATGTCCGATCAGAATGTTTTGACTCACCCAGATTAACATGTCCGATCAGAATGTTTTGACTGACCCAGATTAACATGTCCGATCAGAATGTTTTGACTCACCCAGATTAACATGTCCGATCAGAATGTTTTGACTGACCCAGACTAACATGTCCGATCAGACTGTTTTTGTGTAACTCGGGCGATCTCAACCTGGTGCTCGCTTGCACCATGGGGCTCTTTTAATGACATTTGGTGCTCGCGTCATGCAAGTAAAAAAGTGCTTGCGAGCACTAACGCTCATGAGACTTATTTGTCAATTGAAAATTTATTTTGCAAACCCAAACAGATAATGTTGATATCCATCCATTATATTATCTGAAAGTCTCACATTATCTGATAGCTGCTCTTGTATTCGTTTGGTACAATGCTCTTACATTATCTGATAGTTGCTCTTGTATTCGTTTGGTACAATGCTCTTACATTATCTGATAGTTGCTCTTGTATTCGTTTGGTACAATGCTCTTACATTATCTGATAGTTGCTCTTGTATTCGTTTGTTACAATGCTCTCACATTATCTGATAGTTGCTCTTGTATTCGTTTGGTACAATGCTCTCACATTATCTGATAGTTGCTCTTGTATTCGTTTGGTACAATGCTCTCACATTATCTGATAGTTGCTCTTGTATTCGTTTGGTACAATGCTCTCACATTATCTGATAGTTGCTCTTGTATTCGTTTGGTACAATGCTCTCACATTATCTGATAGTTGCTCTTGTATTCGTTTGGTACAATGCTCTCACATTATCTGATAGTTGCTCTTGTATTCGTTTGGTACAATGCTCTCACATTATCTGATAGTTGCTCTTGTATTCGTTTGGTACAATGCTCTCACATTATCTGATAGTTGCTCTTGTATTCGTTTGGTACAATGCTCTTACATTATCTGATTGCTGCTCTTGTATTCGTTTGGTACAATGCTCTTACATTATCTGATAGTTGCTCTTGTATTCGTTTGGTACAATGCTCTTACATTATCTGATTGCTGCTCTTGTATTCGTTTGGTACAATGCTCTTACATTATCTGATAGTTGCTCTTGTATTCGTTTGGTACAATGCTCTTACATTATCTGATAGTTGCTCTTGTATTCCATAGTTCTTTAATATTGTTCAGAGTATATTCAAATTATAATGTAGCATAGCTGTTAATTGGGTTATCAAAAACTATGCCCCAGTCTTGCATTTTGGTATTAAATGGATAGATGGCACGATGCTAGATAACCTTGATTTCTCTGATGACCCGGCACTCTTGAGATCCACTTCCTAAGAAGCGCAAACGTTGGATCCACTATATCGTCTTTCGGAACAGATATGACTCAAAATCAGTGCTTTCCAGAAGAAGGTCGTGAATTTCACCAACACGCCTGTTATTATCCATTTGCATGGAGATGTATTACAAACAGTTGACAGTTTCTCCTTTCTGCAAAGCATAAAGACTCAAGATGGAGATACATCTAAGGAAATTTTCACTCGCATTTCTCTAGCCGCAGTTGTTGTTACCAAACTAACGAACATCTGGAAATCAAAATCACTGAGCGAACATACCAAACTCAGGTTGTTTAACTCCATCGTATTACCAGTACTCAGCTATGGATCTGAATGCTAGAAAATAACAAAGACATTAGAATATATAATAAATGCATTAAGGAATAAGCGTCTTAGAAAACTACTGAACATTAGATGAGAGGAATTCAAAGCCAGCAAAACAACTAGAGAGGTCACCAATCAACAATATGCTAAATCACTCATTGGTAAAAAAAAGGTGGAAATATATTGGATATGTTCTTAGAATGGACAGCAACATAATTACCCTGCAGGCGTTTATGAGGTCACCATCTGGCAGCAGGAAAAGAGGAAGACCGAAATAAACTCCCCGCAGAACAATCGGAGTGACGCCATACTGATCAAACTGGAGAGCACTGATGTCTGCTTAACGCGTCGTTTTTTACACTTAATTAACAGAAATAGATAGATCCCTATCCCTATCGCTTCTTCCAGCTGCAAGTGGGTGCCTAACGAAATCATGGGAACATTACAGAGCCGCTGCGGGAGCTGCGGAATTCGTGCTATGTCATTGGCACTTTCAGCAATGAATAGGACTGAGTTCGTCAGCGGGTGCCAATTGCAGTGAAGTGGGTTCTATGAAACAAAATCTTATTGATATTGTGGTTAATTGCTTTAATGTGTTGTGCACAGCCCATTTCCTCACGAAATCAAATTAAGGTTTCCTCAAATGAGGTTCGACAACTAGGCTTATTCTTTCTCAACTATTTTCGCATTCATTTTTACCTGTATGTATACATTTTTTTAGCCAGTCCCTTTTTTCTTCCAGATTGGTTATCTTGCAGCCTGTTTGCCAATCGTATTGTACAGTTCTTTCATTTCATACTCTAGTAAGGATGCTTTCCAGCCATTTCACTTTTGTCATCCTGCAATTTAGAGCTGTTTCAGTTGTTATTCCACCCATACCTGGTGACTTTATTTATAGAGTTGTTCTTTATCTCATTCCCTTTCTTGATTCAATATAAAACGTTAATTATTTTCCTTATTACTTGTGATTTATATGTCATAGCTCGGAAGTTCTTGGAAGTACTTCTTCCATTGCTGTTCTTGTATGTACTCGTTAAGTATGTGGAGTCTATAATTATTATAAAGAAAGAAAGTAGGACTACAGCCCTTCAATACTCGTTAAGTATGTGGAGTCTATAATTATTATAAAGAAAGAAAGTAGGACTACAGCCCTTCAATACTCGTTAAGTATGTGGAGTCTATAATTATTATAAAGAAAGAAAGTAGGACTACAGCCCTTCAATACTCGTTAAGTATATGGAGTCTATAATTATTATAAAGAAAGAAAGTAGGACTACAGCCCTTCAATACTCGTTAAGTATGTGGAGTCTATAATTATTATAAAGAAAGAAAGTAGGACTACAGCCCTTCAATACTCGTTAAGTATGTGGAGTCTATAATTATTATAAAGAAAGAAAGTAGGACTACAGCCCTTCAATACTCGTTAAGTATGTGGAGTCTATAATTATTATAAAGAAAGAAAGTAGGACTACAGCCCTTCAATACTCGTTAAGTATGTGGAGTCTATAATTATTATAAAGAAAGAAAGTAGGACTACAGCCCTTCAATTTTTAGCTTCATTACTTTAAAAACTATAATAACCATTTCTTGGGCGGTTGCTGCACACGGATGCTAATTGTTCTCCATATTTTTTTAATGATTAATCTTTTACCATTAAGATTACTGGTCTGGTGCTTTGTTTTGCTATTTGTTAAGCAACAAAATCTTCATTCGTCTTGGACTTTAATCTTTCTTGTAGAGTTTACTTTTAGTCTGTATTTAGTTTTTGAACTCTTCTACATTCCACCGAACTGTTTTCTTGTTTTGCCCACCCATGTTCTTTGTTCCACATTTCTAGTTTAGTGCATCTTCCATACTCGATTTAAAGACGTTCCATTTCTTGTTTGGTACATCTTTCATTACCAGATTTAAAGACGTTCCATTTCTTGTTTGGTACATCTTTCTATACCCGATTTAAAGACTTCCATTTCCCGTGTATGTCCTCAGCTTCACTAATGAGCGTTTCAACAATTTTTGTCATATCGTGTCATATTTATTTCCTTACAGCTCCCTCATCTAAAAATGTTTTAAAATTTCTAACGATTATCGGCCTTTTTTACTGGCTTATTCTCTGTGATGCTGTTTGTGTCACTGGTAGATGGTCAGCATCTATACTGCTGCTGGGGATTACTCTAGAGTCTATTATGTTTTATCTTGTTAATATATTATCGATTTGTCGCTGTTCGATCTTGGCTATTCCACATGATCCATGTTTTTTATGACTTCTTGGAAGAAGGTGTTTGTTATTATAAACCATGTTCAGCGTCTACATTTAGTTCTTCTTTATCATTACTGCTGTTCTGTTCTAATGAGGTGTCACTGAATTTTCATAAGCAATGTGTATGTGATGATTATTTTCTCTCTATTCTTCCATTTAAAAAAAATCCCATTCAGGTCAGAAAATTCTTGTAACTGACCTTGTTGAAAACGTATGAAAGACACTCGCATAATACTTTGATTGCTTCTTTATTGTGACTTTCACTGCATTGGACGTAGACCTGAATTAAAATTGTTGGTCTTTCCGTTTTCATGTGTTTGTAGGCATCATATCTTACACAGATGTATTGATTCTGCAAATGAACTTTGTTTTGCCTGTTGGTAGAAGATATCTAGCTTTTTCGTGTCTACACGACTGTATACTAGCACATAGTATTTCATGAATCTGTTTGATATTCTGCCTCTTGGTTTCTTTGTGTCTACACGGATGTGTACTAGCACATAGTATTTCATGAATCTCTTTGATGTTCTACCTTTGTTTCTTTGTGTCTATGTAACAGTTCCCGCTGGAGCAAGAGAGTTTAGGACAGGGGTGATGCGGTTGCTAATAACAAAGGTACCTGAACATGTTAAAGCTTAAAGCTACCTGAATGCGTGTCAAGGTCACTCACCGTATCAACAAAGAAAAACAGAGTTGGGGCAAAGAATGTGGACAGGTGGAAGCTGACCACTTGCGTTCCGATTTGGGTAGGGGGAGAATGAGTGACAGACGAGATGGTAGCGTAGCTTGCTGCTATAGATGAGTGACAGGTGTGCAAACTATTTCATTCCAATGGCGACTGAGTAGACCCATCCCCCTAGATCCATTGGTCAGCTTTGATACTGCTTTTAGTGTATATAACACGAGACAAAGTTTAGCTCAGGAGGCTGGATGAGAGAGGCTGGATAGAGAGGAGGCTAGATAGAGAGATGAGAGCGAGAGAGAGAGACTAAATTTAGATAGTATGTTTAGCTCACCGACTTAGATAGAGGAGCGATTGATAAACTGTTGTACGAATGTTAGTCATACAACAGGATCGCTCAAATAGGTGTGTGAGTTTTGTATTAATATATAATCTGAACGTATGTTGTAAGCAGGACAATTTGTGAACGAAGTATGTCCAAATCGCCCGCCTGAGGGGATTTGAGTGAGGAAGTTTTTGACAAGGTGTGTTGAGGATGCAGTTAAAGAGACGTGTGTGTGTGTGATGTGAGTAGACAATAGAACCGGGTTTTAGATAGTTGGGAATTCCATCAAGAGCTAATGCTTACAATTTCCGCTTTAGTTAATATTTATATTAACATATATATAATATAGGAATATTTAGTTAAGATGATATGTATTGTATTGTGTTTGTAATTTCACTACTCATTTTTCTGGTATGAGTATAATATAATAAATATGCCGTCTGCCGTGTGCTATATTATTTGCTGTGTGTGGTCAGGAATGATGTGGATGAGTGTGGTCAGGGATGATGTGGATGAGTGTGGTCAGGGATGATGTGGATGAGTGGGGTCAGGAATGATGTGGATGTGTGTGGTCAGGAATGATGTGGATGAGTGTGGTCAGGGATGATGTGGATGAGTGTGGTCAGGAATTATGTGGATGAGTGTGGTCAGGATTGATGTGGATGAGTGTGAGAATGTTCTAAGTTAAAATAACGGCCAGGGCAAACAGTGGGATCTGCTATATCTACACCGCTTTATACTAGCACATAGTTTTCTTGAATCTATTTGTGATGTCCTATCTCTTTGTTTTTACACCGCTTTATACTAGCACATAGTTTTCATGAATCTCTTTGATGTTCTGTCTCTTTGTTTCTTTGTGTCTACATTGTTCTATACTAGCATATAGTTTTGATGAATCTCATTGTCTTTGATGCTTCTCCCACCCCTTAATCCGTACGCCTTCCCCTCTCCCTGCAAAATACTCAAAAAATACAAAATATAAGTTCTTCTGACTTCTTAGTCGACCTGTACTTATATAGGGGCAGATGTTCCTGTACCAGCTCTGGAATGAGCTGGATGTAGCTGGGAGAGAGGCGTCCTGTTTACCGGGCTAGGCTCGAGCAGCTTAATACTCCGCTGCGTTGGGCAAGCGCTTACGGACGGTTGTTAACCGATGCGCGAGCCGATCTTAATGGACTCAAACACTAGAGCAAAGTAGATCCGCTGCCTGTTAGGCGCCATCTATGCCGCTCTAAACCTAACCATGGTCGGTGTTATGCCATGTCACACAGTTAGTCGCATCTCACGGCCTGCTCTCTGTGAGGCAGTGGTGCTATTCTTGTCCTTGTTATACACAACGACTCCGGCAGATCACTCGGGCTATATATAAACAAACAAAAATATGACGATAATTCTCCTTTCGCTCCAGAGGAAGCATGGAGTCACCACCCCAACTGTCCGCTTACAGGAAGCCTGTATCCGATAATTTGCTGCGGGATTTCATAAAAATAGTTTTACATGGTGTGGTCTCTAGCTCTAAGCGCAACCGCATCTTTTATGATATTCTGTGAAGGTTACAGGGGTCCTATTCTTCTCCATCCCGGTACAACTCGGGAAGAAATCAATAGATCTTCAATTTGCACGCAGGTTTATCAAACGCCGGAAGGTTGGTAATCATTTCTGTCTACATCTTTGTGATGTCTTTTAGAGGTCTCTGATCTTTTTAGCCTCCCCCCGATTCAACAGCCCCACCACGCCTTCCCATTGGCTTAGCTTTGTCACACCCACGGCTCTGTGATCTTAATCCCATCAATCTGAAGATGAGCTCGATTTGCTAATGAAAACGGTTTAAATTTACTGTAGATTGCCTGAAGACTTCTAGTGCCCGCTGTGTGGGAGAGTGATGTAGATAGGTCCACTGCCGCGTAAAGAGCATGTACTACATCTCTATGGTTGAAACCAGTCCAACTCTTGAGATTTTAACACACTTTCATTCAGTTGACGCAGACAGTCCTCTTCTACCCTAAAGTGTAGAGCCTTTGGTGTTTTTCTTGTGGTTTATAGTTTCCAGCTAACCCCATACACAACCCTTCTTAGTCTATCTTGAATTAATCGCTTCTATTCTTCCATGTTATGTAGATGTATTCTCTTGTGTGGTTTTTTTCCGGCTTGTTGTTGTTGTTGTTGTTGTTGTTATTGCTGCAGTTGTTGCTGAATGCCCACAATGAAAAAGTTTACTTTTTTGTGCATCCAGTAGTTTTCCTCACATCCCGAGTGCGTTCATTAAGGTGGACCAGGGCCATCTAGGGGGTTGTGCTATACTTGGCTTCATCTGCGTATCGCTCACTACTGCGGGGATCACGTCAATCCCCCATCTCATTAGCCAGTCTGATATGAAGCAGCCTGTTTACAGTGATCACTGCGTGATAGTGAGGTGGGGTCATGATCAGTATGTTTTACCTGACCCTGACTAACATTGTATGATCAGTATGTTCACCTGACTCTGACTAACATTGTATGATCAGTATGTTCACCTGACCTTGACTAACATTGCCTGATCAGTATGTTTACCTGACCCTGACTAACATTGCCTGATCAGTATGTTTTACCTGACCCTGACTAACATTGTCTGATCAGTATGTTCACCTGACCCTGACTAACATTGTCTGATCAGTATGTTCACCTGACCCTGACTAACATTGTCTGATCAGTATGTTTTACCTGACCCTGACTAACATTGTCTGATCAGTATGTTCACCTGACCCTGACTAACATTGTATGATCAGTATGTTCACCTGACCCTGACTAACATTGTCTGATCAGTATGATCACCTGACCCTGACTAACATTGTCTGATCAGTATGTTCACCTGACCCTGACTAACATTGTCTGATCAGTATGTTCACCTGACCCTGACTTACATTGTCTGATCAGTATGTTCACCTGACCCTGACTTACATTGTCTGATCAGTATGATCACCTGACCCTGACTAACATTGTCTGATCAGTATGTTCCCCTGACCCTGACTTACATTGTCTGATCAGTATGTTCACCTGACCCTGACTTACATTGTCTGATCAGTATGTTCACCTGACCCTGACTTACATTGTCTGATCAGTATGTTTAGCCTTATCGAACGTTAGTCTCCTCTCCCCTTTTTAGTGTCTCATAGTTTTTTTAGGAATCAGTATCCAGCCCCATGCCCAAAGCATAACTCAAGCAAACTAAACCTATGCTGAGTGGAGTAGCCTTCTGTGTTTCAAGAAGCGCATTAGCATAATTGTCTCATACATGAATGGGAGTTGTTGTTATTGATAGATCCGCATATATGCCATTTAACAAATTCGTCTATTCACATTCCTTTCCATATATACATCCAGACAAATGGCGGTCCATAATTTACTTTATTTAAACACCCATCTATCTATCCATCGATTCATCCATCAATTCTTCAAACATTCCAAATCGTCGTCGCGGTAGTCAGTACATATACTGGTTTTAGGATCACCTCTGAGTTCGTTGTAGGATTAGTGCAACTGGCCAAGAGACTTACAAGGCCAAACATGGCAAGAAGGAATCCCAGGTGACACAGAAGCTGCCTCTCGGATCTGGATAGGACTGTGGAATTGGTCATAACAACGAGACTATACATCTAGCATGACCACAAATTCTGAACGCAGAAGAGGAAGAAGTTGAAACAATTTGACTGTTTCATCTCTGCGCGACTGGACGATGAAAGTCGACCTCCTGTTCATGATCCGCAAGGGAGATCTGTTACTGGACCAACATGATCCGCAAGGGAGATCTGTACTGGGCCAGCATGATCCGCAAGGGAGATCTGTACTGGGCCAGCATGATCCGCAAGGGAGATCTGTACTGGGCCAGCATGATCCGCAAGGGAGATCTGTACTGGGCCAGCATGATCCGTAAGGGAGATCTGTACTGGGCCAGCATGATCCGCAAGGGAGGCCTGTACTGATGATGGTGATATCAATAGGTGGTTTTGTCCTGATGACTTGTGCTGTATTTGGATTATAGTGAGGAAGTAGCTGCTCTGGTCATCAACCTCACTCTCTGGTCCCGAGGTACCTTGGACCAGTGGCAAGACTTAAGTGAAGACGACTGGTGGCATCTCAGGATGCACATACTTTGGTCCCACCTCCCGTGTGACCACAGGTCACTATAAAACATGTGGGATTCGAAAGTCCACGGTTTCTGTTCATCGCTCTCGGAGGTGAGTGCCTTGGTATCTCGACAACAGCGACCCCCAGAAGACTCTGCAGAGTCTGTAGACAACCAGTGTTCCATATAAGCCGTGTATTTTGACCCAAAAGGGACCAGCGGACGATTGCGTTGCTCATGTTCTCCGTACAACAAGTCATGCTGGGGGCTGTAGAGGTCTGGGCTTATATTTGGGGTTGTCATTGGCCAACTCTTTCCTGATCAGAGGGCCAGTACTGATCAGGGAGGATGGTTTGACCAGCTCACTACCATAACACTCCGCCTGCCTGCCTGCCTGCCTGCCTGCCTGCCCGCCCGTCTGCCCCCTATGTTGTTTACTTGTTCTGTAGTTAATGGTTGTACCACATATGGAAACTGTGCCAATATTTTGTCCGTCAGGGACCAGGAGATATGACTGCAATGAACGCTTGTAAGGACATTGAAACTATTCAGTTCTGTTCGAGTGCCATCTCCACGTTGATGTTCGGCTGAACTCCAACGTCCTCTGCCTCTTGCATTGACGGTACTGTCTGCCATATTTTTTCCTTGTCCATCTTTTGATGATTTCCACTGACTTATATATATATATATATTTTAGGCACCAAGACTTCCTTATTTATGTTTTCTTTCACTGGGTTACACCTTTTTTTGTCTATCATTCCACATTGCCAAGACCAGAATATACGAGCCTCCCTCTTCAATTCCACTGTTCTCCTTGCGATGTGCAGCGGTGCTGAGACATGGCAACTTTAGCAGGGCCCTCTGCGTTGAGCTTCACCGTGAACAACAACCCTGTTGCAGCCACCGAGGACTTCGTATACCTCGGCAGCAGACAGTTCTCTGACGCACGCAGCAGTCCCGACATCACACGTAGGATAGGCTTAGCGGCTTCATCCATGCACTCGTTCCGCAGAGTTTGGTCCCAGCGAAGGATCTCCCTGGAGACCAGACTCCGGATTTCCTCCTCCTGCATTGTCCCCATTCTCCTGTACCGTCCCGAGTCCTGGACACTACTGCAGCAGGACCGGCAGTGTCTTGAGGCCTTCTACATGCGCAACCAGAGGCGCATCATCTAGATCGTCTGGCATGACATGATTTCCAACAGAGAAGTAGTTCGACGTACTCAACTTGTGGACATTGTCTCAACGATTGATCGCCGTCGTCTCTCCCTCTTCGGTCATTTTGCTCGCCTTTTACAGTGAGTCCCAGTCAACGAGATGCTCCGACATGCTGTGAGGGCGAGTTACGGGAAGACGCCGTGCTCATCCTGGAGACGTCCTCGGGTCCGCCATCGCAACACCTGGCTAAAACAGATCGCCACCTCCCTAACAGAACTACAGGCTACCTAAGACGAGGCCATCATTCGACTAAGCCTACCATTGATTGATTGATTGATTGATTGATCAATTACTGAGACATGCCACTAACAAAACCACTGGAAGACAAATTGAGGGTGACCCAGGCCTCCCTTGAGAGACGCTTGGTCGGGAATCACTCCCCTTAATCAACGTATGCAACATCTCCACAACTCTACCATACGACTACTGCCATTGGTGTCATCCATGTTACTTCCCATCGAGCCCCCGTGTCTGACTGGCCGCTGACACGCCAGCTTCGTATGTTTTGTGATATTTCATCTTCTTCCAAAACTCGAGTGAATTGTCGAAGTGTTTTATCGACGGAACACCACATGAGGACCGTACTACAATTAGTATATGTGAAAAAGGATACACCTATTTGACAATGGGTCGTGATCTAGGTGTAGTCGAACTGTAAGCCTATCGTCTCCTATTCAAAACAACGAGTGGAGGCGTTAGCAGTGATTCAAAATCGCTGGACCGTGCAGCAACAATGCACACGTTCCTCTCGAGGCACCTTGCTAACACTTAGACCAGAGGTGTGTAGGGGTCACTCGTTACCACTGGAGGTGACAATACGTCTTGGCCACCTCAGAGTCCTTGTCAGTGAGAAACCCAAACAAACACATGGAAAGACAAGGGGAGTGAGAGGTGGTAAAAGAAACAATAGGGAGCCAAGAACAGGGAAAGTTTTTTTTAGATTTGTCCTTCCCTGCTCAACTCTAGCCAGCTAAGCAGGAAACTCGTCATCAGCAAAATGTGTGGACCGCACAGAAAACGGCAAGGCACTTGAGCAGCCGTGGTCATCCACTGCACCCGAGTCTATATCCAGTCGTCCTGCCTTGTCTTGCCACTGGTTAAAGTTGGACGGGCGTGAGAATGAGGTCGGCGAACTGCTCAATCCTTCCTCACTTAAATCAAATTCATCGAGCAAGTCATTCTCTTTTCCTTTTTTCCAGTACTAAGACAGTAGAGTTCTGTGACCACGAGTGAGCGTCGAAGCGGAGAGCGTAAGTCCGCTGACAAGCAAGCTGCAGGTCAATAAAGAAAAAAGACAGAAACAAAAAGGGAACGATTCTTCCCACTCAATCTCGGTGCTTGGAATGTGCGCAGCCTACTTGACATCGACTCTAACATAAACAGACCAGAGAGGCGTACTGCTCTTATTGGAACAGAATTAGCCAGGTACTACATTGACATAGCAGCACTAAGCAAAACCCGTTTTACGGGCGAGGGTCAACTCTGCGAAAAGAGATCAGGCTATACATTTTACTGGCGTGGGAGAGAAACTGGAGAAAAGAGAAAGGCAGGGGTTGGTTTTGCAATTAAAACAGAACTTGTTAACAAATTAGCAGAGTCCCCAATGGATATAAATGACAGACTCATGTCAGTCAGGATTCCCCTGCTCCATGGTGGGAAACATGCCACAATCGTCAGCCCCTACGCACCGACCATGACGATCCAGGACGATGTCAAGGACAAGCTCTACGAAGACCTGCACGCAGTCATAGCATCAGTTCCAAAATCTGACAAACTCATAATGCTTGGGGACTTCAACGCAAGAGTAGGTGCAGATAGGATATCCTGGAAGGGCACTATCGGAAAATATGGCGTGGTTTACTGCACTAGCAATGGACTGCTTTTCCTCCAGACCTGTGCAGAACATGACCTCCTGGTCACTAACACGATTGTTCGACTACTTATTCGAAACAGGACCTCATGGATGCATCCTCGCTCAAAGAACTGGCACCAAATTGACTATGTACTTGTTAGAAAGAAAGACAGGCAAGATGTCCTGATGACTAAGTCTATGTGTGGTGTCGATTGCTGGACAGACCACAGACTCATTGTGTTTAAGTTAAAAATTCGTATTAAGTTATCCAGACGTCCGCAGGGAAAGAAGACCAATAAAAGGCAAGATGATACTAAGCTACAGAACGTGTCGCTCCAACAGTCGTTTACTGCTACCCTGGAAAAACATCTCCAAACTGTCTCGCTAGACGACACAAGTTTAGGTACCAATTGGTCGGCCCTTAGTTCACAGGTCTATAACACGTCTACCGGAATCCTGCGTCACGCCATTAGTAAACAACACAAACGGTTTGATGAGAACTCAGAAAACATAAAACGATGCTAGCTGACAAACAACTTCTCCACAAAATATATTCCAATTACCCAACATCAACATCCAAGAAAGCAGCTTTCCTAAACGTGCGCAGGACTGTTCAATGCAAACTGCGTCAGTTGCAGGACTCCTGGCTGAGCAATAAAGCGAAGATACAGAGATTTGCTGACAATCATGACAAGAACAACTTCTATCATGCGCTCAGGGTGGTCTCTGGCCCAACTTCCTCGGGTTCACTACCCCTTCTCCATGCAGATAGAAAAACACTAATTAGAGATCCAGAAAAAAAATTATCACACGCTGGACAGAGCACTTTGGTGATATCTTGAACCAGCTGTCATCTGTCAGCAGCGAAGCCATTGACCGCCTGCCCCAGTATCATGTAAACGAGGCTCTGGATGATATACCGACTGTAGAGGAGACCCCACAAGCGGTTAGTCAACTCTCTGGATGATATACCGACTGTAGAGGAGACCCCAAAAGCGGTAAAACACCTGACTCCGGTGGAATTCCTGTGAAGGTCTACAAAAATGGGGGTATAGCACTAATTGTAAAACTCTACTTGCTCTTCAAAATAATGTAGTATTGTCTTTCTTCTTCTTCGTACGCTGTCAAACGTCAAACTGTATTTTTTCGAAAAAAGCAGCGGTAATCCTGAGGCTGTGGACACTGCCATAGAGCTTGTCTAGTGTTGCCACTGGTGATGGCCACATGTGCTTTCTCTGGTCCTCGTATTTCAGGCAATTTTGCAGCAGATGTTCAGCGGTCATTTTCCAGGTACCACAAGTACATTCGCCAGTGCCACCTATCTTCAGTTTATTGAATAGGTGGCACCTCAGTCTGTTCAGCTGGTAATAGGCATCGTTTTTTGTGTAGCCAGTATGTTCTGTTTCCCATTTGGCCATGTATCTGGCCCTAATAAACCTTTTGGACTCTTCGTAGGTCACACTAGAATCTGGTTGTGGTAGTCTTGTACCTTCTTTTGCCAGTCTGTCTGCCTTCTCGTTGCCTTGGATGTTACAGTGGGATGGAACCCACTGTACCACTACTCTCTTTTGTGCGGACTGCTGGCATAGTTGACAGAGTACTGCTCTTAAATCATTAAGTTCAGTATTTGTCTGGCTTTTTAGTGCTGTAACTACGGCCAGGGCATCTGTAAACATGACTATCTAGCTTTCATTGCTTTCGCCTGTCAGCATTGCTTCTACAGCATCCCTCAGTGCCTCTGCCTCCGCTCTGAAATAGCTTAAGAATTTTCCAGTTGCCACTGACAGTGTTATTTTTCTACCATTTGTTAGGCTCAGGAATACCCCTGCCCCTCCATTCTGTGTTGTGTTTGTTACAGAACCGTCGGTGTATGCATGGGTCCAGTCCATGCTTGGGTAGTTTCCAGTTATGTACCTCAGGGTTATGTCTCTTCTTTCTTTTTCAGTCTGGTTGTTCTTGTTTCCAATACCTGGTATATTTTCTACCACCTCCGGAATGATATGCTGCTTCCAGGTAGGTTTGCGTATAGTAGGGATGGGCTTTGGTATTGTTACGGTGTTCATAGGGTCTTCGCTAATCTTTGATTTGGCTATTTCTGCAAAGTTTCTCCGCTTTAGTTTCCCTTTTCCAAATCTATTTAGTCTCTGATGCATTGGATGGTCTGTCAGTCTTCTGAGTTTCTCTGCTTGCTGCTGGGCTCTGCAGTCTGTTCTGTCGGTTATGGATTGCAGATTTGTAACCTTTTCAAGTTCTACAATTGGCGTTGACTTCATACCTCCTGTTATAACTCTCATGGCTTAGTTTTAAAGTTTGCTAATTTTATCAAAGTTCGCCTTTGCTGCTGTTGCCCATGCCGCAATGCCATACTCGAGAACTGGTCTCACTCTTCCAGTGTACAGTTTCTTTAGTATTCTTTCGTCTGCTCCCCAGCTTGTGCCAGCAAGTTTCCTCATGATTGCCATTCTTTGTCTGGCTCTCATTCGGTTTCTCTCGATTTGACTTTTCCATGTCATGCGCCGATCAAATGTGACGCCCAAGTAGTTTGGGTTGTCGTTTCGCCGCAGGTATTTACCGTTAAGACTTATTTTGGTGTTCTGTGGTTTATTAGAAAGCGATAATAACGTACATGTTTTTTCCACGTTTATTTTGACTAGCCATGAGTTCGCCTACTCATCCAACGATGTTAGGGCCTGCTGCATCCGATTGTTTGTTACGGTGAGATTTTTTTCAGAGGTCCACATAGCCAGATCGTCTGCAAACATGGAGCTGTGGACTCTTCTTGGTATATTCTCTGTGATGCTGTTTATTTACACCAGGAAAAGTGTGGGTAACAGTACTCCCCCTTGGGGTACTCCTTGCTCCAGTGTCACCGTTTTGCTTATCTGCACTTGTACTTGAACTCTGGCTGCTCTGTTTTCGAGATAGTGGCTGATCCATCTGTACATTTTTCCAGATACTTCACTTCTTCGTAGCTTGACTTAAGTCCCTCTTTCCACACCTTGTTAATGCCTTCTCTAGATCCACCCAAACTGCTACTGTATGCCTTTTCTCTTGGTAAGCATACCCTATTTCCTGTGCTATGAGAGTGATCTGGTCCTCAGTGGATCTGTGTTGTCTAAATCCTGCTTGCTGTGGAATTAATATGTGTTTTGCTTCCAGGTGCCACATCAGTCTGGTGTTTATCATACACTCCATCTGTTTACCTACACAGCTCAGTAGACTGATAGGCCTGTATCCATTTGGATCTGTTCTATCTTTTTCTTTCTTTGGTACTGGTGTAAGTACAGCATCAGAAAGGCGTTCGATATGGTCAACAGAGAAGGCCTGTGGAAAATCATAACAAAGTACGACTGCCCAATGAAATGTATCAACGTAGTACGGCAACTGCATGATGGAATGCAGGCTAGAGTTCAAGAAGAGGGTGCTATATCGAAGTCCTTTCCAGTAACACACGGCGTTAAACAGGGGTGTGTGATTGCACGAACCTTGTTCAGCATGATGTTCTCTGCAATGATGACTGGTGCTTTCAGAGACGGGGACATAGGAATCAACATAAGATATCGCATAGATGGTCAGCTGTTCAACCTAAGGCGGCTTCAAGTAAAAACTAAGGCCAAGACACACACTATTAGAGATCTACTGTTTGCTGAAGGCCAAGACACACACTATTAGAGATCTACTGTTTGCTGAAGGTCAAGACACACACTATTAGAGATCTACTGTTTGCTGACGACTGTGCCCTGAACGCTGCCTCGGAGACTGATCTCCAGAAAAGCGTGGATAATTTCTCCTTAGCGTGTTTCAACTTTGGACTTGCCATCAATACAGAGAAAACTGAAATAATGAACCAACCAGTTCCTGGCAAAACGTATACTGAGCCAATCATCAAGATCAATGGTAAAAAACTGAAGGTTGTGAACAGATTGACATACCTCGGTGGTACACTGTTGTAGCAGACCCCACTGTTTGCCTTGGCCGTTATTCTAACTTAGAACATTCTCACACTCATCCACATCATCATGACCATACTCAGTAAATGACATATCAAACAGCAGGTGGCATATTTATTATATCATACTCATATCATACAATGAGTAGAGAAATTACAAACACAATATAATACATATCATCTTAACTAAACATTCTACTAAAACGGGAATTGTAAGCATTACCTATTGATGGAATTCCCAACTATCTAAAAACCCAGTTCTATTGCCTTGCAATTACATCACACACACACATCGCCTTAACTGCGTCTTCAACACACCTTATCAAATACTCTTCCTCACTGAAATCCCCTCAAGGGGGAGATCTCGTATTAACTCGTTCACAATGTGTCCTTGCTTACAAACACACGTTCAGATTATCTATTAATGCAAAACTCACACACCTATTTGAGCGATCCTGTTCTATCACTAAACATTCGTCCAACAGTCTATCAATCGCTCCTCTATCTAAGTCGGTGAGTTAAACATACTATCTACATTCAGTCTCTCTCTCTCTCCCGCCTCTCTCTATCTAGCCTCTCTCTCTCCAGCCTCTCTCTCTCCAGCCTCCCGAGCTAAACTTTGTCTCGAGTTATATATCCTCAAGCAAGGCCAGAGCTTGACCAATCGATCTCAGGTATGGTCATCTTCAATCCCAATTGGAACGAAACACTTTGCACACCTGTCACTCATTCTCTCGCAGCAAGCCCCGCTGCCAATTTCGTCTGTCAATCAATCTTCCCCTACCAAACTCGGAAGGCCAGTGGTCAGTTTCTACCTGTCCACATTCCTTAACTCAACTCTGTTCTCCTTTGCTGAGACGGCGAGTGACCTTGACATGCATTCAGGTAGCTTTAAGCTTTAACATGTTCAGGCATCCTAAACTCCCCTTGCTCCGGCGGGAACTGTTACACTGTCTCAGAATGTAGTCATGGATGATGGGATGAACGTCAGAACCGCCAAAGTCATCGCCACATTTGGTAGACTACACTCAAAACTTCTGGCGTCGAAATGGCAGTAGCCTCCAGATGGAGTTAAAGGTGTACAGATCAGTGGTGGTCCATGTGTTGCTATATGCAAGTGAAACATGGACTGTATACAGGCGTCATGCAAAGAAACTGAATCACTTTCACACATTTTGTCTCAGGAGGGTGGTGAATGTCAAATGACAAGACAGGATCCAGGAGACGCTCCCAAGAGGCCAAATAAAAAGCGCTTTAAAGACACACTAAAAACGTCTTGAAAAACCTTCAACATAAATCTCGAAACATGGGAAGATGCTGCAAAAGATCGTACAACATGACGCACAACTCTCCACAGAGGAGCAGTGTGATGCGAGGTTCTAAAAAGACTGCAGCAGAACAACGGAGAAATTCCCGAACAACCTGTGAAATATGACCGTCTCGCGAAGCGAACTTTCCATGTCCTCCCTGCTTGCGAGTATGCACATCCCAAATCGGACTCGTCAGCCATCTCCGCTCCCATCCACAACCCGGAATTACAGAATACTCGACTGAAAGGACTGGCTAAATGAAAAGAAGAAAAGGTGCTCATCACTCGTAATGGACGAACAACAACAATTTATGCAGAGAAGGCAAACTATAGATGGGCAAGGTCACATGTTGCAATGAAACGATGGTCGATGGAGCACGGCGACAGCAATCTGGCACATCCGTGATGAAAAGAGACCGCGGAAAAGACCTTCAATGCATTGGTCAGACTCCCTTATTGTACACTACTACATCCGAGATCCACTGGAGGACGGCTTACCATGCACTGGCCTTCCGTAGCCCAAGACAGGGTCCGCTGAAAATAAGTTGGGACCCGCAGCTACGCTGATGAACGGGTCATCAGGATCAAGATACACATTTCTTACTGACTTACTTACTAAGTCGCTCCTCTTCTACGGTGAGGTGTAGAAGTTTGCCAGAGAGAACGCCATACTGCTCTATCCGTCGTCTGTTTCCTGGCCTCTTTCCAATCCAGCCCTATATCACTTAGGGACTGTCGAATGTTCACTTCCAAACGTTACTTTCGGATGTCCAGGGGTGGGTGGGGGGGGGGGGGGGGGGTCTGCGTCCTTGACTTTTGATCTCCCATGACCGCTTTGGCTTCTTCAGATACACATTTCAAAGACATCAATTCTCTTCTTCAACTGTTTGTTCGTGATCCCCGTTACACAGTAAAGACGAGTACACATAACCACTCTCATTTGTAGTGTGTGACCGACTTGTTTGGACGTCAATATATGGCTAATGTTGATGAAAACGGCTGTGCTCATCCTTGTTCTTTTCTTGATTTCCATTTCGAGTCTGTCATCCCAAGGTATCATATGTCCAGTGTATGAGAAGCTCTTGATCTAATCCAGTTTTTCACCATTCATTGTTGTTTTTAAAAAATCTCTAGTGCCGCTATCGAGTCTGCTTTGCTTATTTTCAGTTTTAGCACTCTGCTTTAATGTCCAATCCCTATATCTGACTTGTGTTCTTTAATTGAATCACAGATTCCTGTACCAAGATCACCATCATCATCATCAACATGAGTCTTTCCGGTTGGCGTTGGCAATCATGGATCTCCAATCATTCCTTTCACGTGTATCGTTTATCAACTCCGTTGATGAGTTGTCAAGGTTTGTGCTTCTTCAATTACCGCATCGTTAGTCTTTTTGTAGTCCATGGCATTCTTAACGTTCTTCAGTAAAGCCACATCTCCTTTCGCTTCTTAACTTAACGTCTTTATACTGGTTTAGAAGACCCTGTATACAATCAGTTTCATTTACATCACCTTGCTCTAAAAGCTATGCGCATCCAATTTATTCTTAAATGCATTAACTGTCCCTGCCTCCACTACCTCCTGTGGCAATGTATTCCAAGCATTCACCACTCTCTGACTAAAAACATATTTCCTAATATCTAATCTGGACCTCTCTTTAGTCAGCTTGTAGCTATGCCCTCTTGTTATTGTGGGTGGCTGTATTTAAAAAAAAACTTGTTATAGTCTAATTTATCCATTCCTCTGATCATCTTTTAAACCTGTATTAAGTCACCACGAATTCTTCTCTCTTCTAGACACCGTAGGCCGGTTTTTCTGAGTCTTTCATGGAATCCCACTGTAATTATGGTGACCTTTGTGTTCGTTTGCTGATTGTTCGTGATTCACTTCCCTATAGCAGTACTGGTTCCACAAACAATCCAGAGCTCTGTTTCTCAAATCCAGCTATAGGGTTTTGTTGCCCAAGATTCCTTTCATGCTTCGGAAGACCGATTTTGTTTCAACTTAAAAACAACTAAACCTGGCATATGCCTTGTTCTCATTTGACGATTGACTAGGTCAGCTGAGCTGTTCGCTGATTGGCTAGGTCAGTTGAGCTGTTCCCAGTCAATGTCAAGTTGGAGAATTTGCAGGTGTTTTGTATCAGGTAAGGGGAGCTGTATTAGTGATTATGGGGTGCCCGACAATACCTTTCTCTGTCTGAGGCGAGTCCTGAGCAAGCGAGCAGCACATGTGCAGTGTTTCATACGGACGGGTAGAGTAGCGGTAGTTAGTTTCGTGTTCACGGTCTAAATTATTTATGTATTTATTAAGTCTGATGTGTTCTGCCCTAACTTGGAAGATTATCCTATGTTCTCTGCTTTGAAGTTTGGTGATGTTGTCATTTTTGTTTTGTTGTGTCATTTCTTTCTTTTTGGCACGCCCACTAAACCCTTCCGTCCATCGGTTCAACCATATCTTTTGGAAGTTGTTTCGAAGTATTTGTTTTGCTCTCTGCATGTTGGCTGATATTTGAACCATGCTTGCTCAAAGTTTTGCTAGTCTGTCTGCTTTCTCATTACCTGATATGTCTATATGTTCTAGAATCCTCTGGAGGGTGACTTTGATGTTTTGTGCTGTGTCTCATGATCCTATCCCATAAGTGCCTGTGTGCTCTAATCTTCCCTGGTATCTGCGCCTCAGCTGACACACTCCGTCTGCGGTAGGCTAGTTTGTGTTTTTACTTCACGGTTGCCTCCTGTAGCCTCTTCATCTCTCCCTGATATCTACGGGGCAACATGTTGGTTTGTCTCCCGCGGTGTCCTTCCTCGGTGGCTAGAGCTTATAGCGGCTCTTACTCACTTGATTGATATGCTCGTCTTTATCCCTCATGGGATATTTCAGTGGGGACAGTAGTGGCACCTGTTGCCCCGCCCCGTCCTGTTGGCATATTCCGCCGTTTGGTCCGCGACTGCTTATTCGTCCAATAATTGTCTAATTTTGCCGCTGACGCCACCTTTCTGAGAGTCGCCCCACTATCCGCCACCTGGGGACGTGCCTGGTTGGGGTCGGTCGCCCCTTGTCCCCAAAGGTGTGTTGTGTATATCTTATCGACCGTCTCATCCAGTTTTCAAACTTCTTTGTTGTTAGTTTATATGTTAGTTTATATGTTAGTTTATATGTTAGTTTATATGTTAGTTTATATGTATGTTTCTAGTGCTTGAGTTTCAATACACGGGGGTGCTGCGTCTTAAATGAGATTCTGAACTTTGGTTTTGGCCAAAGCTATAGACAGTCCCGGAAAAGGCGTTTTACTGTCTAGGATTTCTAGAGAACGCTGCAACTCAGAGTTGTCTGTGCTGGACAAGACACAGTCGTCCACGTACGAGAGATCGGTGAAGATTGATTGATCAATAGCGATGCCCTCTTGGTGTCCGCTGAGACTGTCAAAAAGACAGTCGATGACTCGGCAGAATATGTCGGTGACAAAAAGACTGTTATGTCTGACATCAAAACAGTTATCAGTCTCGACAGGATAATCATATCTGATGGGCGCAACGGTTCAGATATATCAAGGCGGATCGGACTAGCTGCATCTGCTGAGCACGACCTCCGACGTGTATGGAGTAACGGCAAGCTATCCCTTAAAACAAAAATACGCATTTACCAGTTTTGCGTGGTCCCAGCCTTGCGTGGTCCCAGTCCTGCTTTACGGCTTCGAAACATGGATATTACTCAAACATGACATGTCAAGCTAGAGGCCTTGCACATACCCAACCAGCGGCGCATCCTGGATATTCGATGGCATGACCATATCAGCAACACGGAAGTTTCTACTAAAACAGGGCCTCCAGTTAATCTCCGAATCACTGGACCGTCACCGAGTTTCTTTGTTCGGTCTGGTTGGACTAGAAGATCCCGGCGCACAAGATACTGCACCGGCCGTTCGTCAGCGCAAAGGAATTCCTCCAACCGGATGAGGGGCAGAACAGCCCGTTTCCTCACAGTATGGCTTCATCAAATGGCAGCCTCCCTCCGCTCTGAAGGAGGCATGTAGGTGAATATACCAGAAACATGGACACGCGTATATACAGATGGCTCATCTAACAAAACCACATCCAATGGAGGTGGAGGGGTCTATTACAGACTAAGGAATGGAGACGAAAAAACTTGAGTATTAACAACAGAACATACTTCAATAACTTCCATGCAGAAGCAGAGGCACCGAAGGCCGCAGCTGAGCTTGTAATCCAAGATAAATATATTCACCAAAAAAACATAGTATTCCTGACTGATGCCGCGTCAGTATTAGCAGCGATGAAATAACACAAAGATGACGATCTTGAGCAATGTATGTTCTCCCTGACACAGCTCTCGGAAGAACACCCAAGGTTGGTCATACAGTGGATCCCATCCCACTGCAATATTGAATGCAATGAAGCTGCAGACAAACTAGCAAAGTGTGGAGTAGCATCCCCACAAACAGACCTGAGTATCACATATAATGAGGCCAAGGCCATAATTAAAGCCAACTTCAGGGTAAAATGGGCTGATCAACACCCCGACTTCAGAAAAAAAGACAACTACTATAACTTAACTAGAGAAGAGCAAGTCATCATCTTCAGACTGAGAAATGGACATAACAGACTCAAGGTCCTCTTTACAAGAAAATGAGATTTGGGACAGATGACAGGTGCCCATGTGGGGAGCATATAATGACTGGAACACATCCTGCAAAGCTGCACACTCACACAGGAAAAGAGAGAACAATACTGGCCTCGCGAGTCAGATATGAGACAAAAGCTGTATGGAGATAAAACAGCCTTACAAACAGCAGTGTCATACGTACAAGAAACCGGGACCTTGATCTGAGGATGTAAGAGAAACCGGGACCTTGATCTGAGGATGTAAGAGAAACCGGGACCTTGATCTGAGGATGTAAGAGAAACCGGGACCTTGATCTGAGGATGTAAGAGAAACCGGGACCTTGATCTGAGGATGTAAGAGAAACTGGGACCTTGATCTGAGGATGTAAGAGAAACCGGGACCTTGATCTGAGGATGTAAGAGAAACCGGGACCTTGATCTGAGGATGTAAGAGAAACCGGGACCTTGATCTGAGGATGTAAGAGAAACCGGGACCTTGATCTGAGGATGTAAGAGAAACCGGGACCTTGATCTGAGGATGTAAGAGAAACCGGGACCTTGATCTGAGGATGTAAGAGAAACCGGGACCTTGATCTGAGGATGTAAGAGAAACCGGGACCTTGATCTGAGGCTGTAAGAGAAACCGGGACCTTGATCTGAGGATGTAAGAGAAACCGGGACCTTGATCTGAGGATGTAAGAGAAACCGGGACCTTGATCTGAGGATGTAAGAGAAACCGGGACCTTGATCTGAGGATGTAAGAGAAACCGGGACCTTGATCTGAGGATGTAAGAGAAACCGGGACCTTGATCTGAGGATGTAAGAGAAACCGGGACCTTGATCTGAGGATGTAAGAGAAACCGGGACCTTGATCTGAGGATGTAAGAGAAACCGGGACCTTGATCTGAGGATGTAAGAGAAACCGGGACCTTGATCTGAGGATGTAAGAGAAACCGGGACCTTGATCTGAGGATGTAAGAGAAACCGGGACCTTGATCTGAGGATGTAAGAGAAACCAGGACCTTGATCTGAGGATGTAAGAGAAACCGGGACCTTGATCTGAGGATGTAAGAGAAACCGGGACCTTGATCTGAGGATAAACGAAAAAGGAGAAGAAGAACGAGGCCTGGAGCCGCGTGGCAGAAGTGAGTAATGGATGTGGTCGGACGACGCAACGAGCATCAGACGTCTAAGCGAACTCTTGAATCTGGAATCCTTGTATTCAATAAGGCAGGTTGAATCCGTGTCTGTCCTTCGCGCCAATAACTGCTTGAATGCTTCAAGCATGTCTGTCCTTCGCCCTGGAGTACCATTATGGCCCATAGACGAGGTGAAGATCTTTTAGGCGCGCAATAGGCTATTTGTTGTAGGCTTGTGGGCGGTGGCCTGTGGGTGGCTTTCTAGGCCTGCGAAAGATGCAGCTCTGAAGAATGCAGCCTTTAGTCTTTTCCCTGTACTATACCACTCAGCAGAATGGGGCCCGCGTTATTTAGCTGGCAGCGCTGGGGTCCGTGAAGGGCCTGTCTTGTGCGAAGACATGTTACTGGGCGACTGCTGTCGTCCCTACATATGGAACATATCAACAGCGATGTTGACCAGCTGACGGCCGCTCGATTTGGCTGCTCTTAAGCAAAATGATACTTTTTATTCTAGTACTTATCGCGTTAACCTTGAATCAGCGAAGTCTAAAATATCTGATGGATTTTACCTTAGTAGACACTGTCGTAATGGGTAATGTGGTGAAGACGTCAAAGTCCGATGCCGCAGCTTTAAAAAAAAATAGAGACGGGTTTTAGGGTCATTGCGTTTTAATTCACCCCAAACAGAGTTCCATGATGGGATCCTATCCTACGTAAGGGGACATTGCATTTTGGGTTAAGGGGATATAATTTAATTTTAAATAAATAAGTAAAGACTTAGATTAATATATAAGTGTTGTAAAGATGGTTTTATTCAACTTTGCGACAGGTTAGGGTTAGGTTTAAGGTTAGAATTAGTTTAGGGGCTATTTTTAGGGTTATGGTTAGATAACATGGTTGTTATTGCATCGTCTGACAGCATAGATATTGCCATGCTGCTGTAGGGACTGAATGCTACTCTCCTTATCATGAACCAACACTGACAGATGCAAGACATTCATTGCTTAGACGGCAGGATTGAGGGAATGCAGAAGCGGAAATTCTCGCAGAATGTTTGACAACTCCAACAGTTAAAAAGGCGGACTATTCTGTGGCGCCACTACCGCAAGTTATGTGCTAAAAATACATATTTATTTTGTTTAGTACCGGGTTTAGTGACCAGTTCCCTTCCTCGCTGCCTTTCTTTTACCGAGAGTAAGTGAGGTATCCATGTCTAGCTTTGTCGGCGTGCACATGTTTTTAGCCGGTATCGGAAGCAGTAAATTTGTGGCGAGAAATCACCGCTTTAATACTCTGTTACTAAGCCGCCCATGTGTGTAGTACGTGACCTATTGACCCTGGTGATAAAATACGTGTGTTGCAGTAACTGAGATGGTTGTCACGATATTGTGACGTGTCCATTTCGTGTCTCCTGTCATTTTACCGGCAGTTTTTGTTCAGGAGTCTCAGCTGGATGGAGGAATGGTTTTATAGAAAGATACATGAACTGATGGACAGATAGATAGACAGACAGACAGATATATATAGATAGACATAATGATAGATCGATAGATAGATAGATAGATAGATAGATAGATAGATAGATAGATAGATGTAAAAGTAGATCCAAAGCAAACACTGCCATCGGGGATGGCCTGTTAGAGACTTGTTTGTAGTAGACCACATCTTGTTTATGAGATTGGGAAGCCAGATCCCTTTCACGCTAATTGTACTTCTCTAACAATATACCCTGTATCCATTTACAGCTAGGGCGTATCGGTAACTGTCTACTCTTGGCAATAAATGATGTAGTCTCTAATAGAGGCATGATAACCATTGGTCTCCTATTTCACGAACCTCCATCTTGTTTTCTATGGCATCCCAGCTACAATTTCCCACTGCTCTTCAGCGTTTGTTATAATGTTATGCCTCACTCTGAGGTCGTGCCCCATCCGTCGCCACCTTTTTCTCTAAATCTCCGCCTGTTTGTTACCGTTTACTTCACCGTGAGCCTCACACTAAGTTCGCTAACAGTTTTGGCGCTATGCCATAGTCTAACCTTTGGAGGAATCATTTGTGACGTAATTCGGGAAGCCTGGTTTGGATTACAGCAAATAAACATATTTCTTTTCTGTCTTAGCTGTGTGTTCCTAGTCTGAAGGCTCTCTCTCTCGTATCTTCGTTGTAGGGCAAAGGTCGCGGAGAAGTAGTTTCTTTGAAACCTTTGTGTGGGACAGAGATAAGAACAGGTCCACTGTCACACTGGGATTGTGTAATGCCAGGGTACAAAAAGGTAGCAAAGAATCATCATCATTATCAATTTGGATCTTCAGATACCTATGTCCCGTGCCAGGCTGGTACACTCAGTCAAACTGTGTCCCTACCCCATCTTGATGTTGTCCGTCCATCTATACCCCTACCATCCTCTGACTCTCTTGCCCTCCACTCTTTTCAACAATATAACTTTCAGCCGACTGCCATATCGCTGGACATGACCGAACTATTTTATTGTTCCGTTTATTATTGCCTTCATGCGTATCTTCTTCACCTTGAGTTGTTCCAGAACATCACTATTTGTTTTCCTATCTTTCCAAGAAACTCGTCCAAGTTTACTGAATACCCACAAAGTCTAAGAATAGTTCAACTGTAACCAGGCATAATGTGAGAGACGACTAAGAAAAGATGGACTGACGTCTGCTACTGTTTCAAATATACAGCTGAGGTTTAAGCTATAGAACAAGCCGATAATATGATACACAACAACAGATCTGACTGTCACCAGGTACTCAGTCATCTTCACGGACGCATTACACCCGTGCTCTTGAACCTGAGCGTTAGTGACACTGATTGGCGATTTTAACGTCACTTAATTTATTTAACACCGTCTTTATACTGGTTTAGAAGACTCTGTATACAACCAGTTTCATGGAGGGTGGTTTAACCGATGTTCAAGTCCATATTAATAGACTCAAACACTAGAGCTAAATAGACCCGCAGCCAGTTAGGCGCCATCTATAGCTGCTCTTAACAAACCGCCTTGGGAAGGTACAAATAACTTGGGGAGATTTTTAACTTGATTTTCCTCCCAGCATCGGCCGTTAAGCCTAATCTTTTTGATTTCCAACTGCCAAGGGGATTGTGAACGAGCTCGGCAGCCTTCAGGTGGGCGGTAGCAGAATAGTTACATTCCGTTTTTAAAATATTTGTTTATTATTAGGTAAATACGGAGGCTACACTACTCGTGGAAATGATGGCAGAATACCAGTAAACCAAGAAAAGTAAACAGTTTGAGAACATGTGTTTTTCCCATGACAAGCATATGGTTGTGAAACATGGACAATTACCAAAACTTCAAGGAAGAGAATCGAGTCCTTGGAGTCGAAATGTTATAGAAAGGTTCTCAGAATACCATGGATAGAAAACATGAAGAATACAGACATTTGACAAGAGATGGGCACAGAGGTGAACTGGTTCATACATTTCCCCATGAACAACAAATTGATTGAACAACGATCTTGAGAAATGGCACAAGTGGAAAGAAAACTAACTAACTAACTAACGATCTTGAGAAACGGCATAAGTGGAAAGAAAACTAACTAACTAACTAACTAACTAACTAACGATCTTGAGAAACGGCACAAGTGGAAAGAAAACTAACTAACTAACTAACTAACTAACGATCTTGAGAAACGGCACAAGCGGAAAGAAAACTAACTAACTAACTAACGATCTTGAGAAACGGCACAAATGGAAAGAAAACTAACTAACTAACTAACTAACGATTTTGAGGAATGGCACAAGTGGAAAGAAAACTAACTAACTAACTAGCTAACTAACTAACGATCTTGAGAAACGGCACAAGTGGAAAGAAAACTAACTAACTAACGATCTTGAGAAACGGCGCAAGTGGAAAGAAAACTAACTAACTAACTAACTAACGATCTAGAGAAACGGCACAAGTGGAAAGAAAACTAACTAACTAACTAACTAACTAACGATCTTGAGAAACGGCACAAGTGGAAAGAAAACTAACTAACTAACTAACGATCTTGAGAAACGGCGCAAGTGGAAAGAAAACTAACTAACTAACTAACGATCTAGAGAAACGGCACAAGTGGAAAGAAAACTAACTAACTAACTAACGATTTTGAGAAACGGCACAAGTGGAAAGAAAACTAACTTACTAACTAACGATCTAGAGAAACGGCACAAGTGGAAAGAAAACTAACTAACTAAATATTTTGAGAAACGGCACAAGTGGAAAGAAAACTAACTAACTAACTAACTAACGATCTTGAGAAACGGCACAAGTGGAAAGAAAACTAACTAACTAACTAACTAACTAACGATCTTGAGAAACGGCATAAGTGGAAAGAAAACTAACTAACAAACGCTCTTGAGAAACGGCACAAGTGGAAAGAAAACTAACTATCTAACTAACTAACGATCCTGAGAAACGGCACAAGTGGAAATAAAACTAACTAACTAACTAACTAACTAACAATCTTGAGAAACGGCACAAGTGGAAAGAAAAGTAACTAACAAACGCTCTTGAGAAACGGCACAAGTCAAAAGAAAACTAACTATCTAACTAACTAACGATCTTGAGAAACGGCGCAAGTGGAAAGAAAACTAACTAACTAAGTAACTAACGATCTAGAGAAACGGCACAAGTGGAAAGAAAACTAACTAACTAACTTACGATCTTGAGAAACGGCACAAGTGGAAAGAAAACTAACTAACTAACTAACGATCTTGAGAAACGGCACAAGTGGAAAGAAAACTAACTAACTAATGATTTTGAGAAACGGCACAAGTGGAAAGAAAACTAACTAACTAACTAACGATCTTTAGAAACGGCACAAGTGGAAAGAAAATTAACTAACTAACTAACGATTTTGGGAAACGGCACAAGTGGAAAGAAAACTAACTAACGATCTTGAGAAACGGCACAAGTGGAAAGAAAACTAACTAACTAAATATTTTGAGAAACGGCACAATTGGAAAGAAAACTAACTAACGATCTTGAGAAACGGCACAAGTGGAAAGAAAACTAACTAACGATCTTGAGAAACGGCACAAGTGGAAAGAAAACTAACTAACTAACTAACGATCTTGAGAAAATGGTAATGGAAGGTATGGTGCCAGGCGAGAGAGACGGAGGCAGACCAAGACGACGATGGCATCAAGATGTCAAGGGACGCTTGGGCCTGACTCTGGAGCAGGCTGGAGATTTGGCAAGCGATCCAGTTTCTTTCAAACGGGCTGTGTTCTGAGCGACGGTCTGCAAAGGGCACGACACTTGATGAAGATGTATTAAAACAATCAAAAATATACAGACTCAGTGGACAAGCGAGAAATGTTCTGCAATTTAGATAATTTCGATTGTAATGGGATGTAAGGAGAATTATAAAAGTGGGCGGTAAGGATAATTCACCCTCATGACAATTAAGCAAGTGGTGGTAAGGAAAATTCACCCTCATGACAGTTATACAAGTGGGCTGTAAGGAGAATTCACCCTCATGACAATTATACAAGTGGTGGTAAGGAAAATTCACTCTCATGACAGTTATACAAGTGGGCTGTAAGGAGAATTCACCCTCATGACAATTATACAAGTGGGCAGTAAGAAGAATTCACACTTATGACAGTTATACAAGTGGGTGATAAGGAAAATTCACCCTCATGACAGTTATACAAGTGGGCAGTAAGAAGAATTCACACTCATGACAGTTATACAAGTGGGCGGTAAGGAAAATTCACCCCCATGACAGTTATACAAGTGGGCGGTAAGGAGAATTCACCCTCATGACAGTAATAAAAGTGGGTACCAAGTATAGAAAGGTTGATGAACATTGAATGACATAGACTGCAAGAGCTCACGGGCGGGAAACTGACATATCGAAGTTGGGACCATCCCACCGTGGTGTTCCAGTGAATGGAAAGGGTTTGTTTAAAGGGAAAAGGAATGATCCTATATTAATGATAATCCACTTATGTAAAAGAAAACAGCATGAAAATCAGCGTAGAAAATACTGAGGTCAAGAAAATATCTAGAATAGCTGAAGACATCAATATCTTTCTTGAAAATCAGCAAATCAAACAGGTGAACGATTTAATATACCTAGGAAACACGTAAACAGCAGACAGAAAAATCCAATAACGATGCAATAAGGCAAATCAGAACATTGGACAATTAACCCCAATACTTAATTGCAAGCACGTGGCAATAACTACCAAAAGAGTCTTATAATCACGATTTTCTTCTCGACACTATCCTATCAATATTAAAACTGGACACTAACATCAAATGTAAAACGAGACATCGAAACAACAGAAATGAAATGCCTGCAAAAAATATTGGGCATAACAAGGAGAGACATGATCAGAAACGATGACATCAGGAGACAAGACGTAACAACATCAGTATTAGACTACATCAACAGACAGCAACTAAAATGGTTTGGTCAAGTAACAAAGCTACCACCACACCACACCCTAACAAGCAATGCTGTTAGGTATAATAGATTCAATGTCAGTAACAAAGCTACCACCACACCACACCCTAACAAGCAATGCTGTTAGGTATAATAGATTCAATGTCAGTAACAAAACTACCACCACACCACACCCTAACAAGCAATGCTGTTAGGTATAATAGATTCAATGTCAGTAACAAAACTACCACCACACCACACCCTAACAAGCAATGTTGTTAGGGATAATAGATTCAATGTCAAAGGCAGACCACGAATTAAGGTGCCTTGCGGAAATACCCGATGCGATGAATGCCACTGTGCATGAGGCACACAGTAGGGCACGTTATAGAGATCTCTTCCTCGCCTGACGCTGAAAGGCATAACAGGAAAAACGAAGAAAAAGAAAGAAGAAGAATCCGCTTAGGTGAACAAGGCCCGTTGCGTTGATCGTCTGTGATCACGACTGATAGCCGAGGTCTATGAGGAGTATAGTTCTGACGAGGTCTATGAGGAGTATAGTTCTGACGAGGTCTATGAGGAGTATAGTTCTGACGAGGTCTATGAGGAGTATAGTTCTGACGAGGTCTATGAGGAGTATAGTTCTGACGAGGTCTATAAGGAATATAGTTCTGACGAGGTCTATGAGGAGTATAGTTGTGACGAGGTCTATGAGGAGTATAGTTGTGACGAGGTCTATGAGGAGTATAGTTGTGACGAGGTCTATGAGGAGTATAGTTGTGACGAGATGCGCGCTATTTGTCACAAGCAATTGTTGCACGGACGACACCTGTATGGAACAGTCTTTTCCCCACATTTAATATCGACAGCCAGGTGCATGATCTGACGGGTCTGGGTGAGGCTGGTCATGTGACCGAAGAAAGAGAGGCGGCGACGGTCCATCTTAGAAACAATGCTCTGGAGAATTGGTACAGTAAAACTAAAACCTTTTACTTGGAGAAAAAGAGAACTATTCAGGCTGTTAGATCAAAACCAACACGACGACGACTACAACACTCTATGACGCAGGGACAGATCGCCATTCTTCGCCTCAATACAGGATATTACTGACAAGATATACATATGCGGCTTCGTGTATCTATTCATCAACAACGACAAGACTAAGAAAACGAGCAATCTGAAGGGGACAAAAAAACCAGACCTAATTATCATAGAGGAACAGAACATCGCGAGTTTTGAGCTGTAGGCATCAACAGAAATTGACAAAGAGAAATAAAGAGAAACATGATCATGGCAATACAGAGGTTAACTAAAATTAAAAGTATTTTGGCAGAACAGAAACAATAAACAACAATAACAAGTCTGAGAATGTGCATCTCCCTGTTGGCAACGTACAGATGCGAGACATTGTCAACCACACACACCATACGGAAGGAGATTGAATCCTTCCCCAGATAAAATGAATGTTACAGGAAAGTGCTTAAAATACTCTGGATAGCAAACAAGAAAACGCAGAACTGGGACAGCAGCTTGATATAGTTCACAACTGGTTAGTAAATAACACTACGTCTTTGGTCATATCAAACGCCACAGCACCTTAGAAAGAGCGATATTGGAGGGGCATGGGGCCTGACAAAAGAGGCAGATCGAGATGAAGGTGAACAAGGAACATTACAGAGGCACTGGGGTTGACAGGAGCTGGAAGGCTGGCCAGAGATCGAATGTCTAACAAGCAATTTGAGAGCGGAGGCAGAGGCACTGAGGGCTGCAGTAGAAGAAATGGTGACAGGCAGGCAAAAGAAATGAAAGCCAGATAGTCCTGTTTACAGATGCCCTGGCCGTAGTCACAGCACTAAAAAGCCAGAAAAATACTGAACTTAATGATTTAAGAGCAGTACTCTGTGTCAACTATGCCAGCAGTCCGCACCAAAAAGAGTAGTGGTACAGTGGGTTCCATCCCACTGTAACATCCAAGGCAACGAGGAGGCAGACAGACTGACAAAAGAAGGTGCAAGACTACCACAACCAGATTCTAGTGTGACCTACGAAGAGTCCAAAAGGCTTATTAGAGCCAGATACATGGCCAAATGGGAAACAGAACATACTGGCTACACAAAAAATGATGCCTATTGCCAATTGAACAGAAGAGAGCAGGTCGTGGTCTTCAGGCTCCGCACAGGCCACAACAGACTGAGGTATCACCTATTCAATAAACTGAAGATAGGTGGCACTGACGAATGCACTTGTGGTACCGGGAAAAACAGCTGAACATATGCTGTAAAACTGCCTGACATACGAGGACCAGAGAAAGCACATGTGGCCATCACCAGTGGCAACACTAGACAAGCTCTATGGCAGTATCGACAGCCTCAGGATGACCGCTGCTTTTTTCGAAAAAATGCAGGTGGACGTTTGACAGCGTACGAAGAAGAAGAATGTCTAACACATCGGCGGTCTTGAAAGCGACGTTCTGCAAAGGACATGCTACACGATGATGATGTTGACGGCTTCTTCTGTCTGCTTCTCAACTGTACGCGTGTTGACTGAGTGACCAAACTACAGATTATGTTTTACAGGTCTGGCCTCTGTATAGCCATTTGAGGAAGACTCACTGGCCAGAAAAAAAAAGATTACGCAACACGCTAATGTGGCATATTGAAAACAATTTTAGGCCCATAAGGATGTGATGTGGCCAAAGTCACGCTGACCTCCTTTACTTCGCAGATTGTTCTGGTATCTATTTTTTTAGACTGGACCAACCCCTGGATCCGTTTTGCGATAGGATAAAAAATCCAGCACCAACTGGATATCGAACCTTTATCGCTCGACTGGGAAGCAAATCCACCACTAATCACTGAATTACCTCGGCTCACCCTGGCCAAATGACTCAACACTAAACTCAAAGTTGTACAGAGCTAAAGAGGAGCGCCAGACAACGCTCGAGTGTATCAAGGGGGCTAGTGTGAACCGTGTACAGATCAATGAGCCATCACAGGAACAAGAAAAGGAAGTCAGACTACCAGGTACTGTAAAAAACGTTAAGCCAAAAAACGAACAAACACACGGTCGAGATGGAAGTAGCCAGTGTCTTATAGTTTGGTTTGTGTCAAGCTCAGTCAATCAGCTGTTTAAGACCATATTTCACTTTCTAACGGCCCTGGAAACACACTGCATCCGTACAGAGTGTCTGAGAGAACAAGTATCGGAGAGAGAAATCTAACCTCGACCAAAAACTGAGCTGTGCCGAAACCGAATGCATCGGACCGAAAGGCACATATACAGCAGCCTTGCTCTAAACTGCAGCGTAACAAAACATTTTTTCCTGAACGAACGACAAAGAAGAACGACAAAGACGAACGACTTTTTGGACGAACGAGAAAGACGAAGAACAACAAAACGATCTACAAACAATACCCAACATGTGATACAGAAATAAACACCACAAACTATCACACGTGTCGACACCTGCAGTCTCCCCTTCATCACTAAGGCTTTGTATTGCTAATTACATTGCGTTATTTATTTCTTCTTTGTATCACTTTCCGAATTCTCTGCTCACGTTGCACGTTCAGCTTAGTCAATCAGCGTATGTTTTTACCTGTTCTTGTTGTTGTTCGATCGTCGAAACGTCCGTCATTATCTGTTTTCGTTTTTTTGTTAATCTGCATTTTAACATTTTGAGAGTGTTTAACGGGTAGGTAGGACCGAAGATTTGAGTTTCTTAATGATAATTCATGCATCTGTCTGTCCTTACATTCATCCACCTGTTTATCTATCCACCCATCTGTCCAACTTTCCATCCATCTTCTTGTGAATCCATTCATTCATGCATCTATCTATCCTTCCATCCATCTACATTGCCATCAATCCATCCATGCATCCATCATCTATCCATACATTTATCCAACTTCTCGCTTAATTAATCCATCTATCTATCCAAAACACCCACCCACACTGCAATGTAATCAAATATAGGACCGAAGATACAGCAGAGAATGAACTGCCAGCAGCTGGCTGCTTGCTTCAGGATCAGCGTAACATAGTTGACCAAGAAAGACTCTATTCTATCTACAAGCGTCGGCCCTGGTAACAGGCTGCACGTGTGTTGAGAACGGGGATAGCAGTGGGAAGGCAAACCTGGTGCTAAAAAAAAAAACCCAACTGAAATCGGATGTGTTTGCCCAAATGCTGCAAGCCTTACAGCCTCGCTGTAAACTACGACATAACGTCATACCGTCCTTTTCATTGAGAACGCCGAATGTGGAGAAGAAGAAGACGAAGAATAAGACGAAGAAGAAGACGAAGAAGAAGAAGAAGAAGAAGAAGAAGAAGACGAAGAAGAAGAAGAAGAAGGATAGAAATGTGCTGCTTACATCCACCCATTCATTCATCTATCCAGAATGATTGCAGGGTATATGGATACATAATGGAGGGAGGTACAGATGATGACAGGATATCTGGATAAAATAAATGGATGGATGTATGGACATTTGGATAAATACATAGATTGAAGGAATTATTGCAGAATATAAGATTAAATAGTTACAAGAAAAGGGGGGGGGGGGGAGGGAGTGGAGAAAGAGGCATCTGATATGGATAAAAAACTGGATGGGCGAAGGGAAGGGTGGCATATGATGTAGATAAAAACTGGATGGGGGAGGGAAGGGTGGCATATGATGTAGATAAAAACCGGATGGGGGGAGGGAAGGGTGGCATATTATGGGGATAAAAACCGGATGGGGGGGGGGAAGGGTGGCACAAGATGTAGATAAACTGGGCGGAATTAGGGATGGACGGGTGGCACAATATGTAGATACAAAAGACGGAATTAGGGAGGGAAAGGTGGCATATGGCATGAATAAAAGAAACCTGATTTAGGTAAGGAAGACAGAAGATGTAGATAGAAAGACACATAAAGATAGGGGGGATTGGTAGATGATATAGATTAAAAGCCGGATGGGGGAATGGCATGTAAAATGGATGTATAAATAGATGGATAGATGGGTGTATAAATAGATGGATGTATAAATAGATGGATAGATGGATGTATAAATAAATGGATAGATGGATGTATAAATAGATGGATAGATGGATGTATAAATAGATGGATAGATGGATGTATAAATAGATGGATAGATGGTGTATAAATAGATGGATAGACGGATGTATAAATAGATGGATAGATGGATAAATGGATGTATAAATAGATGGATAGATGGATAAATTGATGTATAAATAAATGGATAAATGGATGTATAAATAGATGGATAGATGGATGTGTAAATAGATGATAGATGGATGTATAAATAGATGGATAGATGGATGTATGGATAGATGAAGTGACACGAACATGAACATTCCCTGCGCTAACAACGATATGTCTATTTGTCTACCTGTATTACAACTATTATGAGGACAGGTAAACTGACACAGGTAAGACTGGAGGAAGCAACACAAAGCGAAACGACCTGATAAGCGTTTTATGATGGTCTGTCTACCGGTAAATCGATTTCTGCACCATAATAGTCCCCGCTTGTTTCAGAAACATTGTGTAATTTGAGTTGGTAGATCTCGGTGCGTGCCTCTGGCAGTTGAAGTTTCAGTTTGTCGAAGGAATTGTTTATATAGTCGACAGTTGAGGATATGGAAGACAGGAACGCGAAATATGGATCTGTAGTTAAGGAACCAAGAGTGCGCTGAGAGGTTAGTCAATATATAGACCTGAGAGGTTAGTCAATATATAGACCTGAGAGGTTAGTCAATAGATAGACCTAAGAGGTTAGTCAATAGATAGACCTGAGAGGTTAGTCAATAGATAGACCTGAGAGGTTAGTCAATAGATAGACCTGAGAGGTTAGTCAATAGATAGACCTGAGAGGTTAGTCAATAGATAGACCTGAGAGGTTAGTCAATAGATAGACCTAAGAGGTTAGTCAATAGATAGACCTGAGAGGTTAGTCAATAGATAGACCTGAGAGGTTAGTCAATAGATAGACCTGAAAGGTTAGTCAATAGATAGACCTGAGAGAGTAGTCAATAGATAGACCTGAGAGGTTAGTCAATAGATAGACCTGAAAGGTTAGTCAATAGATAGACCTGAGAGCTTAGTCAATAGATAGACCTGAGAGGTTAGTCAATAGATAGACCTGAAAGGTTAGTCAATAGATAGACCTGAAAGGTTAGTCAATAGATAGACCTAGTGAGAACATGGATAGCAATGATAAATTCTGTTCTGTTCATGAGTCGATGTCACTGCACTTCGGACATACCCATAGGCGCTCGGTTCTTCTCAGTAGATAGCGAAGGGTGTGGATACTGATCGTTCTTGTAGGTCGCTAGTTGTACACGCTTGTCTCTTGCGCTCCTGACCGCTCGGACATCGTTCGATATCAAAGATCTGCAGTCTATGGATTGAAGATTTATCTATTGTGAAGGTGGCAGGCAGACTCGCCATCCGCAGAGATATAAAAACGCAAAGACACTCATAAAACGATCCATGAGGACAGAATGGAGATACCAGCACAGATCTTACAAGTTAGAAAATGACAGGATAGACAAACTTGGCAGAGATGGGCAGACAAAGATCTTCAGACTCAGATTGAGACACTGCAGACTCCATGCCCACCTCCAGAAAATAGGTTTTAGAGACACCGACACGTGCGATTGTGGAGCACACAAACAACATCCAGAACATTTTCTAGCAATACTGTCCCATTTATGCAGACCTAAGATGGCTGCAGGGCTTGACTAATAGCAGGGCTTGACTAACAGCAGGGCTTGACTAATAGCAGGGCTTGACTAATAGCAGGGCTTGACTAATAGCAGGGCTTGACTAATAGCAGGGCTTGACTAATAGCAGGGCTTGACTAATAGCAGGGCTTGACTAATAGCAGGGCTTGACTAATAGCAGGGCTTGACTAATAGCAGGGCTTGACTAATAGCAGGGCTTGACTAATAGCAGGGCTTGACTAACAGCAGGGCTTGACTAATAGCAGGGCTTGACTAATAGCAGGGCTTGACTAATAGCAGGGCAGGATGGATTCCATTTGTAGGGTGCTTGGGTCAACAAGAATAATACCACTGAAACTTTCCAATCATGTATTCAAAGATAACACGAGACTGTCGTTGCTTGAAGCTACTTGTGCCGAGTCCTTCATTCTTTGCGATGTTTCGCCCTACTAAGGGGATGATTGTTGGTCTCATCTCGTTACCCAGACTGCTGCCACACATCCTGTTTACAGGAGCGAGATGAGAGAATATGTTCCACCTGACTGACGTAAGCCTTGGCACCCAAAGACAGTTGTGAATGGCATTAGCTATATGATCAAGAGGGAACGGCGTGGCTAGTGGATAAGTGACAGTGCTAACAAACCGAAGGTGCTGGGTTCGATCCCAATCACACCACAGGCCTTTACACCGGGGAAGTAAGCCCTTAGAAAAGGCAAGAGGAAGCAGACCCTTACATGAAATGCACAATGAATTCGGATGCACTGGGCCGACAAGCGCAAAATAAAAACCACAGTGCAACGCACAATGCCTGGGGAAATAGAGAAATAAAGCAAAAGCAAAAAAAAATAAAAAATAAAAAATTATCAAGTGAATGGTAACATACAAGCCTTCTGTAAACACTGGCTGAAAGAGGTTCGCTGGACGAGATAAGGGGAAGCATAGCAGATTACGTTCCAATCAAACAATCAATATAAATAAATCAACTAAAATTAATTAGACAATAAATCAGTGAGTCTGCCAGTAAATTAATCAATAAAAAAGCAATCAATTAACCAATCAATAAACCAATAAGTCAATAAATCAAACAATCAATCAGTCATCCAAAATGAATGAGTCACTCAATCAATCAGCAAAAATAAATAAATCATCAAAAATCAATCAATAAGCCAAAATCAATCAGCCAAATAAATCAATCAATGAATCGGGGAATCATTCAGTCAATAAATAAGTCAGTCAATCAGACAACGAGTCAATCAATCGACCATAACCAGACAGTCAATAAATCATTCAGTCAATCAGTGAATCAATCAGTCAATCCAATATCCCTTTTCCACTCTCTGTAAAGCATACATCTTCAGAAAACTCATGTTCAGTCATCAATTGTTAACATGTCCAAATAGGTTAGTTTGTCGGGCTTACATTTTCTACAGGATGGCAGCCGCATGCCCAATGCGCATTAGTCACCTCTTTCGACATACATGGCAGGTTACAGTTGCAATATTCTTTGTTTCCCTTTTGGATATCGGTAACACTCCTAGTTCCATAACAGAGGAGGACAAGTTCCAAGTGTGGTAGGGGATGTTTAAGTGAGACATCTTGTGATGTACCGTCCAAGGTTCCACGTGTGGTAGGGGATGCATGTTTGAGTGAGACATCTTGTGATGTACCGTCCAAGGTTCCACGTGTGGTAGGGGATGTTTAAGTGAGACATCTTGTGATGTACCGTCCAAGGTTCCACGTGTGGTAGGGGATGCATGTTTAAGTGAGACATCTTGTGATGTACCGTCCAAGGTTCCACGTGTGGTAGGGGATGTTTAAGTGAGACATCTTGTGATGTACCGTCCAAGGTTCCACGTGTGGTAGGGGATGTTTAAGTGAGACATCTTGTGATGTACCGTCCAAGGTTCCACGTGTGGTAGGGGATGCATGTTTGAGTGAGACATCTTGTGATGTACCGTCCAAGGTTCCACGTGTGGTAGGGGATGTTTAAGTGAGACATCTTGTGATGTACCGTCCAAGGTTCCACGTGTGGTAGGGGATGCATGTTTAAGTGAGACATCTTGTGATGTACCGTCCAAGGTTCCACGTATGGTAGGGGATGCATGTTTAAGTGAGACATCTTGTGATGTACCGTCCAAGGTTCCACGTGTGGTAGGGGATGCATGTTTAAGTGAGACATCTTGTGATGTACCGTCCAAGGTTCCACGTGTGGTAGGGGATGCATGTTTAAGTGAGACATCTTGTTATGTACCGTTTAAGGTTCCACGTGTGGTAGGGGATGCATGTTTAAGTGAGACATCTTGTGATGTACCGTCCAAGGTTCCACGTGTGATAGGGGATGTTTAAGTGAGACATCTTGTGATGTACCGTCCAAGGTTCCACGTGTGGTAGGGGATGTTTAAGTGAGACATCTTGTGATGTACCGTCCAAGGTTCCACGTGTTGTAGGGGATGTTTAAGTGAGACATCTTGTGATGTACCGTCCAAGGTTCCACGTGTGGTAGGGGATGTTTAAGTGAGACATCTTATGATGTACCGTCCAAGGTTCCACGTGTGGTAGGGGATGTTTAAGTGAGACATCTTGTGATGTACCGTCCAAGGTTTCACGTGTGGTAGGGGATGCATGTTTAAGTGAGACATCTTGTGATGTACCGTCCAAGGTTCCACGTGTGGTAGGGGATGCATGTTTAAGTGAGACATCTTGTGATGTACCGTCCAAGGTTCCACATGTGGTAGGGGATGCATGTTTAAGTGAGACATCTTGTGATGTACCGTCCAAGGTTCCACGTGTGGTAGGAAATGTTTAAGTGAGACATCTTGTGATGTACCGTCCAAGGTTCCACGTGTGGTAGGGGATGCATGTTTAAGTGAGACATCTTGTGATGTACCGTCCAAGGTTCCACGTGTGGTAGGGGATGCATGTTTAAGTGAGACATCTTGTGATGTACCATCCAAGGTTCCACGTATGGTAGGGGATGCATGTTTAAGTGAGACATCTTGTGATGTACCGTCCAAGGTTCCACGTGTGGTAGGGGATGCATGTTTAAGTGAGACAGCTTGTGATGTACCGTCCAAGGTTCCACGTGTGGTAGGGGATGCATGTCTAAGTGAGACATCTTGTGATGTACCGTCCAAGGTTCCACGTGTGGTAGGGGATGCATGTTTAAGTGAGACATCTTGTGATGTACCGTCCAAGGTTCCACGTGTGGTAGGAGATGCATGTTTAAGTGAGACATCTTATGATGTACCGTCCAAGGTTCCACGTGTGGTAGGAGATGCATGTTTAAGTGAGACATCTTGTGATGTACCGTCCAAGGTTCCACATGTGGTAGGAGATGCATGTTTAAGTGAGACATCTTGTGGTGTACCGTCCAAGGTTCCACGTGTGGTAGGGGATGCATGTTTAAGTGAGACATCTTGTGATGTACCGTCCAAGGTTCCACATGTGGTAGGAGATGCATGTTTAAGTGAGACATCTTGTGATGTACCGTCCAAGGTTCCACGTGTGGTAGGAGATGCATGTTTAAGTGAGACATCTTATGATGTACCGTCCAAGGTTCCACGTGTGGTAGGAGATGCATGTTTAAGTGAGACATCTTGTGATGTACCGTCCAAGGTTCCACATGTGGTAGGAGATGCATGTTTAAGTGAGACATCTTGTGGTGTACCGTCCAAGGTTCCACGTGTGGTAGGGGATGCATGTTTAAGTGAGACATCTTGTGATGTACCGTCCAAGGTTCCACATGTGGTAGGAGATGCATGTTTAAGTGAGACATCTTGTGATGTACCGTCCAAGGTTCCACGTGTGGTAGGGGATGCATGTTTAAGTGAGACATCTTGTGATGTACCGTCCAAGGTTCCACGTGTGGTAGGGGATGTTTAAGTGAGACATCTTGTGATGTACCGTCCAAAGTTCCACGTGTGGTAGGAGATGTTTAAGTGAGACATCTTGTGATGTACCGTCCAAGGTTCCACGTGTGGTAGGGGATGTTTAAGTGAGACATCTTGTGATGTACCGTCCAAGGTTCCACGTGTGGTAGGGGATGTTTAAGTGAGACATCTTGTGATGTACCGTCCAAGGTTCCACGTGTGGTAGGGGATGTTTAAGTGAGACATCTTGTGATGTACCGTCCAAGGTTCCACGTGTGGTAGGGGATGCATGTTTAAGTGAGACATCTTGTAATGTACCGTCCAAGGTTCCACGTGTGGTAGGGGATGAATGTTTAAGTGAGACATCTTGTGATGTACCGTCCAAGGTTCCACGTGTGGTAGGGAATGCATGTTTAAGTGAGACATCTTGTGATGTACCGTCCAAGGTTCCACGTGTGGTAGGGGATGCATGTTTAAGTGAGACATCTTGTGATGTACCGTCCAAGGTTCCACGTGTGGTAGGAAATGTTTAAGTGAGACATCTTGTGATGTACCGTCCAAGGTTCCACGTGTGGTAGGGGATGCATGTTTAAGTGAGACATCTTGTGATGTACCGTCCAAGGTTCCACGTGTGGTAGGAAATGTTTAAGTGAGACATCTTGTGATGTACCGTCCAAGGTTCCACGTGTGGTAGGAAATGCATGTTTAAGTGAGACATCTTGTGATGTACCGTCCAAGGTTCCACGTGTGGTAGGAGATGTTTAAGTGAGACATCTTGTGATGTACCGTCCAAGGTTCCACGTGTGGTAGGGGATGCATGTTTAAGTGAGACATCTTGTGATGTACCGTCCAAGGTTCCACATGTGGTAGAGGATGTTTAAGTAAGACATCTTTTGATGTACCGTCCAAGGTTCCACGTGTGGTAGGGGATGTTTAAGTGAGACATCTTGTGATGTACCGTCCAAGGTTCCACGTGTGGTAGGGGATGCATGTTTAAGTGAGACATCTTGTGATCTACCGTCCAAGGTTCCACGTGTGGTAGAGGATGTTTAAGTAAGACATCTTTTGATGTACCGTCCAAGGTTCCACGTGTCGTAGGGGATGCATGTTTAAGTGAGACATCTTGTGATGTACCGTCCAAGGTTCCACGTGTGATAGGGGATGTTTAAGTGAGACATCTTGTGATGTACCGTCCAAGGTTCCACGTGTGGTAGGGGATGTTTAAGTGAGACATCTTGTGATGTACCGTCCAAGGTTCCACGTGTGGTAGGGGATGCATGTTTAAGTGAGACATCTTGTGATGTAGCTTCCAAGGTTCCACGTGTGGTAGGAGATGTTTAAGTGAGACATCTTGTGATGTACCGTCCAAGGTTCCACGTGTGGTAGGGGATGCATGTTTAAGTGAGACATCTTGTGATGTACCGTCCAAGGTTCCACGTGTGGTAGGGGATGTTTAAGTGAGACATCTTGTGATGTACCGTCCAAGGTTCCACGTGTGGTAGGGGATGTTTAAGTGAGACATCTTGTGATGTACCGTCCAAGGTTCCACGTGTGGTAGGGGATGCATGTTTAAGTGAGACATCTTGTGATGTACCGTCCAAGGTTCCACGTGTGGTAGAGGATGTTTAAGTGAGACATCTTTTGATGTACCGTCCAAGGTTCCACGTGTGGTAGGGGATGCATGTTTAAGTGAGACATCTTATGATGTACCGTCCAAGGTTCCACGTGTGATAGGGGATGTTTAAGTGAGACATCTTGTGATGTACCGTCCAAGGTTCCACGTGTGGTAGGGGATGTTTAAGTGAGACATCTTATGATGTACCGTCCAAGGTTCCACGTGTGGTAGGAAATGTTTAAGTGAGGCATCTTGTGATGTACCGTCCAAGGTTCCACGTGTGGTAGGGCATGTTTAAGTGAGACATCTTGTGATGTACCGTCCAAGGTTCCACGTGTGGTAGGAAATGTTTAAGTGAGGCATCTTGTGATGTACCGTCCAAGGTTCCACGTGTGGTAGGGGATGCATGTTTAAGTGAGACATCTTGTGATGTACCGTTTAAGGTTCCACGTGTGGTAGGGCATGTTTAAGTGAGACATCTTGTGATGTACCGTCCAAGGTTCCACGTGTGGTAGGAAATGTTTAAGTGAGGCATCTTGTGATGTACCGTCCAAAGTTCCACGTGTGGTAGGGGATGCATGTTTAAGTGAGACATCTTGTGATGTACCGTCCAAGGTTCCACGTGTGGTAGGGGATGCATGTTTAAGTGAGACATCTTGTGATGTACCGTTTAAGGTTCCACGTGTGGTAGGGGATGCATGTTTAAGTGAGACATCTTGTGATGTACCGTCCAAGGTTCCACGTGTGGTAGGGGATGTTTAAGTGAGACATCTTGTGATGTACCGTCCAAGGTTCCACGTGTGGTAGGGGATGCATGTTTAAGTGAGACATCTTGTGATGTACCGTTTAAGGTTCCACGTGTGGTAGGGGATGCATGTTTAAGTGAGACATCTTGTGATGTACCGTCCAAGGTTCCACGTGTGGTAGGGGATGCATGTTTAAGTGAGACATCTTGTTATGTACCGTCCAAGGTTCCACGTGTGGTAGGGGATGCATGTTTAAGTGAGACATCTTGTTATGTACCGTCCAAGGTTTCACGTGTGGTAGGGGATGCATGTTTAAGTGAGACATCTTGTGATGTACCGTTTAAGGTTCCACGTGTGGTAGGGGATGCATGTTTAAGTGAGACATCTTGTGATGTACCGTCCAAGGTTCCACGTGTGGTAGGGGATGCATGTTTAAGTGAGACATCTTGTTATGTACCGTCCAAGGTTCCACGTGTGGTAGGGGATGCATGTTTAAGTGAGACATCTTGTTATGTACCGTCCAAGGTTTCACGTGTGGTAGGGGATGCATGTTTAAGTGAGACATCTTGTTATGTACCGTCCAAGGTTCCACGTGTGGTAGGGGATGCATGTTTAAGTGAGACATCTTGTTATGTACCATCCAAGGTTTCACGTGTGGTAGGGGATGCATGTTTAAGTGAGACATCTTGTGATGTACCGTCCAAGGTTCCACGTGTGGTAGGGGATACACGTTTAAGTGAGACATCTTGTGATGTACCGTCCAAGGTTCCACGTGTGGTAGGGGATGCATGATTAAGTGAGACATCTTGTGATGTACCGTCCAAGGTTCCACGTGTGGTAGGGGATGCATGTTTAAGTGAGACATCTTGTGATGTACCGTCCAAGGTTCCACGTGTGGTAGGAAATGTTTAAGTGAGGCATCTTGTGATGTACCGTCCAAGGTTCCACGTGTGGTAGGGGATGCATGTTTAAGTGAGACATCTTGTGATGTACCGTTTAAGGTTCCACGTGTGGTAGGGCATGTTTAAGTGAGACATCTTGTGATGTACCGTCCAAGGTTCCACGTGTGGTAGGAAATGTTTAAGTGAGGCATCTTGTGATGTACCGTCCAAAGTTCCACGTGTGGTAGGGGATGCATGTTTAAGTGAGACATCTTGTGATGTACCGTCCAAGGTTCCACGTGTGGTAGGGGATGCATGTTTAAGTGAGACATCTTGTGATGTACCGTTTAAGGTTCCACGTGTGGTAGGGGATGCATGTTTAAGTGAGACATCTTGTGATGTACCGTCCAAGGTTCCACGTGTGGTATAGGATGTTTAAGTGAGACATCTTGTGATGTACCGTCCAAGGTTCCACGTGTGGTAGGGGATGCATGTTTAAGTGAGACATCTTGTGATGTACCGTTTAAGGTTCCACGTGTGGTAGGGGATGCATGTTTAAGTGAGACATCTTGTGATGTACCGTCCAAGGTTCCACGTGTGGTAGGGGATGCATGTTTAAGTGAGACATCTTGTTATGTACCGTCCAAGGTTCCACGTGTGGTAGGGGATGCATGTTTAAGTGAGACATCTTGTTATGTACCGTCCAAGGTTTCACGTGTGGTAGGGGATGCATGTTTAAGTGAGACATCTTGTGATGTACCGTTTAAGGTTCCACGTGTGGTAGGGGATGCATGTTTAAGTGAGACATCTTGTGATGTACCGTCCAAGGTTCCACGTGTGGTAGGGGATGCATGTTTAAGTGAGACATCTTGTTATGTACCGTCCAAGGTTCCACGTGTGGTAGGGGATGCATGTTTAAGTGAGACATCTTGTTATGTACCGTCCAAGGTTTCACGTGTGGTAGGGGATGCATGTTTAAGTGAGACATCTTGTTATGTACCGTCCAAGGTTCCACGTGTGGTAGGGGATGCATGTTTAAGTGAGACATCTTGTTATGTACCATCCAAGGTTTCACGTGTGGTAGGGGATGCATGTTTAAGTGAGACATCTTGTGATGTACCGTCCAAGGTTCCACGTGTGGTAGGGGATACACGTTTAAGTGAGACATCTTGTGATGTACCGTCCAAGGTTCCACGTGTGGTAGGGGATGCATGATTAAGTGAGACATCTTGTGATGTACCGTCCAAGGTTCCACGTGTGGTAGGGGATGCATGTTTAAGTGAGACATCTTGTGATGTACCCTCTAAGGTTCTCGAATCTGCAGTCAGGAACACGCATTCTGTAGACCGTCCAAAATGGTAGGGTCCTATAATTGAAGATTTTCGTTTCAAAGAAAAGTTAATGAGGCAGAGAGAAAGAAAGAGAGAGAAAGAGATGGGAGAGATATAATTAAAGAGATATAGAGAGTGAGTGTGTGATTGGGAGAGTGTGTGAGCGAGACAGTTAGGAATAGAGAAGGACAGAGAGTGTGTGAAGGAGTGTGTGTGTGAGTGTGTGTGAGAGATTGTGTGTGTGTGAGAGAGATTGTGTGTGTGTATGAGAGATTGTGTGTGTGTGTCAGAGAGATTGTGTGTGTGTGTGCGAGAGAATGTGTGTGTGTGAGAGAGATTGTGTGTGTGTGAGTGGGTGTGAGTGTGTGTGTGTGTGAGTGAGAGAGATTGTGTTTGTGTGTGTGAGAGATTGTGTGAGTGAGTGTGAGTGTGTGTGTGTATGTGAGTGTGTGTGAGAGATTGTGGGTGTGTGAGTGTGTGTGAGAGTGTGTGTGTGTGTGTGAGAGATTGTGTGTGTGTGAGTGAGTTTGAGTGTGTATGTGTGTGTGAGTGTGTGTGAGAGATTGTGTGTGTGTGAGTGTGTGTGTGTGTGTGTGTGAGAGATTGTGTGTGTGTGAGAGAGAGATTGTGTGTTTGAGTGAGAAAGAGAGATTGTGTGTGTGTGAGAGATTGTGTGTGTGTGAGAGAGAGATTGTGTGTGTGTGTGAGAGATTGTGTGTGTGTGAGTGAGAGAGAGATATTGTGTGTGTGTGAGAGATTGTGTGTGTGTGTGAGTGTGTGTGTGAGAGATTGTGTGTATGTTAGAGATTGTGTGTGTGAGAGAGATTGTGTGTGTGTGTGTTGGAGAGATTGTGTGTGTGTGAGAGAGAGATTGTGTGTGTGTGAGATTGTGTGTGTGTGAGAGAGATTGTGTGTGTGTGAGATTGTGTGTGTGTGTGAGAGAGAGATTGTGTGTGTGTGTGAGTGAGATTGTGTGTGTGTGTGTGAGTGAGAGAGATTGTGTGTGAGTGTGTGTGTGAGTGTGTGTGTGTGAGTGAGATTGTGTGTGTGTGAGAGATTGTGTGTGTGTGTGTGAGAGAGAGTGTGTGTGTGTGAGAGAGATTGTGTATGTTAGTGTGTGTGTGTGTGTGTGTGTGTGAGAGATTGTGTGTGTGTGAGATTGTGTGTGCATGTGTGTGTGAGAGATGTGTGTGTGTGTGTGTGTGGGAGAGAGAGATGGAGCAATCTTAGCGAGTAGTCCTGGTGATTGATCTTGATGTGTGAGATATTGTGTGTGTGTGTGAGATTGTGTGTGTGTGTGTGAGAGAGAGATTGTGTGTGTGTGAGTGTGTGTGTGTGAGAGATTGTGTGTGATAGAGAGATTGTGTGTGTGTGTGAGACTGTGTGTGTGTGAGATTGTGTGTGTGTGTGAGAGAGAGAGATTGTGAGTGTGTGTGTGAGTGATTGTGTGTGAGTGTGTGTGTGTGAGAGATTGTGTGTGAGTGTGTGTGAGTGTGTGTGTGTGAGAGATATTGTGTGTGTGAGAGAGATTGTGTGTGTGTGTGAGAGAGATTGTGTGTGTGTGTGAGAGAGATTGTGTGTGTGAGTGTGTGTGAGAGAGATTGTGTGTGTGAGAGAGATTGTGTGTGTGTGAGAGTGCGTGAGAGAGATTATGTGTATGTGTGTGTGTGTGTGGGAGTGTGAGAGAGAGAGAGAGCGATCTTAGCGAGTAGTCCTGGTGAGTGATCTTGATGTGTGAGAGATTGTGTTTGTGTGTGTGTGAGTGTGTGTGTGTGAGTGAGTGTGTGTGTGTGTGTGTGTGTGTGTGTGTGTGTGTGAGTGAGAGAGAGAGAGAGAGAGAGAGCAACTCATGGACACGCTTGTACACATATGGATCACCCATGAAGAGTGATACAAGGGGAGACAGTGGAATCTACTTCCCACACTCCAACGACCACATAGAAAACCCAAACCAACAGGAGAGACCTGCACCAGAGAGCTGAAGCAACAGCTGTACATGCATCAACTCAGATTCTTATCAGTCACAACTACAAGAAGAACGGTCATGCAAACAGAAACGGTCATGCAAACAGAAACGGTCATGCAAACAGAAACGGTCATGCAAACAGAAACGGTCATGCAAACAGAAACCGTCATACAAACAGAAACGGTCATGGAAATAGAAACGGTCATGCAAACAGAAACGGTCATGCAAATAAAAACGGTCATGAAAACAGAAACGGTCATGTAAATAAAAACGGTTATGAAAACAGAAACGTTCATGCAAACAGAAACGGTCATGCAAACAGAAACGGTCATGCAAACAGAAACGGTCATGCAAATAAAAACGGTCATGCAAACAGAAACGGTCATGCAAACAGTAACGGTCATGCAAACAGAAACGGTCATGCAAACAGAAACTGTCAGGCAAACAGAAACGGTCATGCAAACAGAAACGGTCATGCAAACAGAAACGGTCATGCAAACAGAAACGGTCATGCAAATAAAAACGGTCATGCAAACAGAAACGGTCATGCAAACAGTAACGGTCATGCAAACAGAAACGGTCATGCAAACAGAAACTGTCAGGCAAACAGAAACGGTCATGCAAACAGAAACGGTCATGCAAACAGAAACGGTCATGCAAACAGAAACGGTCATGCAAATAAAAACGGTCATGCAAACAGAAACGGTCATGCAAACAGAAACGGTCATGCAAACAAATTCTATGAGAGTACTCCAAGCCATGTCAGACCCCAAAAACGATTCTCACGAAATTGAATAAAAGACAAAAAACGATCTAGTCCTACAGTAAATTCTGGCCAACTGTGGGGATCCTTGGAAAAAGCCGGAAGTGGTGGATCACACACAAAGCTATAAAGAAACAAAAGCACTCATCAAACGATTGATGACGACGAAATGAAGAGACCGAAACATAGAACACAAGCTAGAAAATGACAGCATAGACAAACTTTGGTGAGATGGCGGACTCAGATCTTCACTCAGAACGGGACATTACAGACTCAAGGCCTACCTCCACAGAATGGGTCTCAGAGACACCGCAGCATGTAATTACACCAGAACATATCCCGCAGGAATGCCCCACTTCTGCAGACCAAAGAGAGACAGACTTGACCGGGGGAGCGACCTTGCTCGAAAAGCTGTGTGAGACCGATGAAGACCTGAAACGCAGTCTCCTTCGCGAACCTTCCTCAGCAAGAAACGTAGCATCCATTGATCGAAGAAGAATAACTGCAGGGTCTATCTTTTAGTTATTTGTAGGCTCCTGTTTATGCTAGTATGTCAGCCATCTCCTGGTGTCTGTGTGTGTCCAGGGATATACAGCATGGGTGACGTCAGTCGAGTGGGCTGTGATTATTTTGTTGATCGTCCCGTCACCGAAAATATGTCTTGTTTTGTTGTATTGGGTGTGCTTTAGTGCCCCCAGAACCGAATTGGAGTCACTCAAAATAACCACGTCCATCTGCACTAATTCCCTGTTGGTGCACAAATCTCAACTGTTGTCTTGATAACCTCGACCTCCCCTTTCATCTGATCTCGCCGCAGGAGTCACAAAACTCATGCAAACAGCTATCCGGATATTTCATTTAGATTTCATACCCTGCAAACAATGCAGATTTAAAAGGGCTGATGAATAAAAACCGCCTGTTCTGCAAGAGCTACACAGTGTGCAGTCTAGGCTTTTGTTATTGTTACCCCGATACAAAAAACAAAAAAAAGCCAAGGTTTCGAATCCTAACCACCTTCTTCAAGAGAGACACGTTAAACCGTTTGCCAGCCGTTTTTCCAACAACTTGCTCTTTGCAGATAATCAATGTTTGATCCACTCCAATGAACAAGACCTACAATGTCATATTGACTCGCTCTTCTTTAACCATAAACAGTTCGATATGAATATCAACACATCAAAAACAGAGGCAATGAATATAAGTAGAAAAAGCACATCACACTTGATATTCATGTCAATGAAACAAAAGTAAAGCAGGTACAATAATTTATTTGGGAACTGTTTTTAACTGATGGTGGTACACTAGATAGAGAGATAGAGAGATAGAGAGATATAGAGATAGAGACGAGAGTAACAACGCTGTCACATACCAGCTGTCTCCATTACTAAGAAACCCCACGATTTCCCTCCAACCAAAATAGCAGATAGTTTATTCATCCCAACTCTGTGCTACCCCGAAATGTAGTGGCTGTGTAAGGCCATTAACAACACCAGAAGGGACAGAATCACAAATATGAGTATTCTAGAAAAGGTTGGAACAATTCCCTGCCTACAGTACATCGAGCAACAGAGAATGAATTGGTTTGGCCGCATTGAGAGAATGCAACCATATTGTTCATGCAACCTTCTACATGTGAACATCGGGAAGAAGGGCTAGAGGTAGACCGAGGAAAAGGTGGATAGACAACGTAAATGAGACCTGCCGTGACATTGGGAACAATTTAACTCGGGCCACGAGAGAGGCGAAAGACAAATACATACCACGACACTGAGCTACAACAACCCAATAGAAAATTAGACGACAAAACAAGAAGAAGAAGACAAAATGAACTAAAAAATTCAGTCCTAAAATGTCTGTGTTCCGAGAAACAGGTGTTTAAAAACTTCCAATGGATGTGATGTTTTAGTAGCCACATACAAGAGATTATATTGCACAGCAGGGATAAAACAACCACCAAAAGCACGGTTCAGATACGCTGTTTAGAAATAAAGATTACAAGAAAAGAAAAAAAAGGATTTAACGAGGGAGCCAGGGAAACTAGCAGACGTTCACAAATTTATGAGAAAAAGAAAATCTCCCACAGTTCGGCGAATTCCGTGTGGTAGAATTAAATTGAAACATCATCTGTTCAGCGGATTAAAAATCGATCCTACATGTATCCATATGGGGAGAGCAAGCATATAAAATAATGTATGTTTTCCAGGTCTTTCGACTCCCCGATAGGAGCAAAGTGAAAATATAGTTTTTCCCAACGCAATTAAGGGATAGACCGTTTGGCAAGGACCGTTTATGTTCATGACCGATTATTTAAGAGTGAAAAACAAATGAAGAAGAAGACTAATTTAATACATAGGTTCTTAGTTCTTAGTCGATCTGGACTGCGGCAGAGGTAGATATCCCTGGGCAGGACCTAGCTCTGGCGCGAGCTGGATATAACCAGGAAGAGGATTTCCTGTTTATCGGGCTAGGCTCGAGCAGCTTATTCGTCCACTGAGTTAGGATAAGTGACGCGCAGGCCTCTCCACCACTGTCTACTACAAACCCACTGACGCCCATAACTACCTCCTCTACACTTCCTCCCATCCCCAATCCTGCCGCGATTCGCCTCCTTTCTCCCAACTCCTCCGCCTCCGACGCCTATGTCAGGATGACGACGACTTCCTTCTCAGGGCCCACGAGATGCTTGACTTCTTCCGCAAGCGACTCTACCCTGAGACCACTCTCTCCTCCGCCCTTCAGCGGGTTCTTCTTATCTCCCGCCAAGACTCCCTCACTCCCACTCGCCGTCCCCCCTCTGACCGTGTGAAACTCGTCCTCACCTATCACCCTCACTGCGTCTCTGTCCGGGATATCCTATTCCGCCATCTCCCTATACTTCACTCTGATCCTGCCACTCGTAAAGTTTTTCCCGATCCTCCCCTTGTCGCCTACAAACGGGACAGAGACCTGAGGGACTTGCTGGTCAGTAGTCGCCTACTCACCAGCCCTCATAGCCTTCCAGGCACCAGGCCGTGCAAAAATTCACGTGGCTGTGTTACCTGCCCTCATGTCATCCTTTCTCGCTCCATTACCTTTCCTAAGGCAGAATTCTTCATCAAAGAGGGGTTCACATGCAAATCTCGTAACCTCATCTATTCTATCATCTGCCGCCAGTGTGGCATGACTTACATTGGAGACTGGTATGGAACTACGGGAGCGTTTCCGCCAACACCTCAACGACATCCGCAACCGCACTGGTTCCCCAATTGCCAGCCACTTCAATGGTCCTGAGCACCGGGGTATGGCTGAAGTCAGTGTCACTGGTCTAGTTTCGTGCTTCTCTGATGATCGTCATCGATTCGCCCTTGAGAATAGACTTATCTTGAGTATGGGCTGTCTCCAACCACATGGTATCAATATCTTCCATACTGTTTCTTAAACCCTCACACTGGCCTCCATCTATTTGTCTTCCTTTGCCCCCCCCCCCCGCCCCCATTCTTCCATCAGTTCTCTTCCCCCCTCTCCTATATCAATATTACGCCCTCCCGGCTTATATTGCCTTCTCGTTGTTCTCCTATCTGGACCACTATCTGGCCACCATTGGCTTATCAGGCATATTCCGCCACTTTGTGTTTGACCGCTCCGATTCAGTTTCAATCGAGCGCTTGGCACAGCCGGTCGCTTAGACAGGAAGCGTCTACTACCAGAAACAGATGTTGACCATTTTTTCTTATATGTTGATTTGTTAATTCAGTGTTGTTGTCCCTGATGAAGGCCTATTGGTCGTAACGTAGGTTTTGTTTGTGTTCTCGTCTCGGTGCGGTTTCTGACCAATACCCATTTTTAAATTTTGATTAAGCTCAACTTTAATCAACTTTTACTAGTTTCTTTCATGTTTTTTTTCTTCATTAAACGATGTGCAAGTCCATCTTAATTAGACTAAAACACTAGAGCAAAGTAGACCCGCAGCCTGTTAGGCGGCATCAGTGATGTCCTGTCCTTGTAATACTTAACGACTCCAGATAACGACTAGCATTGAACATCTTGGGTTCTAAGAAATCCAACCAGTTGTTGTTGTTTGCGAATGCCCGCAATGAGTAGGTTACTCTTTTTGTGCGCCCTGAATAGAGTGCTGATGAAGGTGGACCTGGGTCCTCCATGCGGTTGTGCTATGCTTGGCTTCATCTGCGTGTCATTCATTACTACAGGCATCACGTGGATCCCTCACATCGTCAGCCAGGCTGCCATGAAAACAGTCCGTTTCCATGGAGTGCTTCTAAGAAACCGAGATGAGGGTCTTGGCCAGTATGTTTTTCCTGATCCTAAGATGTCTGATCAGTATATTTTGTCTGAACAGACGTTAGTCTTTCTCCACGAAATCCAGTCAGTAGAGCGGGTGAGGCCAAGATTGAGACACGTCTCCCGAAAAGCGTGTCTAACACACTTCGAATGGCAGTACCTCTTTACTAATCGTATATCGTAAATGAGATTCTTCTATCTTCTTATTCGCCGTTCGTCCCAAAAGAGGACGTTTTTTAATGGCATTCTGTCGCAGTTTACAACACGGCTGCAATATCTACGCTTTTCGACCCAACACATCCCGTTTTGAAAGGGTACATGTTTTAGAACCAGGTTTGCCTTCCCTTTGGATCCCAATTCTCCAAGCCAGGCGGCAGCCGATCTCCATTGTCTTCAGTTGGAGGCAGAATAGTGTCTTTGACAACTGAGGTTCGTGGTAATGACGCAAACAGGCAGCATGCGTCACAGACTGCTTTCACATCTCATTCACTGCGTCATCGGTCTTGAAATGGAAGTGACAGTCTTGAAAAATTGTGCTGCTGTTGTTGTTGCAGTTGATGTTGATGTTGCATTGCGTCTGTATATGTTGTTGCTGTTATTGTTGTTGCTGTTGTTGTTGTTGATGATGTTGTTACTCTTGCCCTTGTTGGATTTGCTGTTGCTTCTGTATATATGAGGATGTTGTTATTGTTGAAACTTGCGGGATTCGATCGCCCACCGTTTCCGTTCATCACTGTGAGAGGCGGGTACCTTAATCTCTTAACCACAGCGACTCATAATCTACATACGTACATACATACAAGCATACAAATATTAATTCATACATACATACATATATACATATATACATACGTACGTACACACACACACACACATGCATACATACATACATACATACATACATACACACACACATACACACATACATACATACATACGTACGTACATACATAAACACACATACATACATACATACATACATACATACATACATACATACATACATACACACACATATACACACACCCATCAATCCACTCGTCCATTCATCTACCTATTCACCCATCAGTCAATGTATCCATTTCATCCACTCACACATCAAATATCAATACAACCAATCATCCAATGAATCGATCCATCAATCCCCTCAATCAATCTATCTATCAATCAATCCATCCATGCATTCATCTACCAATCAATCCATCCATCCATTCACCTACCAATCAATCCATTATCCCACCAATCAATCCATCCATTATCTGACCCATCAATCCACCATCAATCAACCAAAAATCCATCCATACCCTCACTAATCAGCACATCAATTCAGCCATCCACATATCCATCCACACAATTATCGACCGATCCTGGATGTACCTCTCCTATCCCATATCTGGCCGTACAGTTCTCCGTCTCCCCAGCCTCTCCCTCCCTGTGCATCTCTCACTCTCTCTCACACACACTCTCTCTCTCTCACACACACACTCACACGATGTGAACAAAATTTGTTACCACAACCCCTTTCCTCCACATCTACAGCGAAACGATTTATTTATATAACCGACAAAGGCCACTGCACCATAGGATACACGTTTCGGGCGTCAGTTGTGAAACTAAAAGGTCGTTGGTTTGATGGGTCGCCAATCTGGGGTCAAGGTGACACTTCACAACTCACACACTCATCCAACTATCCACCATTTCAATCATGCATCCACGATCTGGTCTATTGATCAATCCATTCATTTATCCATTTGAGGGACGAGGTGGGTTAGTAGTGCTTAAGTGACACGGCTCACAATCCGAAGGTGCTGGGTTCGCTCCCCACCGGTCACTACTCCAGGGAAGCAAACCCTTAGAAAAAGTAGGAGGAAGCAGACATTTACATAAAATGAATGGCGAAGTCGGATGAACTGGGTCGACAGGCGCAAAATAAAAACATAGTGCAACGCACACCACCTTGAGGAATAGAAAAATATGGCGAACGGGAAAAACAAATTATTATCCATCTATGTATTTATTAATTCATTCATCTGTCTTTTCGTAACTCACTCATGCATTCATTCATCTGTCTTTTCGTAATTCACTCACGCATTCAATCATGTATCCACTCACCAATCTATCTATTTATTCATCCATTCTTTAATCAAACTTTTCATCCATCAACCAATCCATCCATCAAATACCCATACATCAATCAATCCATTCTCCAACCAATCCACCAATCGACCAATAAATCCATCAACATACCTATCCATCAACCAATCCATCCATCAATAAATCCATTCACCAACTAATCCATCCACCAAACAATACATCCATAAACTCATTCATCAACCAATCTATTCACCAACCAATCCATCCATCAACATAACCATCCATCAACCAATCCATCCACAAACCAATCCATCCATCAACCAGTCCATCCATCAACCAATCCATCCATCAACATAACCATATATCAACCAATCCATCCATCAACCAATCCATCCATCAACATACCCATCCATCAATCAATCCATCCATCAACATACCCATCCATCAACAGAACCATCCATCAACCAATCCATCCATCAACCAATCCATTCCCCAACCAATCCATTCATCAACCAATCCATCCATCAACCAATCCATTCCCCAACCAATCCATCCATCAACCAATCCATCCATCAACATAACCATATATCAACCAATCCATCCATCAACCAATCCATCCATCAACCAATCCATCCATCAATCAACCAATCCATCCATCAACATACCCATCCATCAATCAATCCATCCATCAACATACCCATCCATCAACAGAACCATCCATCAACCAATCCATCCAAAACCAATCCATTCCCCAACCAATCCATTCATCAACCAATCCATCCATCAACCAATCCATTCCTCAACCAATCCATCCATCAACCAATCCATCCATCAACATAACCATCTATCAACCAATCCATCCATCAACCAATCCATCCATCAACCAATCCATCCATTAATCAACCAATCCATCCATCAACATACCCATCCATCAATCAATCCATCCACCATCCATCAACAGAACCATCCATCAACCAATCCATCCATCAACCAATCCATTCCCCAACCAATCCATTCATCAACCAATCCATCCATCAACCAATCCATTCCCCAACCAATCCATCCATCAACCAATACATCCACCAACCAATCCACCCATCAACCAATCCATCCATCAACCAATCCATCCATCAACCAATCCATCCATCAATCAACCAATCCATCAATAGAACCATCCATTAACCAATCCATCCATCAACCAATCCATTCCCCAACCAATCCATTCATCAACCAATCCATCCATCAACCAATCCATCCATCAACCAATCCATCCATCAATCAACCAATCCATCCATCAACATACCCATCCATCAATCAATCCATCCATCAACATACCCATCCATCAACAGAACCATCCATCAACCAATCCATTCATCAACCAATCCACCCATCAACCAATCCATCCATCAACCAATCCATCCATCAACCAATCCATTCCCCAACGAATCCATTCATCAACCAATCCATCCATCAACCAATCCATCCACCAACCAATCCATCCATCAACCAATCCATCCATCAGCCAATCCATTCTCCAACCTATCCATCCATCAACATACTCATCCATAAACGAATCCCTTCCTCCATCCATCAACCAATCCATCCATCCACCAATCCATCCATCAACATACCCATCCATAAACGAATCCCTTCAACAACCAATCCATTTACCAACCAATCCATCTACCAACAAATCCCTCTACCAACCAATCCATCCATCAATCAATCCATCCATCAATCCATCCATCGACACATCATCGAAGTCACTTCCTGCCCACTCATCCATCCATTCATCGAACCATCCATTCATATATCATCCATACATTCCTCCGAACATCAGAATATACACCACTCCATGAATATTTATTCTCTCCATTTCATCATTCCTTATCTCTCTCTCTCTCTTCCTCTCTCTGCTTTCCCTCCTTCCTCCCGTCCCTGCCTCATACTTCCAACCCTTTCCCCATTTCACACCTTCTCCTCCATTACTCCCAGATTTGCTCTTCATTTCTCTTGCCACATCGCTGTCTTTCTCCTTCTCTCTCCCCTTGTTCCTTCCTTTCTCACTCCCATCCCCCCCCCTCTCTTTTTTCAAGTGTCTCCATCTCTCACTCACACGCTATGCTCTCTTTCTCTTACTACCTCTATCTCCCCTCGCTCTATCACTCACACTCGCTCCTCCCCTTCTCTCACTCACAATATCTCCTCTCTATTTTCTATGTCTTGCTTCCCTCTTTCACTCACTCACTCCCTAGCTCACGCAAACTTTCTCCCGTACCTCTCAATTTCTTTTCTCTTCTTTCCACCTTCTGCCTCCTTCTCCCCTGTCACTCACACACTCTTTATTCACTCTCACAGTCTCCCCTTCTTCTCTAACTCACACTTACCCCTCCCTCGTTCTCTCACCCACACTCTCCTCTCTCCATCACCCAAACTCTCTCCACTCCCTCTCTCACTCTCACTTTCTTCCCTATCTCTCCCATCCTTATCTCTCCCCTCCCTCACTCACACTCCCACCTCCCTCTTTCACACACACTCTCTCCCCTCTCTCTCTCACGCATACGCTATCCCCTCCCTCCCTCACGCTCTCTTTCCCCCTTCTCTCACGCACACCTTCTCCCCCTCTCTTTCCCCCTCTCGTTCCCTCACACACACTCCCTTCCATTACCCCATCTCACCCTCTCTATCCCCGTGATCCCACGGGAATATTAACTCTCACATTTGACAACCCTCGTCGTGACAACACCTTTACGGTCCAAAAAAACAAACAAACCAAAAACAACTAAAGAACAAAAACAAAAAACAAAAACAACTCAAGCTGCTGACAATGAAACTCAATTCATACAAATTGCGACAACGGTTGTTGATATATGAGATGGAGTCCCAGAGCAATCTTCACACCTTCGCTTCAACTGAATATTCTATTGTTAGATTAGTTGTTGAATTATTTGAGAGGTTGTAGTTGTTGTTTTTGTGGTTGTTCCAAGCAAGTCGTTCTACAATCTTCAAGCTTGAAGGTGTTTGAAACGGTTGTAAACAACAGCATGAATAGGTACAGCTCAATACCGAGGGAGAACGAGAACAGGAACGAAACATCATACGATCAAACTGTCTTACACGGGCAATACGGACAATATACATATACGCAAATACATCATAGAAGAAGAGGGATTACATGAAAAAAGGGATGGGAACATATCAAAAAAGACATTTGAACACATCAAAATTGGATAGGAACCTATCACAATGGGACAGGAACGCATCAGAATGGGACAGGGATATATCACAATGGGATAGGAACACACCACAATGAGATAGGAACACATCAGAATGGGACAGAATTACATCAAAGTGGGATAGAAACACATCACTATGGGATAGTAACACATCAAAATTTTATAGGGACGCATCAAAATAGAATATAACACACCAAAAGAGCGTTTGAACACATCACAATGGGATAGGAACACATCCAAATTTTATAGTGACGCATCAAAATAGGATATAACACACCAAAAGGGCGTTTGAACACATCAACATTGGAAAGTAGCACATCAAAGTGGGATGGGGGTACATCACAATTGGACGACGACACATCAACGAGGGATAGCAATACATCAAAGCGGGAAAGGAACACACCAATGAGGGATGGGGACACATCAGTGTGAGATGGGAGACACATCAATCTGGGACGCTGACACATCAAAGTGGGATGAGAGACACACCAATGTGAGACACATCAAAGTGGGATGGGAGACACATCAATGTGGGATGGGAGACACATAAAAGTGGGATGGGAGACACATCAATGTGGGATGGGAGACACATCAATGTGGGATGGGAGACACATCAAAGTGGGATGGGAGACACATCAATGTGGGATGGGAGACATATCAAAGTGGGATGGGAGACACACCATTGTGAGATGGGAGACACATCAGTGTGAGATGGGAGACACATCAATCTGGGACGAGGACACATCAACCTGGGATGGGAGACACACCAATGTGAGATGGGAGACACATCAATGTGGGATGGGAGACACACCAATGTGAGATGGGAGACACATCAAAGTGGGATGGGAGACACACCAATGTGAGATGGGAGACACATCAATGTGGGATGGGAGACACACCAATGTGGGATGGGTGACACATCAATGTGAGATGGGAGATACATCGATGTGGGATGGCAGACACACCAATGTGGGATGGGAGAAACACCAATGTGGGATGGGAGACACATCAATGTGGGATGGGAGACACATCAATTTGAGATGGGAGACACAGAAGAAGAAGATGGGGACACATCAAAAGCGGATGGTGGATACACCAAAAGCGGATATCAACACATCACAATCATTGTAGATGTTGCTGATGGAATGTTGCGTGTGTGAACTGATGATCGTACGTAGCGGAAAAGAAGAAAGATGGCAAAGGAAACGTTCTCGTGGTATCAAGATTTCGCATTCTTTTCCTAGCTTCTATCTCTCCCCCTCTCCTCCCTCCTGTTAACTGCTTATCTCCTTGTTCCACTCAATCAATCAACACCCGTCGCTCTTCGCCTGGCATAGGCCATTGACAACATCACACCAACATACCGGTCCTGGGCTTTTCTTTTTTTATTTATGACTTTCTCCAGGTGTAGTCATTTAATCTTAGTTCCTTCTGACTTTCTCCAGGTGTAGTCATTTAATCTTAGTTCCTGTTCACATTATCTTCTCCAAGTTATTTTTGTGTCGACCTCTCTCGATCCCCTTGAGGATTCCATGCAAGAGCCATTCTTGCTATGTTGGAAGGTGATTTCCGCAGTGTATGTCCTATCCAGCCTCATTTTCTTCGCTTACTTTGTTTGTTTCAGTGGCTGTTGTTGGCTCCTTTCCCATAGGTGGTCATTCCGTACCACTTTATGCCCAATTTCCTTCGTAGGCATCTGTTAACCAAGGACTGGAGTCTTTGTTGCATCGTCTTGACCGTTCTCCACGTCTCCGCTCCATTCAGCAACACCGACTTGACACTGTCGTTGAATATTATAATGTTGGTGTGAATCTTGATGTCACTAAATCCCTATACATTGTTTAGTGTCAGGAAAGCCCCTCTTGTCTTTCCAATTCTTGTCTTTACATCTGCATCTGTACCTCCTGAAGTGTCTATTGTGCTGCCTAAATAGGTCAAGGTATTCACTTCTTCCAACAACACTCCCTCCAGCATGATTGGATTTTTACTGATAGTGTTGAGTTCAAGGAGTTTATTTTTTTCATGTTGATATTCAGTCCCAATTTTGCTGATTCTTCTTTCACTTAATCAAGTTTCTCTTGCCTTTGGCTATAACTGTGTAACACAAATGCCAGATCATCTCCGTAGTCCAGGTCCTCCAATTGTAACAATAGTGTCCACTGAATACCAGTTCTATGTTCTCTCGATTGATGTCTTCATTATCCAAGCTATAGCCAGCAAGTACAGGAAGGAATCCTTGTCTAACACCTGTTTGTACCCCATAACCTGTCAATCAGTACTCCTTCATGTACCCCTCTACTATCTACTCTGTGGACACACCAATGCTTTCTTTAGATACAAACAATTTGACACCAACAGGCGTCTGAACAATATGTTTCACTGTGAGATGTTAGCTGTCTATCCTTTCAGCCCTTTGCTGTCTCGCTACCAACAGGCGTCTGAACAATATGTTTCACTGTGAGATGTTAGCTGTCTATCCTTTCAGCCATTTGCTGTCTCGCTACCAACAGGCGTCTGAACAATATGTTTCACTGTGAGATGTTAGCTGTCTATCCTTTCAGCCATTTGCTGTCTCGCTACCAACATCTGTTGCAATCTGTCTCAGTAATCTATGTCCTGTCAGAACACAGTTCCATCACAGTTAGTAACACCTATGGTTTCTCCCTTCGCTGAATTGATGACAGTTTATGTTCGCTTCTCGACACAGTGGTACCGATGACTGGTAGCAACACACTTTAGTACCACCATCATCATCATGTAGTTAGCTCCTTGTGAAGCGTATGTTTCAACAACTACACACCACGACATAACCTCCTTAGTTGAGACATCTGCTTCAGTTCGCTCAACGACTTCCCTCTTTTCTTTATGTTTGTCCCCATCTCTGTTCTCTATTTATCTTTTGGTCTGCCTCTACCTCTCTTCTGTAATTGTGTTTTGGTCTGTCTCTACCTCTCTTCTCTATTCCTGTTTAGGTCTACCTTTACCTCTCTTCTCTATTTGTGTTTTGATCTGTCTCTACCTCTTTTCTCTATTCTGCCATGTAATGTTATGAGCTGGTTTTCTTATTCTGTGTTATTTTTTACACTGATATCTTCTCCTTTCCTCATGACCCACCGGCACCGACCTCGTTCTTTCCAACAGTTCCACATTAGTCATCTCATCATACCGTTTATGTACGTTCACTCTGCGCATGCACGCATTTATGAATGATTGTAGCTTTTTGTTTGTTGTTTTTTTAATATTTTCCATGTTTAAGAGCCGTACAATACTTTGTATTCAATGGGGCACAGCTGACAGCAGCCAGCGAGAGTTGGCTGCATACATTATGATAGCTGTAAACTGATGTGATCATTTGTGTACTTATGACGAAGTTGTCAATTGATAGCCGTTCAAATGACTTGCTGACCATATGAGACTTCGTTTACAAATAATGACTGCATCATTGTTGTCAATGGTCGTAACTCAACTATATTATATTAAAAAATAATGCAATACCGTCAAAACGTGCAGTGTTTATGGCTGGCTGATACAATACTACGTTTTCTCGGAAACAAGAGCCAAACGGCAAATGTTATTGTCGTTGTTGTATTGAAAATCAATAAGTAAAGATTGATTTCGTTTTAGAAATTGTAAAGGCAGTGTTTGTGTTGCCTAGTTATATGGGCTCTTGCGTAGCTAAGATGTCAGCTCTTTCATTGCCTGATCATGACCAGCACAGTAGATCTACACCAGCCCCTGGACGGTTTGAGGTCTCTACAGCGATAACCATCTCATGCCTTTGCCAGCCCTTCTGTATCTTCCGAAATAGAGATTAGAAATCTGATACGATGTTGTTGCCCGTACCACAAATATCTCATGTAGCACCCCCCCCCCCCCCCCTCTCCGACCGAGCTCTGCTGAAGTCAATGCCTTAATCTCCATTCTTCTACAGGAAGTTGATGTCCTGTTTGCCCCCCGCCCCCCCCCCTCCCCCGGAACATTCTGACACTCGCTGCAGCAGAGAAGTCCCAAAACCGACCTTCCTACTGTAACGCATGCAACATATGACGGCATTACTCCGGACGTTGAACACGGCTGGTTAACCCCGATCTCTCATTGTCCCATTACACTTACGTTAACCCCGATCTCTCATTGTCCCATTACACTTACGTTAACCCCGATCTCTCATTGTCCCATTACACTTACGTTAACCCCGATCTCTCATTGTCCCATTACACTGACGTTAACCCCGATCTCTCATTGTCCCATTACACTTACGTTAACCCCGATCTCTCATTGTCCCATTACACTTACGTTAACCCCAATCTCTCATTGTCCCATTACACTTATGTTAACCCCGAACTCTCATTGTCCCATTACACTTACGTTAACCCCGATCTCTCATTGTCCCATTACACTTACGTTAACCCCGAACTCTCATTGTCCCATTACACTTACGTTAACCCCGATCTCTCATTGTCCCATTACACTTACGTATTCCAACAATGATTCGGTTCGCTTCAGTGCTAATCCCAGGCCGTCAGCCACATTATCAAGACAGTAATCACGTCACGATATACTCAAAATGGCTCAGTCAAATGAATACAATATTTGATTTAACATTCATTCTTGTCTTTACATTCAGTTTCTTGTCTTATCTACTTGTGACGTGAGGTGTCATGGGGAGCCGTAGTTTTCTGTCTAGGGCCAGAGGTGTCCCTGAAGTAGTCGTCATCCCATAACGATTTAGAATATCCGCAACATTTTCTATCTATGTAGTTCTCGGTCTGCCACGGCTTAGAAAACCCAAACGCCGTGCGTGATAGGCGCACAGGGGTAGTTGGTCAGGTTGCATTCCCAATAGGTGGCAAAACCAATTGATTCTCTCCTCATCCATATTTGATGTGCATGGTCTCGCTTCAACTATTCTTCTCACATCTTCATTCTGTCTCTCCTAGTTATGTTGATTGTTCTCCGGGGGCATCTCATCTCACATGTCGTAATCTTTCTCTCACATCTTCGCTGCACATTCTGTCTCTCCTAGTTATGTTGATTGTTCTCCGGGGGCATCTCATCTCACATGTCGTAATCTTTCTCTCACATCTTCGCTGCACATTCTGTCTCTCCTAGTTACGTTGATTGGTTTCCGGGGGTATTTCATCTCACATGTCGTAATCTTTCTCTCTAGAGTTTTTGTTGAAGTCCATGTTAGGCACTGGTAACAGAGGGTTGGCATGAATATACTGTTGGTTAGCATTCTTTTTTGTGGACTTGTTTATGTTAAGGTGTTTCAATAATGGGGGCAGCTGGAATGCAATTGCATTTGGTTTTTGAAACCTGATCTCAATCTCTCCATCTAAACCTCCATCATGTGTGAAAACACCGCCCAAGTACTTGATCTCAATCTCTCTATCTAAACCTCCATCCTGTGTAAAAACACCGCCCAAGTACTTGATCTCAATCTCTCTATCTAGACCTCCATCCTGTGTGAAAACACCGACCAAGTACCTGATCTCAATCTCTCTATCTAGACCTCCATCCTGTGTGAAAACACCGACCAAGTACCTGATCTCAATCTCTCTATCTAAACCTCCATCATGTGTGAAAACACCGACCAAGTACTTGAACTGCTGCACTTGTTTGATCTTGGTCCCATTTACCATAATGTTCATGTGTTCTGCTTATCTGTGTAGTTTATGTTTTCGATGTGTTAATTTTCATACTGTGTCCTTCACACACATAGTTGAGCGCAGTCAGATATTGCTGCTGACCGGCTTCACTTTCTGATAGTAGGCATTGTTCATCTGCAAAAAAGGAGTTCATTTAGCAGATCAGCTTCTGTCTGTCTTTTCTTTCTCGACATTTCTTTGCAGATGTCCCATTTTGACCTCCAGCGTTATTATGTCCATATGTGTGTTGGAAAGCAGTTATAACATCCATTAATTCCAGCTTTCAAAACGGAGGTCTGTGGAAATATTTCAGAACATGAAGCAGTAAATACGTTTACTTGGCAGCAAACGTGCAACTTAACAACTTTCAGGTCGCCTAAAATTTAATGGATGGATAGCAACATTATTTGTTTTGGGTTTGCAAAACAAAGTTTGTATTAGAAAACGGGCTTCGTGAGCATTGGTGCTCGCGAGAACTTTTTTACTTGCATGACGCGAGCACCAAATGTCATTAAAAGAGCACAGTGGTGCCCCCGAGTACCAGGTTGAGAACACAAAGGCTGAGACACCAATGATGGCGATGAAATACCAAGCAATAAGAAGAAAGTGAAACAGATGAAAAAGGAATGTTATAGACCACAGGGAGACATTTTTCGCCAATCAACAGCAATATCAACCTAAGCTCGACTGTTTTAGACATCTTTGTGAGCGGTTATAGATGGCGGGTCAAACGGTACATTTCGGCAAACATCTTTTGTGTATCTAAACCTATTTGTGTTGGTAAGAGATTATATCTCGCCCACAAAAGGGGAGATGAATGAATGCAGCCCTGGGACATGATGTCAAATAACGAGGTGAAGTTTTTCAGGAACAAAGAAGTGGTTACAGTTTGGGATGTAGATGGGATCTTGACAACAAACTGGATGTGGATGCAGGCATGAGTGTCGATGTCAAGTTTGATATGCAATGAGGATGCCAGGATGTAGATGGGATCTTTACCATAAATTGTATATGGATGCAGGCATGGGCGACGATGTCAAGTTTTACAGACAATATCTACGAATTGGATGCAGATGAAGGCAAGGGCGACAATGTTAAGTTTGCATTTTTGACAATAACGTGGATATGGATACATGCAGGGTGAACGATCTCCTGAATGTTACCGGAGTCCGAATGTTTAACAAGGAAAAGTAGTATAGTAACCTGTCGAGCATGTCGACGCATCGCGCGCCACGGTTGTTGACGACAATGATGAAGCCGTTAATTGTAAATAAAGTGTCATTGAGACAGTAAGTCATTTCAACGACTCTTATTTACTAGATCGTCACAGTAAACAAGTGATTCTTGCAGTTTAAAGCAAACAGTATATGTACCTCGTTACTATGTTAATATTTCAGATAATTTTTGTAACATTTGCCTGGAAGTTGTTTCCAAGCCAAAGGACTAAGAATGGTTTGGTATTGAATTAGCACTCTCATTATGTAGAAACTTGCAGCCACAACAACCTCAGCAGTTCAAGTTAAGCTCATAACTTGGTATTATGTATTTGTTAAGGTCCTTTGCTACACAGGGAGCTGAACCTATTATGATTGATTGATGATCAACAATGCCACGTTTTTAATTACGGATAATATGGACCGCTGGATGGAATCTTGACAAACGTAGATATGGATGCAGCCAATGACGAGGATGTCCCTTGAGCTCTAGAGTTGAAAAAAAGGCGAGATGAAATTACAAATATCAGTTCTTCATCCAGTGGGACTTAGTTTAGAGTCTGTGATATACTGTGAAGATTTCCATACCTGGTATTAAAATTGATGTCTGTGATGTACTGTGACAACTTCCTCACCTGGTACTTAGTTTGTTGTCTGTAATGTACTGTGAAGACTTCCTTATCCGGTACATAGTTTGGTGTCTGTGAAGACTTCCTTACCCGGTACTTAGTTTGGTGTCTGTGAAGACTTCCTTATCCGGTACATAGTTTGGTGTCTGTGAAGACTTCCTTACCCGGTACTTAGTTTGGTGTCTGTGAAGACTTCCTTACCCGGTCCATAGTTTGGTGTCTGTGAAGACTTCCTTACCCGGTACTTAGTTTGGTGTCTGTGAAGACTTCCTTACCCAGTACTTAGTTTGGTGTCTGTGAAGACTTCCTTAACTTAACTTAACTTAACGTCTTTATACTGGTTTAGAAGACCCTGCAGAGTCTGTATACAACCAGTTACATTTACATCACCTTGCTCTAAAAGCTATGCGCATCCAGTTTATTCTTAAATGCATTAACTGTCCCTGCCTCCACTACCTCCCCTGGCAATGCATTCCAAGCAGACACCACTCTCTGACTAAAAAAATATTTCCTAATATCTAACCTGGACCTCTCTTTAGTCAGCTTTTAGCTATGCCCTCGTGTTATTGTAGGTGGCTGTATTTTAAAAAACTTGTCTAATTTATCGATTCCTCTGATCATCTTATAAACCTGTATTAAGTCACCACGAATTCTTCTCTCTTCGAGACACTGTAGGCCGGTTTTTCTGAGTCGTTCCTCATAACTGTAATTCTGGAATCCCACTATCATCTTTGTCGCTCTTTTCCGTATTCTTTCTAACATGTTTATGTCCCCTCTATGATAAGGACTCCACACCTGTACACAGTACTCCAATCTAGGTCTAACTAAAGCTTTATACAGTTTGACGATCACTTCCTTGCTCCTATGTTTAATATTTCTTTTTATCATACCTAACATTGCATTTGCCTTTTTCACTGCTACCTTAACTTGCTCACTCACCTTTCCTGTATGATCTATTATAACCCCTAGGTCCCTTTCCTTATCTATCTTTCTAATATTGTTTTCTCCCATTCTGTAATTATGTTCCATATTGGATCTACCCATGTGGATGACTGTACATTTATCTACATTAAACTCCATTTGCCAGCTTACAGACCATTCTCGAATTTTATCTAAATCGGACATCAAAATATCCACTTCCGCTTTAGATGAGACACTACTGCATAGTTTTGTGTCATCAGCAAATTTTGCAATCATGGATCTCATATCAATGTCCAAATCATTTATATATATCAAGAACAAAATTGGTCCCAAAACCGAGCCCTGTGGCACACCACTTTTCACTTCACTCCACTCAGAGTACTCCTTATTTATGCCCACCCTCTGCCTTCTTCCCGTTAACCAATTTTCAATCCATTTGGCAACTTCCCCACCTATTCCATGTGATTTTAACTTTCGAAATAATCTTTGATGAGGTACTCTATCAAAGGCCTTTGCAAAGTCTAGATAAATAACATCCACTGGCTCCCCTTTATCTATGATTTTAGTAACCTCCTCCATGAATTCTAATAGATTTGTTAAGCATGATCTCCCTCTAGTAAACCCATGCTGACTATTTCTAATTAGATTAAATTTGTCTAAATGCATTACAATGTTTTCTTTGATTATTGACTCTAACAATATACAGACTATGCTCGTTAAACTCACCGGTCTATAATTTGCCGGATCTGATTTTTTGCCTTTTTTGAATAAGGGGATCACTCCTGCATCTGTCCAATCCCGTGGAACAATCCCTTTTGTAAGTGATTGAGAACATAATATAGCCAATGGTTTTGCTAGTTGGTCTCTAATTTCATACAGCAATTTTGGGTGAATACCATCTTGACCTGGACATTTATTCACTTTCAACCCCTCCAATTTTTTAAAAACCATTTCCTCTGTAATACAGATTGATCTTAATCCCGCTGTATCCATGTCTCTTTGAAAAATATCTATAGGCTCTGGGATCTCGGAGCAGTCCTCCTTTGTGAAGACTGTGCCAAAGTACTGATTGAGCAGATTAGCAGCCTCCCTATTCTCACTTATTATTTTCCCTGTACTGTCTATGAGAGGGCCTTCTTTGTCTTTCGTTCTTTGTTTATTCCTTACATAAGAGAAGAAGCTTTTACTGTCAGTCTTGATCCACTGAGCAAGTTTTTTTTCAAAGTCTATTTTTGCTGTTTTATTCGCTTTCTGAGATATGTTCTGCTTGTCCAAATATTTTACATATGTTTCTTTTGATTTACCTGCCTCTATATATTTTTTCCATGCTTTATTTTTTGCTCTTCTACATTTCACTACAAATCTAGTTATCCACTTTTTACGCTTGGGGTTTACCTCCCTACATGGAACACATTCCTCTTTTAGCGTTTTTAGAACTGTTTTAAAACTTTCCCACTCCTGTTCAACATCTGTTCCTACAAGAATATCTTTCCAGATTATGTGGTTCGCTGCCTCTTTCATCCTCTTAACATCTGCCTTAGAGTAGTCATATGTTCGTGTGTTTATGTTTACTTCTTTCCCTGCAATAAGATCCCAACGGATGATTTGATGGTCACTTGAGCCAAACAGTTCCCCAACGGTAACGTTTTCAATCATATTTTCCTCTGTGGTAAAAACTAGGTCGAGTATGTTTTTGCCTCTGGTGGCTGCTTCTACATGTTGAATTAAAAAATTATCAGTTATGCACTTAACAAAAGGTTTTTACTCTACAAGTGCTTCTGCCATATCCCATTTTATTTCTGGATAGTTGAAATCTCCCATTAATAATAATTTCCCTTTACTTGCCTTTGCTATGCTACTAATCAGCTCCTCATCTTCCTCTTTTTGACTTGATGGAGATCTATAGCACACTCCAATCACTGTTTTTTCACCCCCACTTTATATTTCTCCCCATACACTTTCATTTTTGTTACCACATGATAAATAATCTTTGATCGTTATATTAACAGAATTTATACAGTATAATAAAATGCCACCTCCCTTAGTCTTGTCTCCAATTATCCTATCTTTCCTTAACATTGTATATCCCTCAATTTCAAGTTCACTATCTGCAATCTCCTCATATGTCCATGATTCTGTTAACCCTATTATATCTGGTTTTTCTTCTTCTACATAAAGTTCCAATTCTTCTCTTTTATTTACTATGCTTCTCACATTTGCATAAAAACATTTTAGTTTGTAATGTTGTTGGTTTTCCTCTTTTTGCTTCTGCTTTATCATTTTAGTGTTTGCTTTTCTACTATGTATTTCACACTTCCCTGACACGAACTCTCCCCTTTGACTACATCCTCTATAGCACCCTATTATAGGCCTATCTTTAGTCTCATACTTCATAGGCCTTACTAGTTTAAATTTCTAACACAATGATAGAACATATACTTAGCTACAACATGCTGTCCTATCTCATTTAGATGTAAACCTCCACTATCTAACATTTTACTTTTGTCTACTTTAACATCAATAAATTCCATTCCCATGTCCGCACACATCACCTGTAACCTAAGGTTGATACCTATTATTTTGCTATCTAGATAGTCTGACCCATCTGCTCTGTCTAAAATGCCCATCATTGTGACCTTTCTAAACTTTTTTCCCTTAAGTGTTCTCATAAGACTTTTATATTTATCCATAATTATTTCTGTACCATCTCTCTTTACATTATTTGTACCTGCCAATACTACCACATGACTGTTTCCTTTGTCATCTATCCTCTTTATTCTCTCCTCTATGTCCTCTATTTTTGCTCCCCCAATATCCATTCTTTCAAACATGTTGTGTTGCTTAGACAAATGTCTGCCAACCTCTCTCACCATTGAATTTCCTACTACCAATACTGACCCCTCACCTATATGTGCATACTTCTCTCCAAAGCTCTCTGCCCTGTGAGCTGTTTCCTCACTCAAATCTCCCTTACTTCCTTGACTACACCTTGACTGCAGCTTCTTTAAAATTTCCTCCATTTTCACTTGTTTCCCTTCTATTTCCATCTGCCTCTTTTCTATCTCCTCCAATCTCTTCTCATTTTCCCTTATATTGCACTCCATTTGTGCCTGCCTCTCTTCAACTCTACATATCCTACATAAAACGGTTCAATGTTGTAGTAATACTAACATTTTCGCCACACAAATCACCTAATCTGACTTGGCCTTTCCTCGCAGCAGTTCGTCTCGTCTTACCCAGTACTTAGTTTGGTGTCTGTGAAAACTTTCTTACCCAGTACTTAGTTTGGTGTCTGTGAAGACTTCCTTATCCGGTACATAGTTTGGTGTCTGTGAAGACTTCCTAACCCGGTCCATAGTTTGGTGTCTGTGAAGACTTCCTTACCCGGTACTTAGTTTGGTGTCTGTGAAGACTTCCTTACCCAGTACTTAGTTTGGTGTCTGTGAAGACTTCCTTACCCAGTACTTAGTTTGGTGTTTGTGAAAACTTTCTTACTCAGTACTTAGTTTGGTATCTGTGAAGACTTCCTTACCCAGTACTTAGTTTGGTGTCTGTGAAGACTTCCTTACCCAGTACTTAGTTTGGTGTCTGTGAAGACTTCCTTACCCAGTACTTAGTTTAGTGTCTGTGAAGACTTCCTTACCCAGTACTTAATTTGGTGCCTGTGATGTACTATGAAGACTTCCTTACCCGGTACTTAGTTTGGTGTCTGTGAAGACTTCCTTTCCCATTACTTAGGTTGGTGTCTGTGAAGACTTCCTTACCCAGTACTTAGTTTGGTGTCTGTGAAAACTTTCTTACCCAGTACTTAGTTTGGTATATGTGAAGACTTCCTTACCCAGTATTTAGTTTGGTGTCTGTGAAGACTTCCTTACCCAGTACTTAGTTTGGTGTCTGTGAAGACTTCCTTACCCAGTACTTAGTTTGGTGTCTGTGAAGACTTCCTTACCTAGTACTTAGTTTGGTGTCTGTGGTGTACTGTGAAGACTTCCTCACCTGGTACTTAGTTTGGTGTCTGTGGTGTACTGTGAAGGCTTCCTCACCTGGTACTTAGTTTGGTGTCTGTGGTGTACTGTAAAGACTTCCTCACCTGGTACTTTGTTTGGTGTCTGTGGTGTACTGTGAAGGCTTCCTCACCTGGTACTTAGTTTGGTGTCTGTGGTGTGCTGTGAAGACTTCCTCACCTGGTACTTAGTTTGGTATCTGTGGTGTACTGTGAAGACTTCCTCACGTGGTACTTAGTTTAGTGTCTGTGGTGTACTGTGAAGACTTCCTCGCCATGTACTTAGTTTGGTGTCTGTGATGTACTGTGAAGACTTCCTCACCTGGTACTTAGTTTGGTGTCTGTGGTGTACTGTGAAGACTTCTTTTATGACCAGAGGATCAGGTTGGTATTTGTTGAACTTTTGTGTTCCACGGGGGGCTGAAACGTGTTTCTTCTTGTGTGACTATCTTGCACCATTTGAATCAAAATGCCAACATTACAACAAGCCACCTTGCAGGAAGCCTGTATTTCAAAATTGCAGTGGCGATTTTAACAGCAATTGATTTATGCGTTGAGGAGGCTAGTCTCATGAACAACCTTCTTTAGTAGTATTTTACATTCTGGGAAGGTTACAGTGGTTCTACTCTTTCTAAATCGGACACTACTCGTATGTTTCTGTCCCTCACATAACATATAGTAAATTAATTAAAAATGTTAACTAAATCTTTAGTTTGTTCCGGATGTGCCCTGGATATAAATTTTAATTTGTTCTTACAATTAACACATATCTGGCTCTCTGTTGTCGCCAGCTCTTGAACTTCTCCACTAGGGCCTACTTGACGCGTTGATAAAGTCCATAAAATAAATATCGTTCCGTCTGGCCCAGCGGTTCTCAAAACATGAGGTCCTAGAACTAAGGTGAGTTTTTGAGAATCTGGAACAGCTTAAAATACGCATTGACCAAAGTAAATAATAGACTAGAGGTTCTGTCCGTAGTCCACAGAACAATGTTTCTGTAAAACACAAATTGACCAAAGTAAAAAAATAGTGTAACAGACCCTCTGCTTGCCCTGGCCGCGATCTAACTTAGAACATTCTCACACTCATCCACATCATCATGACCATACTCAGTAAATGACATATCAAACAGCAGGTGGCATATTTATTATATCATACTCATATCATACAATGAGTAGAGAAATTACAAACACAATATAATACATATCTTAACTAAACATTCTACTAAAACGGGAATCTTAAGCATTAGCTATTGATGGAATTCCCAACTAACTAAAAACCCAGTTCTATTGCCTTGCAATTACATCACACACACATCGCCTTAACTGCGTCTTCAACACACCTTATCAAATACTCTTCCTCACTGAAATCCCCTCCGGCGGGCGATCTCGACATAACTCGTTCACAATGTGTCCTTCTTACAAACACACTTTCAGATTATCCATTAATGCAAAACTCACACACCTATTTGAGCGATCCTGTTCTATCACTAAACATTCGTCCAACAGTCTATCAATCGCTCTTTTTTCTAAAGTCGGTGAGTTAAACACACTATCTACATTCAGTCTCTCTCTCTCCAGTCTCTCTCTCTCCAGCCTCACTCTCTCTCCCCTCTCTCTCTCCAGCCTCTCTCTCTCTTCAGCCTCCCCAGCTAAACTTTGTCTCGAGTTATATATCCTCAAGCAAGGCCAGAGCTTGACCAATCGATCTCAGGTAATGGTCATCTTCAATCCAATTGGACCGAAACACTTTGCACACCTGTCACTCATTCTCTCGCAGCAAGCCCCGTTGCCAATTTCGTCTGTCAATCAATCTCCCCCTACCAAAATCGGAAGGCCAGTGGTCAGTTTCTATCTGTCCACATTCCTTAACCCAACTCTGTTCTCCTTTGCTGAGACGGTGAGTGACCTTGACATGCATTCAGGTAGCTTTAAGCTTTAACATGTTCAGGCATCCTAAACTTCCCTTGCTCCGACGGGAACTGTTACATTACCTCCCTAAACTACAGACCGAAACATGGATGGTCATCTGGCAAATGACCACCATTTTCGTCTTCACTATCCAAAATGTAAACACTACTCCTGTTTACAACATCACTCACATCGTACATGCATAAAAAGACATGTCATTTGATACATATAAACTTTTTGTAATACATACACAATCAATAGAAGCAGTAGAAAAACACTGTGGCTGGTCGTTTTTACAACACAAACCAACACTTTTACATCGTTTTACAGTCAAATTCACCTAAGTCTGTCCCTGCGGGACCTTTAACTCATCAAAACAGAAACACCTTAAGGAATTCTCCTTACTCATTGAGGTCAATATACCTCGCCCTGTTCCCGTGCCTTCCTCTAAGGACACGAACCTTCATTGTTACACACGACCAGTTCAGGTCAATTTTCTCAGGCGGTCTCATTACACGCCTGGCCGACGATTCACTTCATACTAACTCCTGTGAGGCCACGAATTTACGTGGGTTATCCTCGGGCTAGTTATTCATTGTCTTTCTTGACAGCTATCCCCTCTCAAAGAAAACAGCAAAATTATTTATGTTTCCCACAAAAACGGTATTTGACAACATATGTCATAGTCAATATTACAACTTCTGAATCAATATAGTCTTCTCTGCAAAGACTCCACATACATGTGATAAAATAACAATATGTCTTGTTATGATGTATCTCCGATTAAGTCGTCCAGCTGAGTGTCCCACATGCTAGTTCTTATTCTGGAACTCGTGGTGACATGTGCTTGCGGAGGCCTACAGTCTGGATGAGATATACTGCTCTGTAGATCACCTATATAACCTGTATAAAATACCTGTAAACATGATGATTCAACAACAACAACAAAAACCAACAAATTAAAGACAAATGCATTGCATACAATGTCGTAACCCAAAACCAAATTATTTGCACGCATACTTATGATATCAATATTTCAGTCAGCAAGTATCACACGTTGATACTGTCAGGATATGTAATCATGTTTAAACAACAAAACAACAACAAAATAAAGAAAAAATCAATGCATACTATGTTGACCATACAACCCACTAAAAATGCAAGTAATACCATTAGTCAAAACCCAAACACCAAATACAAATGTCAAAATATTTGCACGCATACTCATGATATCAGTATTTCAGTCCGTAAGTATCACACCTTGATACTTATGTCAGGACACATAATCATGTATAAACAAACCAACAACAATCAATTAAAGTGCAAGTAATACGATTGTCAAAATCCAAATGTCAAAATATTTGCACACAAACATGATCAAGTGCCATCAACCTTCACTCCTGCTCGTGCCCCACAGATGAGCACCTGTTAATGCCCCCTTTATAAGATACTAAACTATGACTAAGTTCTGCTAGACTATGTCACTAAACTATGACTAAGTTGTTACTTAATCAGATACTAAACTACGTCTGAGTCAAAAACCGAATCGTCCACCTGTCGAATTACGTCATGCTGTAACCCTCCTAGTCCAGGTGCAGTCTTTGTTAAAGTTGCTGGCGTCTTTGTCACGAGGAATCAAAACCGAGTGTTGTGATCTAACTATTTCACCGCTGTTTCCCGAAATTCCCCGCATCAAAGCTACCTGGTCAGATTTTGACCGAAACATCGCGTCCACGTGTTACCCTTCGTCGCGTAATCATTACCTGGCGCATCCAGCTATCCTGCGTCTCTTGTCCGTTTCTCTGGTCGGAAATGTCCCTTTGATCTCGGTCAGTCTTCGCTTCAGACTGACCGTCCGCTCATTGTCTGGCGTGTACTTCAGACAACGAATTCAAAGGAATTTTTAACATCTGGTCATTCCTCCTTCTCTATACCCTACCCCCTAATTATCCAAATCTCCGTTTCTCAAGGATAACGGTAGATTAAACAAATTTTATGCAAATGCATACATTAACTGGAGTTTCACATGATAGCCCATGTGTGTAAGTACTCCACACGACTTTACCTAATTCCATTTCTGATTTCCATGTTTTTGGCTAGCGTCAGTAAACATTGCATCAACCGTTCCTTATCACTACTGCTTAATTTAACCAGACAATGCGTTGCCCCATCAGCTGTCTCTGATTGCTGCGCGATTTCCTCCTGTAAAACGCCCATCGTCTGGTCTGTTTGTTTCACGGTTGTTTGGTTCGTACCCACCGGTTCTCTGGTAGTGTTACGTACACTTACATCGTCCGCTACTTCAGCCTTCCGTCCATCTGTATTCACTATTTGTGGGAAAAACCTTTCACACTGTTCGTTTGACTGTTGGCTTATCTCGAACTGAGATCTTTTCATCTTTGCTTCGATGACTGGTTCGCTGTCCTGGCTGTGGTTAACCTGTCTTTCCCTTTTCTTCGTTTTCCTTAGAAAATCTGTTCCTCCTTTGTTGGCTGCTGTTGGTGCGTCCGTTTCACATTCCAACTGTGCGTCATTCCCACTTCCTTCCTCGGTGGCCGAAAGGTTGTCCCTTCTTTCGGTCTGTTCAACAACTTCTCCCGCATGGCTAGGACCTGGCTTGGGTGGGCACGAAACCATAGCTGGTCCTGCCACCATTCCTCCCCCTCTCATTTCCTCTTTATCTGGCGAATCTCCGACTATTTCCTTGTTCGATTCTTCGTCGACTTTAACTAATGGTTCTACCAGGCTTGACGACAAGTTCCTGGTAAACTTGGCCCCTTTCAGCACGCCCGACCATGTTAATCGACGTAATACCTTCTTCCTGAATTCTCCAATGACGTAACATTTCATCTGGACCTCTGAGCGAACGTTTGTCTCGTTTGTATTGCGTAACCTGCCCTCCGTCCCTAACTTTTCTGGATACACAAAACCTGTATCTCTTTCTTTCTGTCCATCCGCCTCGTGCTTAAAGTCTCTTTGATAGCTCCTGTCCTGCCTCTCCATCTGTAACCGTGCAAAAGGCCTCTTGTAGGCTAAGAATCTGCCCGATTCAAACTTCTGCCCAACCATTCCTCCTCCTCTCATTTGACTTGGCCTCTCCACCTGGGTCAAACTCCCCTTTTTGCCACCTCTGTCCAGCCGTGTTTACTTCTGTGATTTCTTGATTTCTTCTCTCCTTCCTAGCTGGTTTGAAAGCTCCCTTTTCAAACTGTTGCAACAGCTGTCGCAGCTTCCATTGGAGATCTTTTTCCTGTCTTTCCAGCCGAATAACTCTGCCTGTTAGTTCTCTTAGCTGGTTTTGTAGTTGACTTTTGTCCTTCAACTTATCGCTGACTGTAGCTCGTGCCATGAAAGGCTTGTTTTTGACAAACAGTCCTCTTCTCCAGACAACGTTCGTATTCCGAAATATATTTGGGCATCCTATAGACAAATGTCCAAAAGCTAGACAATGATAACATTGTTTAACATTGTCCAACCTCGACATACTGAATAAACCCGTCTGGACCCCACCAAAAAAATTTACAAGACTGTCAAGTACGCACAAAGTCTTGTCAAAAATACAACAATGGGTGGAAGAAAAATGTCACACTTACCAGTCAGATGATTGGAAAAGCTGTCTATGGTTCTAACACTCTAACCACTAGCTACTCCTCTATTCCTAACTACACACACACGTTATATATAACTGCGACACTTGTGTTAAACAGGCAATTAAAGATCTGTAGCTACACACTATATTTATAAAACTATAACTATCCGTGGTCACTGGCACCAAAATAATAATAACGTGTAACAGACCCTCTGTTCTCCTTTGCTGAGACGGTGAGTGACCTTGACATGCATTCAGGTAGCTTTAAGCTTTAACATGTTCAGGCATCCTAAACTCCCCTTGCTCCGGCGGGAACTGTTACAATAGACTAGAGGTTCTGTCCGTAGTCCACAGAACAATGTTTCTGTAAAACACAAATTGACCAAAGTAAATAATAGACTAGAGGTTCTGTCCGTAGTCCACAGAACAATGTTTCTGTAAAATGCAAATTGACCAAAGTAAATAATAGACTAGAGGTTCTGTCCGTAGTCCACAGAACAATGTTTCTGTAAAATACAAATTGACCAAAGTAAATAATAGACTAGAGGTTCTGTCCGTAGTCCACAGAACAATGTTTCTGTAAAATATAAATTGACCAAAGTAAATAATAGACTAGAGGTTCTGTCCGTAGTCCACAGAACAATGTTTCTGTAAAATGCAAATTGACCAAAGTAAATAATAGACTAGAGGTTCTGTCCGTAGTCCACAGAACAATGTTTCTGTAAAATACAAATTGACCAAAGTAAATAATAGACTAGAGGTTCTGTCCGTAGTCCACAGAACAATGTTTCTGTAAAATACAAATTGACCAAAGTAAATAATAGACTAGAGGTTCTGTCCGTAGTCCACAGAACAATGTTTCTGTAAAATGCAAATTGACCAAAGTAAATAATAGACTAGAGGTTCTGTCCGTAGTCCACAGAACAATGTTTCTGTAAAATACAAATTGACCAAAGTAAATAATAGACTAGAGGTTCTGTCCGTAGTCCACAGAACAATGTTTCTGTAAAATACAAATTGACCAAAGTAAATAATAGACTAGAGGTTCTGTCCGTAGTCCACAGAACAATGTTTCTGTAAAATACAAATTGACCAAAGTAAATAATAGACTAGAGGTTCTGTCCGTAGTCCACAGAACAATGTTTCTCGACCGGCTCTAGTATGTGCTTCCTTTACTGCTTCTCTTATTTGTGCTATCCATCTTTTTGCTTGGTCCGTCCCTAGCCTTATATGCATTGTATCTGCATAGCATTGTTTTCTGGGCGATACTATCTGGTGTTTGTCACGTGTCGGAAACAGTTGATTTGCTGTCTCTTGGTGAGGTCTAGCACTGATGTTGTACCTACTTGTCTCCTAATGTCTTCGTTTCTAATTCTGTCCATTCTTGTTAATCTAAGCCTTTGCGTAGGCATTTCATCTCCGTTGTCACGATGTGTCTTTTACTTTTGTTTGTTAACTGTCCAATTCTGGCACTGATAGCACAATGTTGGTTGACTTACTGTGTTGTAGAGCGTTATTTTTTTTTTTTGGTATTCATTGTCACATGTTTACATTGTAATATCGGGACATTTGCCCAATGATTTGACTGGCTTTATTACACCTCTGTTATATTTCAGGGTCGCCTTTGCCATCTGCTGGAATTATATTACCCAGGTACATGAAATGTTTCACCTGTTTTATTTGTTCGTTTTGTATGGGTATTGGTTTTTCTATTTCTATTCTTGCAATTGGCATAACTTTGGTTTCCTCTATGTTCATTTTCAAACTGTAATCCGTACAGATCTTATTTAGATTGTGGTTATGTTTCAGCAGTTGTTTTTCTGAGGTTGATATTAGTGCTTGGTCATAAGCAAATAGAAGTTGATTTAAGTGATCGCTGGAAAAAATCTGGCAAAGATGGCGCCATAACTGGCTGCGAGTCTACATTTCTCTACTGTTTTGGATCATTATGGATGCCGCCAGATCACGGATTTGCCTGGAATTCACACTAGTCGAATACTTACACTTGTGTTCACGGAAACGTGGTGTTGTTTTCCGTCTGGACTTGTTATTTCGTTCTTTTTTTTTTGTGATTTCTTCCATCCGTTTATCCTGGTGTGGACGCCGGCTGAATGGAACTACACATATACCTGTGTCGTATTTCACGGGTTAGTTCTGCCGGTTCACCTTCACGAATTTGGCGTGTAGGAATTTTAGATGCTACTATGATGAGCTGAATACAGCTGAGGAGAGATGCCAGACTCACTCACACGCTGAGTGTTCTCCATACGACCTCTTGTGGTTATCGAAAAGGCACGACAAACTGCGTTAGACGCCATCCCACCTTTCTACCCTGCGGGTTACATGTTTACGGAAAGGCTTCGGTGGTAACCCTGAGGCACAATCTGATTCCTATGCTATCTCCAGTCGTCTCGATGAATGTCTTGCCACTGGCAAAAGGTAGCTTAGGCTCTGTCAGTGAGGTTGACAAAAGGCGCAGTTTCTTCCTCACTTTAATCTAAATCACGGCGCAAGTCACCCATTTCAGCGGACACAGCAAGAGATACGACTGTCCACACGGCTGAACAAAGAGAGTGGTCTTCATCACTTGTGATGGACAACTATTAAGTGATCGCTGAAGTTAATATTAGCTTTTTGTTTTGAAACATATTGCGTCTCTAAATATAATAAACAGAAAAGGAGATAGTATACAACCTTGCCGTACACAGGAATTAGTGTGCCATTTTTAAAAATATCCTGTGCTTACTTACTGATCGTATTTTACATTGGCTATTGTTTTTTTAAATAATTAAAAACTCTTATTTAACTTCACTTGTTAGTTATGAGCAAATCTTGTATTTACAAATTCAGACACTTTGAGATAAGCTAGAGAGCAGAAACTTTCAAGGCTGGTACAGACCGGACGACAGTACACGCTAATGGTATTTATAGGACAGTTTTGGGACAATTTAAATAAAGCACAAAACGAGTACAAATCGAAACATATTTCTGTGCGCCTGCGCAATTAAAACGTTCTGCGGACTACATCCTGCTACTTGCAAAACCCTTCTTGTGGCTTGGTGGCGGAGGATTAAGATCGAACGAAGAAGAAAACAGAACGAACCAACACTATATATTTCCTTTATGAAACTTTATTTTCAATCTGGGGTTTGATCCTCGCCTTAGGTAATAGAGCTGCGTTATTCCAATCCTTGACGAGTTCTATGGATTTTTTTGGACGTTTTAATTATATAATTTATAAAAAAATGTGTCATAATAATAATATTACAATTTTATTTCAGAAAGATTCCCGAAAGACAGAAAGGGAATACAATAAAATGAATAAACAATTTTAAAAGACCGCATTTAAATCAAAATGCCCATAAAATAGACCGCCAGGTGCTAAACCAACTGGCAGGTAGCGACCACAGGCCGATCAGGCTATCCATTGACATGGAAGTAGGCCCACAGGAAACAAAACCGCTCCCACGTTGGAATTACAAACGAGCCGACTGGGACAGATTTGCAATCCTGACAGATGGGCTGTGTGAAACCATCAACACACGAAACACCAAAATGAAGCCCATGGTAGAGAGCCTAAGCAAGGCAATAATGCAAGCCGCCACTGAAACCATCCCAAGAGGAGCTAGGAAAAACTATAAGCCCTACTGGAATGATGAGTTGCAGAAAGTGGAAGATGCAGTAACAAATGCTAGGAACATGGCAGAGCGAGAAAAATCCATGGAGGCAAACATCGCCCTCAAAGCCGCCGCGGCGAAGTACAAACACACTCTCAAGCAAACAGCAAGAGAAAGCTGGAAAAATAAAACGGAAAGTCTAAACCTGGACAAAGACGGGAACAAACTATGGAAGCTAGTCAGAGCCATGAACGACGAAACCCCGTCAAATAAACAAATTACTATCAAGCAGGGCGAGAACTTGATCACAAGTAAGAAAGCCGCAAACGCCTTTGTCGATCACTATGCCAGAGCAAACCACATCGAGGTCCCTACAGATAAGCATACAGACATTAGCGAAGAGCTAAAGGGACACGAAAACATGAATACGGCACCTGAAGAGCACATGATGGCCAAACTAACAATGCGCGAAATGGAAGAGGCTATGAGAACACTAAAGAAAAGGAAATCTCCCGGAAAAGACGGGATAACAAACGAAATGCTGATGGGGCTGGGCCAAACAGCGAAGAGGAAACTGCTATCGGTCCTGAACCAAAGCTGGAAAAGGGGAATTGTACCCCAGGCATGGAAAGACGCAATACTGGTACCAGTACCAAAAACAGGAAAGGACAAAACAGATCCAAATGGATACAGGCCCATAAGCCTACTGAGCTGTGTCGGCAAGCTGATGGAACGGATGATAAACACCAGACTGATGTAGCATCTGGAAGAAAAACGAATACTAATTCCACAGCAAGCCGGCTTTAGACAGCACAGATCCACTGAGGACCAGGTCACCCTCATAGCCCAGGAGATAGAAGATGCCTACCAGGCACAGAAACACACAGTAGCTGTTTGGGTGGATCTGGAAAAGGCATTTAACAAAGTCTGGAAAGATGGAGTCAAGCTAAGAAGAAGTGATGTTTGTGGGAAGATGTACAAGTGGATCAACCACTACCTTAAACAAAGAACGGCCAGAGTCCAAGTACAAGGGCAGATGAGCAAAAAGGTGACACTCGAGCAGGGAGTACCCCAAGCGGGAGTACTGTCACCCACACTCTTCCTGGTATATATAAACGATATTACAGAGAATATACCAAGAAGAGTCCATAGATCAATGTTTGCAGACGATCTGGCTATGTGGACCTCTGAAAAGAATCTCACCATAGCAAGAAATCGGATGCAGACGGCCCTAACATCGCTGGAAGAGTGGGCGAACTCATGGCTGGTCAAAATAAACGAGGAGAAAACCACATGCACAATATTCTCGCTTTCAATCAAACCCCAAAGTACCAAATTAAGTCTAAATGGCAAATTCCTGCAGCCAAACGACAACCCAACCTATCTGGGAAACACATTTGATCGGCGCATGACATGGAAAAGTCAGATTGAGAGAAACCGAATGAAAGCCAGAGAAAGAATGGCAATCATGAGGAAACTTGCTGGCACTAGCTGGGGAGCAGACGAAGGCATACTAAAGAAACTGTACACTGGAAGAGTGAGACCAGTTCTCGAGTATGGCATTGCGGCATGGACAACAGCAGCGAAGGCGAACTTCGATAAAGTTAACAAACTTCAAAACCAAGCCATGAGAATTATAACAGGTGGCATGAAGTCAACGCCAATTGTAGAACTTGAAAAGATTACAAAACTGCAATCCATGACCGATAGAAGAGACTGCAGAGCCCAGCTGCAGTCAGAGAAACTCCGAAGACTGACCGACCATCCAATGCACCAGAGACTAAACAATTTGGGAAATGGGAAACTAAAGCGGAGAAACTTTGCAGAAATAGCCAAAGCAAAGATGCACGAAGATCCCATAAACGCACTAACAACACCAAAACCCATCACTACTGTACGAAAACCTACCTGGAGGCAGGATATATTTCCAGAGGTGGTAGAAAATATACCAGATATTGCAAACAAAAACTGCCAGACTGAAAAAGAAAGGAGTGATACTACCCTAAGCTTCATAACAAAAAGCTACCCAAGCATGGACTGGACCCATGCATACACTGACGGCTCTGTAACAAACACAACACAGAACGGAGGGGCAGGAGCGTTCCTGAACCTACCAAATGGCAGAAAAATAACACTGTCATTCGCTACTGGTAAGTACACAAGCAATTTCAGAGCGGAGGCAGAGGCACTGAGGGCGGCAGTGGAAGAAATGGTGACACACAGTGAAAATGAGAGCCATATAGTCCTGCTGACAGATGCTCTCGCCGTAGTCACAGCGCTAAAAAGCCAGAAAAACACTGAGCTTAATGACTTAAGAGCAGCACTCTGCAAACTGTGCCAGCAGTCAGCACCAAAAAGGGTAGTGGTACAGTGGGTCCCATCACACTGCAACATCCAAGGCAACGAGGAGGCAGACAGACTGGTAAAAGAAGGTGCAAGACTACCACAAACAGATACTAGTATGACGTACGAAGAGTCAAAACGGCTTATCAAAACGGCTTATACATGACCAAATGGGAAACCGAACATACTGGTTACACCAAAAACGATGCCTATTACCAGTTGAACAGAAGAGAGCAGGTCGTTGTCTTCAGACTTCGCACTGGCCACAATAGACTGAGGTACCACCTATTCAACAAATTGAAGATAGGGTGTACCGACGAATGCCCGTGCGGTTCTGGTAAAATGACCGCTGAACATCTGCTGCAGAACTGCCCGACATACGAGGATCAGAGAGAGCAGATGTGGCCATTACCAGTGGAACTGCAAGACAAGCTCTATGGCAGTGGCGACAGCCTCAGGATGACCGCCGCTTTTTTCGAAAAAATAATGGTTACTGTCTGACTGCGTACGCAGAAGAAGAAGAAGAAATCAAAATGCACTGAAGCGTATATACTAATTCAGTTCTATTAACTTATCCCGAGTTTTCCTCCGGGGTCTTTGTGTATGACAAGGACAAGAATAGCACCACTTCCCAAAAGAGAGCATATTGTAAGAGGCGACTAGTTAGTAAGTGGTCGAATCATCTTCATCGCACTCGGGACAAGTCCAAATGCGCTCAGATATCATCCTCAGTATTTCTGCCAGCACGTGATGACTGTCCGTTCCGGTATTGTGCTGGTTAACCCAGAAGTCCCTGGTTACCCTCCCCCCCCCCCCCCCCCCCCTTCCTCATTCGTTTCACACACAATTCAATCAGTAAGGCCAAGGACGTCCATTCTGGGCGAATCTTCTAACAGCTGTTTAGGATATGGGCTCGGTCCATTGATCTCCCGCCCTCCACTAACGCTGTACTCGCCAACATATGGGCTCGGTCCATTGATCTCCAGTCCTCCACTAAAGCTGTACTAACCAACCTATCGGCTTGGTCCATTGATCTCCCGCCCTCCACTAAAGCTGTTCTCGCCAACCTATGGGCTCGGTCCATTGATCTCCCGCCCTCCACTAAAGCTGTACTCGCCAACCTATGGGTTCGGTCCATTGATCTCCCGCCCTCCACTAAAGCTGTACTAGCCAACTTATCGGCTCGATCCATTGATCTCCCGCCCTCCACTAAAGCTGTACTCCCCAACCTATGGGCTCGGTCCATTGACCTCACCTCCTCCCCCCCCTCCTCAACTAAAGCTTTACTCGCCTACTTATCGGCTCGGTCCATTGATCTCCCGCCCTCCACTAAAGCTGTACTCGCCAACCTATGGGTTCGGTCCATTGATCTCCCGCCCTCCACTAAAGCTGTACTCGCCAACCTATGGGCTCGGTCCATTGATCTCCCGCCCTCCACTAAAGCTGTACTCGCCAACCTACCGGCTCGGTCCATTGATCTCCCGCCCTCCACTAAAGCTGTACTCGCCAACCTATGGGCTCGGTCCATTGATCTCCCGCCCTCCACTAAAGCTGTACTCGCCAACCTACCGGCTCGGTCCATTGATCTCCCGCCCTCCACTACAGCTGTTCTCGCCAACCTATGGGCTCGGTACGTTGATCGCCCGACTTCCACTAAAGCTGTACTCGCCAACCTATAGGTTCGGGTCATTGATCTCCCGCCCTCCACTAAAGCTGTACTCGCCAACATATCGGCTCGGTCCATTGATCTCCCGCCTTCCACTAAAGCTGTTCTCGCCAGCTTATCGGCTCGGTCCATTGATCTCCCCCCCCCCTCCCCCCATTCTCAACTAAAGCTTTACTCGTTAAATTTTTGGCTCGGTCCATTGATCTCCCGCCCTCCACTAAAGCTGTAATCGCCAACCTACCGGCTCGGTCCATTGATCTCCCGCCTACCACTAAAGCTGTACTGGCCATCCTATCGGCTCAGTCCATTGATCTCCCGTCCTCCACTACAGCTGTACTCGCCAACCTATGGGCTCGGTCCATTGATCTCCCGCCCTTCTCTAAAGCTGTACTCGCCAAGCTATCGGCTCGGTCCATTGATCTCCCACCCTCCACTAAAGCTGTACTCGCCAACCTATGGGCTCGGTCAATTGATCTACCGCCCTCCACTAAAGCTGTACTCGCTAACCTATGGGCTCGGTCCATTGATCTCCAATCCTTCACTAAAGCTATACTCGCCAACCTATCGGCTCGGTCCATTGATCTCTCGCCCTCCACTAAAGCTGTAATCGCCAACCTATCGGCTCGGTCCATTGATCTCTCGCCATCTACTAAAGCTGTACTCGCCAACCTATGGGTTCGGTCCATTGATCTCCCGCCTTCCGATAAAGCTGTACTCGCCAACCTATGGGCTCGGTCCATTGATCTCCCGTCCTCCACTAAAGCTGTTCTCGCGAACCTATCGGCTCGGTCCAATTATCTCCCGCCCTCCACTAAAGCTGTACTCGCCAACCTATGGGCTCGGTCAATTGATCTACCGCCCTCCACTAAAGCTGTACTCGCCAACCTATGGGCTCGGTCCATTGATCTCCAATCCTCCACTAAAGCTGTACTCGCTAACCTATCGGCTCGGTCCATTCATCTCTCGCCATCTACTAAAGCTGTACTCGCCAACCTATGGGTTCGGTCCATTGATCTCCCGCCTTCCGATAAAGCTGTACTCGCCAACCTATGGGCTCGATCCATTGATCTCCCGCCCTCCACTAAAGCTGTGCTCGCCAACCTATCGGCTCGGTCCATTGATCTGCCGCCCTTCACTAAAGCTGTTCTCGCCTACCTATCGGCTCGGTCCATTGATCTCCCGCCTTCCACTAAAGCTGTACTCGCCAACGTATCGGCTCGGTCCATTGATCTCCCGCCCTCCACTAAAGCTGTACTCGCCAACCTATGGGCTCGGTCCATTGATCTCCCACCATCCACTGAAGCTGTACTCGCCAACCTATCGGCTCTGTCCATTGATCTCCCGCCCTCCACTAAAGCTGTACACGCCAACCTATCGGCTCGGTCCATTGATCTACTGCCCTCCACTAAAGCTGTACTCGCCAACCTCTCGGCTCGGTCCATTGATCTCCCGCCCTCCACTAAAGCTGTACTCGCCAACCTATGGGCTCGGTCCATTGATCTCCCGCGCTCCACTAAAGCTGTACTCGCCAACCTATGGGCTCGGTCCATTGATCTCCCGCCCTCCACTAAAGCTGTACTCGCCAACCTATGGGCTCGGTCCATTGATCTCCCGCCCTCCACTAAAGCCCTACTCGCCAACCTATGGGCTCGGTCCATTGATCTCCCACCCTCCACTAAAGCTGTACTCGCTAACCTATCGGCTCGGTCCATTGATCTCCCGCCCTCCACTAAAGCTGTACTCGCCAGCCTATCGGCTCGGTCCATTGATCTCCTACCCTCCACTAAAGCTGTACTCGCCAACCTATCGGCTCGGTCCATTGATCTCCCACCCTCCACTAAAGCTGTACTCGCCAACCTATCGACTCTCTCGTTCCCTTCGACACCTGCATGTCCCGGACTGAGTATGAAGGTGACTGACCTTATGACTCCAACCCCTGGCGCCGTGCCCAACCTGTTTCCATCTTCCTGAGCACCCTAATTGAATCACTGAGGATGTACACATGTGTGCCATCATTGTTTCAAGCCAGACCATCGCCTTCGTAACAGCCATGACCTCCATGGTCAGACTGCTTGTGGTTGCTGCCAAAAGCCCCAGACTCCTCCTTGATCGTTTTCCCACCCCTCTGAGTCGTGAAGGCCAACGCGCTTTTCAGCCCATTGATGACGTATCCATCGGTGCACATAATGACATCATCGTTTGTGGAGTTTTAACTGATCAAAACGTTAACCTCAGACACCACATCAACCGGGTTCAGCTGAACACAGGCTCGGTCTAGTGGGACAATCACACGGAAAGTCTGCAGGAAATTCTCAGTAATTTCACCCATTTCTGGCCATGCGTTATGTTTCCCAACGCACACACCCTTTGCACAACCGCCTCAGCCTGACCCATCCACTATTGTCCCCTTACAAGTCTTGTGCCTTTTGTCTTCCGTAACCCCTCATGCAACGGATGCTCTTCATTCGCGCTGATGTGGAGGTAAACTTGAGTCTGACACACCAGCAGCCTAAACCCCACAGTTGGCAGGTCTAACAGAAACATCATGCCAGTTATCGCCGTGTCTCTTGTACAACCGAGAGTGATTCTCATTGCCTCATTCTGAATCTGTCCCAGGCTTTCCAGCTGCCTCTTGCTGAGCGTGGGAATTTCCAGGGCATATTGAATTACGGAAAGGACCAATCCCTGAAATAACATCAATACGAGTCTTCTGTTAGCAACGAAACGCATTCATCAGCTTCATCGCCGCCAGACTTTTACGGGCTCGGATAATGATGTGATCGACATGGTCCTTGAACAACAAACTTCTGTCGAAGAGGACTCCCAAATATTTCAATGTGTGGGTTCTTTCTACTTGTGACCCGAGTAAGAATAACGGTGGTAACGATGTGTGGACGATATTATAGTTCAGAGAGAACCATGTCGCCACAGACTTTGTCGGATTAATCAATGCCCCAAATTCACTACACCATTCGCCAATGCGGCTGAGCTCTGCTTGCAGTTCCCCTACGATCTGCTCCCGCCAACTCCCTTGATGGTATACCAGGACAACGTTTGCGTAAAAGAAAGTTCTACCATTCTCCGTAATTATCTGCTCACCAGAAATCCCAATCGAGTACACATTGAACAGCAGTGGACACAAAGGCGATTCCTGCGGGAGACCCAGACTTATCTCTGTTGGTTCTGACACTCAGCGACCACACATAAGAAAGACTCAAAGGTAGAGCCCAAGAAATCTAGATAATCCGGAAATGACATGTAGCAGACGGAACGGGGTTCTGTTCTCCCGCCTCACCTTGACTCTCCACTTTTGCAGTCTTAAACCTATCACTTCAACTAACATTCACTTCAATAAATTAAGGACACTATTTCAGAATAATAAAAACAAACTCTTTATTTCTGCACGTTACAACTTTTCTTCCACTCTTCTATCACACACAACTTCTCTTCCACTCTTCTATCATACACAACTTCTCTTCCACTCTTCTATCAAACACAACTTACTACACGCTCCTATCTAATGGTTATCGATGACTTGAAACTCTAACTAGCGTTAAACCTATAACTATTGTCATCAGTCTACTGTCAGCACTTGACCTGCTGTAACGTTGATCCGAATTATGGTGTATTGACACCGATGGTAAATCCGTGGTTTAAACCCAGGTAAACGTCCTTGGCTCTGTTCCTTAACGACGACTGTCGATCTACGTGATGAATGTCGAAATACCATGCTACTGCTGTGAGATCTACGATGGTTCTCCGATGACTACAAAATTTGTGAGGGCGGCCACGTGCTAAAATGGGGAAGGTCAGCCACGTATCTGTCGCTGGTTGAAAATAATCTGGTGACATTTTCTCGTAACCGATCTAAATCTACTAGAAGGCCTGTTCTCTTCTATAGCGAGTAGCTGTAACTAATCTAATTTGATTGTGTGAGATCTAATGATGACCGACGAAATACTAATTAGACACACACACAAAATCGGTAATACCTTACTTTTGTAAATCGTGGATTCAAACTCAGTCAATGCGACGTTCACTCTCTCGGCATTTTCTCCCTCATTCTGAAAATTTGTATCTCACTCTGTTTGTGCTAGATCGCGGATTGCCTAGGTTTCTATAACACCTGGACTATTTTTCCTGCCGGTCCTAATTTCAAAAAGGGCGTCGTTTCCTGTCTATCGCTTTGGGGTGCGCCTATATTAATTAGCACGCCCTTGTCCGTTCTCTTCTAAAAAGCTCGGCCTGCAAAAACGGTGTGCGGAAAAAAAATTTCTTTTGAACGGAGTCACTCCTGACAGCCATTTTTTACTGCTGACTACGCCCTCCATATATACACGATATTTTGCCGGTTAAAGTATCGTGTGTTCGATTACAAATGGCTTTTGAACAGTTTTAATTTTGTATACGCCGTTTGGAGCAAGCCGACTTTTTGCGAAAGGGGAAGTAGGTTGTTGAGAAAGATTTTTATCGAGTAAATCTGTTTATTTTGTTTGTTTAAATGAAAGAACTACGTTTGAATTGAAACTAACAGTTGTGGCGATATTGTAAACACAGTATCGATACGTTGTTGTGGTTTCCATTGTTTTCTAGTGGTCGAGTCCAAATTTTTCCCGAGATTTTCATAAATTTTCAACTTCATCTTTTTAAATCTCAAAAACTAACAAACATACAACAAAAACAATAACACCCACATGTTCGTTATGCTATTGTGTAATCTACACGCCAGAAAATCATATTTATTGACAGACAAACATAAAAGTTACAAATTTTGAAAGACGACTACCACAGCGACTAATTAAGAAAATTAATTAGGTCAAATTATTTTCAAAAATAATGTGGAGTGCTAAAGGATAATTAATCCGTGCACTGCCGCGGTTTTTTTGCTGGCGTGAGTGGTCAAGTTTTGTGGAAAGTGCGCCTCTAATTATATTCCATATTTTAAGAAACATATTTAATTATGCTTGCGACGTAATTCCAGCAAAACTAAGAACTGTCTATACTGAAACACAATTTGTCTGGAAAGACTAAATCTGTCACAGACAAAGCAGAAGGTCTACAAGCCGAGCAGACAAGAAGTAAACCGCAACTCTGTTGTACGCATCCTCCAAATCAATGGCCACAGCACATGTTTCTTTACTTGATTGGAAACCTTCAAAAAGGTCATAAGCGAAGACACCCACATTACACTAGGTCTCTCGGTGTGGACGGTAACCTCCTAGGCCTGCAAGAAATAGCTGAAACTGTTCAATGTGCCTCATTACCTTCATCGCTAGTATCCTTTCCAGGAACTTGTCCACCGTGTTCTGCATGGTGATTTCGCGAAAACCTTGTCTGGGCTTTGTCAGCCTTAGGGAGTTGTGTCAGGTATCTGTACAGCCAGTCTTCCTTAATGACGTCACTGAACACTATTGTTAACCGCACCGGCCAGACTAGTCAGCTTCTTGTCTGTCTGCCTACGTATGTCCTCATAGCTAAGAGGCAACTAACTGTGTGGCATGACAGAGGCAACTAACTGTTTGACATGGCAGAGGCAACTAACTGTGTGAAATGGCAGAGGCGACTAACTGTGTGACATGGCAGAGGCAACTAACTGTGTGACATGGCAGAGGCAACTAACTGTTTGACATGGCAGAGGCGACTAACTGTGTGACATGGCAGAGGCGACTAACTGTGTGACATGGCAGAGGCAACTAACTGTGGGACATGGCATAACACCAGCCACCGGCTACCAAGACCTTTCTCTAACTTCACGTGGTGATCCTGGATACCAAGCTGCAACAGGTCAGAATGGCTAAGTAGAAAGGACCGAAGTGGGAAGGCTGACCCGGTACATACCAAGCTGCAACAGGTCAGAATGGCTAAGTAGAAAGGATCGAAGTGGGAAGGCTGACCAGGTACATACCAAGCTGCAACAGGTCAGAATGGCTAAGTAGAAAGGATCGAAGTGGGAAGGCTGACCCGGTACATACCAAGCTGCAACAGGTCAGAATGGCTAAGTAGAAAGGATCGAAGTGGGAAGGCTGACCAGGTACATACCAAGCTGCAACAGGTCAGAATGGCTAAGTAGAAAGGATCGAAGTGGGAAGGCTGACCAGGTACATACCAAGCTGCAACAGGTCAGAATGGCTAAGTAGAAAGGATCGAAGTGGGAAGGCTGACCAGGTACATACCAAGCTGCAACAGGTCAGAATGGCTAAGTAGAAAGGATCGAAGTGGGAAGGCTGACCAGGTACATACCAAGCTGCAACAGGTCAGAATGGCTAAGTAGAAAGGATCGAAGTGGGAAGGCTGACCAGGTACATACCAAGCTGCAACAGGTCAGAATGGCTAAGTAGAAAGGATCGAAGTGGGAAGGCTGACCAGGTACATACCAAGCTGCAACAGGTCAGAATGGCTAAGTAGGAAGGATCGAAGTGGGAAGGCTGACCCGGTACATACCAAGCTGCAACAGGTCAGAATGGCTAAGTAGGAAGGATCGAAGTGGGAAGGCTGACCCGGTACATACCAAGCTGCAACAGGTCAGAATGGCTAAGTAGGAAGGATCGAAGTGGGAAGGCTGACCCGGTACATAGAAATGCCGCGCTGAAGTCGGATGTGTCGGACCGAATGGTGCAAATACCACTGTCAAGCTGTAAACTACGATACAACGCATTCCGCTCTCCAGACTACATCCTCCTACTTCAAAGCCCTTTACAGAGCTCAGTAGCGGGAGTTTGAGAACAAACGAAGAAGATGAAGGAGAAGAAAAGGGGCATTTTGAAAAACAAAAATGGTTTTAAAACAAATATATTCACCCTTGCAATAACGAGGATTTTCAACTTGTGCTCTAATTCGTTCTGTTTCTAGATCGCGGTGCCAGCCTATTTGTTAAACAAGATTCCAGCACAAAATAACTTCTTCTTCTTCTTCTTCTTCTTCTTCGTCATCATCATCTTCTTCTTCTTCTTCTTCTTCTTCTTCTTCTTCTTCTTCTTCGATCAACTGTTGCTATACCTCTATCCCGGTGACGTTCACGAAGGAGACAATGTGTTTCAGGACTTCGCCGGTTTTACCACGGCGTTTCGAGCATGGCCCCCCCCCCCCTCCCGGCACAGACTGTCTCTCATTGTTCTGCGTAAGTGAGGCAGCCTTGAATGATGTGCTCTTCTGTTTGCTTTGGTGCTCCTTAATCGAATGTGGCGATGTTTCTAAATTCTCATTCTGTGGAGGTGGGCCTTGAGTCTGCAACGTCCTGTTTTCTGTCCGAAGATCTTTGTCTACTGCAACGTCCTGTTTTCTGTCCGAAGATCTTTGTCTGATCATGGTAACGATATAGAAGTAGACTGAGTTTTGGCTGATGGTTATCTCCCATCCAACACTTCGTCACGCTCTCCAAAAGGCAGCACTGACCTGGAAGATTATGTTGCTGATCTCAAAGTCAACAGTAGAGAGTACTGTCAAGTAAGTGAAGTCAGGGGCATTGTATGAGCTCTTGCTGCAAGGAGTTTTCCACCATCAGCTCTAGTAATCATGCTAGTGTTCTTTGTCGTTCTAAGTTTTGAATATAGCACAGCAGGCAGTTGATTCTTTGTTCGTATTTTACAGGTATTTCTTATCAATAACCGGTCCAGGGAGCAGGTAGCAACAGTAAAATCGATAACTTGTACTGGGGCAGGTAGCAATCAACAGTAAGATCAATAACCTGTGCTGGGCCAGGTAGCCACAGTAAGATCAATAACCTGTACTGGGACAGGTAGCAAAAGTTTGATCAATAACCTGTGCTGGGCCAGGAAGCAACAGTAAGATCAATAACTTGTACAAGGAGCATGTACATGTTTTGAGGTCTGTTGGTATGCATCCATCATTGTATATGTCATTACATCTAGACTACATTCCCCTAGGGCCTCCACCATTTTTATGTTTATGGAGTCCGGCCCTGTTGCTTTCCTTTTTTTCATTGCTTTTATCACATTTACCACCTGATCTTAGGATGCTGGGTCCTTCATTATCATATATTGATGGTTTGGCTCCGCGACTGTTCTCAAAAAGCTCCCTTGTATATTCCACCCATCTGTTCGATATGTCATTCTCATCCATCAAAATGGCACCATTCTTATCTCGGATGCATCCCCCACTTTGGGTTACTGTGTCTTGTTTTCTTTATTTCTATATGCATTTCTCTGGTATTGCGTTTTAGTCCCATGTCTTCTATTACCTTGCATTTTTCTTCCAACCACTGTTCTTTGGCCAGCCTGCACATTGTACGTATCTTTTTGTGTAGTGATGAATATACAGGAGTGTTTTTAGCCTTCTTTCTTTTTGCCATTTTACTTAAGATGTCATCTATCATCCATTTTTGGTTTTTTCTAAGTTATTTATCTGGTAATGATTTATTTGCTACTTGGATACTGGTTTTTATAAGTTCTCATTTAGCGTTTATTCTCCTCTCTGTGTTTCCTTCCTTGTCCTCTGATTGTAAGTTTTTCTTTACTGCTACCTGATACTTTTGCCATTTATCTGGTTTGTTTACGCTGACGTGTCTTCATTAAGTGTCTTTGTCCCTCTACACTCTGTGATTTTGAGTTGTATATGCACTTTTATACAAACTGGATTGTGGGCTGAATTGATGTCTGCTCCTTGGTATGTCTTGGTGTTTTTGACAATATTTATGAATCTGTGTCTGATCATAATAAAATCAATTTGATTTACTTTCCTACCACCTGGGCTTTCCCATGTATATAGTTTTCTAATATAATGTTCAAAAAGCGTTACAAATACTAAGTTTGTTTACCTCGCAGAATTGTATCAGTCATTGTCCTCTTTCATTCTTTGTTCCAATTCCATATTTTTCACGATGTTTTTATATTCCCCTTTTCCTACCTTAGTATTCATGTCGCACATAACAATTAGTATATCTGTTGAAGCCACTGTGTTAAGTAACTGTTTCACTTCTTCATAATATTCATCTAATTGCTCTTCACTGCAATCTGAGGTTGGTGCATCATCATCATGTAGCATGTCCTTTATAGAACGTCGCTCCCATCACAGTCTGTCTGAAAAAAACTCGTTCCCTTGCCAAAACTCCAGCCTCCGCCACAGTCACACCTATGCATTCCTGGATATCTCTGTGCCATCGTCTTCTTGGTCTACCTCTTCCTCTTTTACCTGGCACTATGCCTTCCATCACCGTTCTCTCAAGACCGTTGTGTCTCTTGATGTGACCAAAGTATTTGCATTTTCTAGCCAAAATGGAATTGATAAACCAGTTCTTCTCTATGCTCAACTCTTGCCGAATGTCTACATTTGTCTTTTTCTCTGTCCATTAGTTGGTGCATACGTTTGTAAAATGGAAATATTAAATGGCCTGGCTCTGATTTTCATTAGCATCATTCGATCGTTGTGTGTCCAGTATCCACGTATGTATTTTTCTAATTCTTTCTTTAATAATACACCAATACTTCTTGTATGCTGTTCGCCTCCCTAATGTATGAAAATGTATTTGATCTTTCTGTGTGTATCCATTGTCTTTCCATCTTGTTTCTGCCACACCCAACATATCTATATCCATAGCACCTGCCTCTGTTATCAGGTTGTCCAGTTTTCCGGCTTGGTGACGTGTACGGACATTCCATGTTCCTATTTTTAGTCCTCTCTTACCGGTCTTCAGATTGTCTGAGATCTGTGCTTCCATTGCTCTATTGGTTATACGGGGTGGTCCCTAGCTGTTCCACGGGGGGCCGGCCGTCTGCCACTTAAGTGTCCTGGATACGCCCCATGTGTGCCACACACTTTGCTGTATCACCCATTGAGTCGTTAACCTTAATAGGTTCTTCCGCCTCTCAGGCTGTTACACATTTTATATTCAGGGATGGACATTCCCTCTAGTAGAACAAGGTAATCACATGTGTAGCTTCATCAAAACACGCTCCATTATACAGAAATGGTAGATCTAGTTGTCAATAATTATGAGGAAGTTCTTCCACGATAATGTGTACTTCGAGAGAGGCGTCACGAAAATACGTCTTGACAGCAGTCTACCAAATCTAATAAAAAAATCGAATGAAGACAAACAAACTTCCCTGAAGCGAATTCCTTGAAACAAACTTCAAGAAATAGTGTAATGGTATATGTACCACAATTATGATGACGTTTCGTCATTCCTGTACATTGATTTCCCATAGAAAACACCATAACTGGAGAGCCATTGTAGATGGCGTATACGCCTGTAACTATTAGACAGTTTCATATTATTACGAAGATAATGAGAATGGTCAACAATGTATTTAATTTGCTGAGCAATATATTGGCATCAAGCCACATAACCAGTGGTCTCAAGGTAAGGTGTCCGCCTTGTGTGCTGGAATTCGCATGTTCGAATCATGATGGAGGCCGGGATTTTTTTCACGTGGATCTTCTGGTAAAAAATTCCCTTGTTCTCTGGGTAGTGAGATCGGACTCGCGTGTTCAGTGTCGAGCATGATAAAAATTACTTGGCAGTTGGAAATAGAAAAGAGTAGGCTTAACGGTTGCTGGCCAGACAAAATTCAAATGAAAAATCTGGCCAAGTTATTTGAACCTTTCCACAGACGGTTTATTAAGAGCAGCTGTAGATAGCGCCTAACAGGCTTCGGGTCTACTTAGCTCTAGTGTTTGATTCAATTAAAATGGACTCAAACATCGGTTAAAAATTACCCTCCGAGATACTGGTCGTATGTAGAGTCTTCTAAACCAGTATAAGGGCAGGAAGGCTAACGTCTGGTCATGCATATCATACTGAACAGACATGTTAGTCAGTCCAGGGAAAATATACTGGTCAAGACCCTCACCTCTTCCCGGCGAAACGGGCTGTTTTCATGGCAGCCTGGCTAATTAGGTGAGGGATCGAGGTGATCCCCGTAGTAGTTAGGACCACGCAGATGAAACCAAGCATAGCACAACCGCCTGGAGGACCCCGGTCCACCATCATTAGCACGCTCGGGATGTGATGAAAGCTACAGCAACCCGTCTCTTAACGTCATTTTCAGGGCTCACAAAAGAGTAACCTACTCATTGTGGGCATTCGCAAATAACAAACCAGTACAATGACGTTTAGTGGCAAGTTAGCTTGGTAGCGAATTGGGTAAGAATTTTATTCTTTTTTTAAATATCTAATTTTCCCCGGGCAGCGGCTAATAGCTTTCCTTTCTATTTGTATATGCCACTGGTTCTTTTATCTGCACAATGTGTACATGGGACCTCTGTTTTATCGTCAATCTCCGGTAGGACTAGGTACTATGTCAGACCTCACGCGAGATTTGAACACCCCGACCTTTTGTGATTTTGTTTGTTGAGAGATGAGTGCCTTACCTCGTATCTATAATAAACCCCCCGCTCCCCCCCCCCCCCCCCCCCCCCACCACCACCCCCTCCTAGAGAAGAAAATGTATTATGAAAGAAGTTTCCAACCCAGCTTCATGAACAAATCTCTAACACTTCATTTCTGACAACAGTGTCTGGTATGCGGCAACCTACCTATCAATAGTAACAAACTTTCATTCTGAAAGTGCAGACAAGAGAAATCGTTATGGGAATCGCTGATAACGCATGCAACCAATGCGGGACATGTCAGTTTGGATGATCAGAATCAAATCTTTATCAGATCTGCCCAGTGTTTTGGGTTGTAAAGGCAGTGCTGAGACGCGTAATTGGCTTGGAGTTGTTAGATTTCTCTGGCGACTTGTTGAGATTAATCCTCAGATTGATAGCTTTTAGAAGGGCCATTTTCTATTCAATGTTTTGGCTCATTAAGTTTCTTAAGGCTCAGAGATCCCACAGGGACAAAAATACCAAAATAAAACCAAGCCCGTATTATGTCCACTAGGTCTTCGCCAGAGACAAAGAACAAAAGAAAATAACCAACAATTCATAAAACAAATGAAGACTATAATCTTGAAAACAGATAGAAACAATAATGAAAAGAAAGTGAATACGATGATATGGAGGAAGCGAGGCCATAATAAGTAACAGCGGGGCTGCCGAAGACGGATGTGTCGGACCGAAAGGTGCAAATATCGAAGTAAATATGTAAACTAGCGACACAACGCATTCCGTTCTTCTGACCTGGCGGGGGGGGGGGGGGGTCTGGCACTCTTCCCACTTGGCGGGGGGTCTGGCACTCTTCCCACCTGGCGGGGGGTCCGGCACTCTTCCTACCTGGCGGGGGGGGGGGGGGGGGGTCTGGCATTCTTCCCACCTGGCGGGGGGGGGGGGGTCTGGCACTCTACCAAACCTGGTGGGGGGGTCTGGCACTCTTCCCACCTGGCGGGACTCCTTGGGTCGAGTTCCATCTCGTTGAGTCATTTTGGTGTCCGTCATCATTAAACGTACTGCGTTGCACTGTATTATGCGCCGTAGCCCAGTGCATACGACGTGCATTTTTTTCGGGGCAGCCTCGCTAGCCCTTCGCTGTCCCCGGCCTGCCTGCGGGGCAACAGTTGTTTGGGTTTAGAGTTGTCTCTCCTAGGAAAAAAGGCTCTTACACGACTATCGGATCTTCCCTCTCCGGGTTTTGATCAAGTTTTCCATCCCATTGTGTGGGTGTCAGTCAGGGATGCTGTGCTCTTCCCATGCATGATATGATTTGCGCCCTGGTTTTCCTCATCGTATGCACACTTAGTTTAGCCGGCCAGTCAAAGCCGTTTCCCGGCGCTGCTGTTTGGAGGAACAAATGTAACTTGATCCTAATCGATGAACGAATGATAATCCAAATCGTCACACACATTTTGGCGTTCAAATAACTGGCCATTTTTAGAATAATCGCCATTTGAATTCAGTTTATCAGCTTCAAAATACTTGAGATTCATTTGAACTTGTTCTGTTGTTAGCCTTTTATAATGGCCATTTTCTGAATTTAAAAAATCATTTTTTATCTTACAAATCATCATGAGGGCATGCTTTGATGTTTGAACCGTCATATTTGTTATCTCCGGAAATGTGTGTACTGTGCAGACGTCACTATAAGAAGGCCAACACCCAAGAGTACAGCCAAAATTGTGACTAAAAATAATGGTCCACCCGTTACACCGACAAACGAGTGGCTCGGGGAATGAGGTATTTACCCCGATATGGGTGTTACGGGTTCAAATGGTTAAACTACAAATGATAAGCCCATAGACACAATTATAGAGCTGTGTACTGATATGTATAAAACAGTGAACATACCAAAAGACTTGAAGATACAGATATATATTACATTGTCTAGACGGCATAAAGCAGTCGATTATACCGATTGTAGAGCAATCAACACAATGAATCGCATGTTGTAAGATAATCCTCAAGATGATACAGGAACAAATTATACATAAAATAGACAAGCATACACACACAGTAAGCTGCACCCTCAGGATGATGCCCTTCCATTGCATACTTTGGTTGTGTTTGACAACTGAGATCGCTCTAAATATCATGATATTCTCGCCTATCACATGTGATAAAGACCACTCTCTTTGTTCAGCCACGTGGACAGTCTTTTCTCTTGCTGTCTCCGCTGAAATGCGTGACTTGCTCTGTGATGTTGATTAAAGTGAGAAAGAAACAGCACCTTTTGTAAACCTCACTCTCTGGTCCTCAGCTACCCTTGGCCAGTGGCAAGATTTTATCAAGGCGACTGGAGATAGCACATGATGCATATTTTACTTGCAGGGTTTACTTCTGAAGTCTTTCCCGAAAACATATATCTCACACTGCCGAAGACGGATGTATCGGACCGAACGGTGCAAATATCGCAGTCAAGCTGTAAACTAGCGACACAACACATTCCGTTCTCAGGACTATATCCTGGTTCTTGCTAAGCCCTATTCAGGTCTTGGTAGCGAGATTGAGAACGAACGAAGTAGTAGTAGGTATCTCGCTAGACAGCGGAGGGGGATAACATCTACTGTTGTGTGTCGTGCTTATTCCATAACCGCAAGAGGTCGAAGGCGCATTTTCTCCGTGATGTGTTCTAGTCCATTATAGTCGTGTTTACATTTTAGTCCCACCAAAACCGACGCTGTCTGCAGCAAGGGCGAAGCGGGCCAATATCGTGAAGTTCAGCTTGTGAACAAGACCGTGAAAATACTACACAGGTTTAGTGCTTGGTGCTAATTCATATAGCCAATGTCCAGGCCAGGATAATCTAAGGAAGAAAACACAACAACAAAAAACGAACGAATTAACCAGTCCAAATGGAAAACAAGGACACGTTTCCGTGAATACAGGTGTAAGTCGTCGAATAGTGTGAATTCCAGGCAAATCCGTGGCCTGGCGGCATCCAAAATGAACTAAAACACCAGAGCAATGTTGACCCACAGCCGGTAGGGGGCCATCTTTGCCGCTCTTATCTAACTATCAAAGATACATACAGACGCACACACGCATCCAAGCACTGGTTAATACTTCCTGATATCACTTACAAGACTACGTTCCGGGGTGATAACGGGTGTGCCTCCGTCAGTAGAATACAGAATGGCAAACCCTTTAAACACCAAAACAAAAAGAAATAATAAAATGGACAAGATGTAAGACTTGCCTCTTCTTTTCTTCTTTTCTTCTTCTTCGTCTCTTCCTCTACACGCAATCACCCCCCCCCCCCCCCCCCCCTTGCCCCCCCACACACACACACACACACGCACACACACGCACACACACGCACACACACACTCGCACGCACGCACACACACGCACACACACACACGCACACACACACGCACACACACGCACACACACACTTGCACGCACGCACACACACACACACACACGCACACACACACGCACACACGCACACACACACTTGCACGCACGCACACACACACACACACGCACACACACACGCACATACACGCACACACGCACGCACACACACACGCACGCACACACGCACGCACACACACACACACACACACGCACACACACACTCGCACGCACGCACACACACACACACACACACTTGCACGCACGCACACACACACACACACACACGCACACACACACGCACACACACGCACACACGCACGCACATACACACACACACACACGCACACACACACACACACGCACACACACACTCGCACGCACGCACACACACACACACACACACACTCGCACGCACGCGCACGCACGCACACACACACGCACACACACACACACACACGCACACACACACGCACACACACACACACACTTGCACGCACGCACACGCACACACACACACACACACCATCTAGGGACCATAGTTCAGGGAGCAAGAACGTTCTATCTGGTTTGAACCACACAGCAACATCTTGCAACTCTGTAGCGAAGTGGTCAAGCCGTTTGTCTCGTGTTCAGACGGTCGGGGTTCGATTTCGAGCTGCAGCGGTCAGTTTATGATGGCAATTTTTCCAGATATCCCTGGGTTCATCGCTGGCGATCCCTGGGTTCATCGCTAGAGATCCCTGGGCTCATCGCTGCGGATCCTTGGGTTCATCGCTGAGGATCCATGGGTTCATCGCTGGAGATCCCTTGTTCATCGCTGAAGATCCCTGGGTTCATCGCTGGAGATCCCTGGGTTCATCGCTGAAGATCCTAGGGTTCATCGCTGGCGATCCCTGGGTTCATCGCCGGAGATACCTTGTTCATCGCTGGAGAACCCTGGGTTCATCGCTGAGGATCCTTGGGTTCATCGCTGAGGATCCCTGGGTTCATCGCTGGAGATCCCTTGTTCATCGCTGGAGATCCCTGGGTTCATCGCTGGAGATCCCTGGGTTCATCGCTGGAGATCCCTGGGTTTATCAATGGAGATCTCTTGTTCATCGCTGGAGATCCCTGGGTTCATCGCTGGAGATCCCTGGGTTCATCACTGGAGATTCCTGGGTTCATCGTTTGAGATCCCTGGGTTTATCACTGGAGATCCCTGGGTTCATCGCTGGAGATCCCTGGGTTTATCAATGGAGATCTCTTGTTCATCGCTGGAGATCCCTGGGTTCATCGCTGGAGATCCCTGGGTTCATCACTGGAGATCCCTGGGTTCATCGTTTGAGATCCCTGGGTTCATCGCTGGGGATCCTTAGGTTCATCGGTGGAGATCCCTGGGTTCATCGCTGGGGATCATTTGGTTCATTGCTGGAAATCCCTGGGTTCATCACTAGAGATCCCTGGGTTCATCGCTGGGGATTCTTAGGTTCATCGGTGGAGATCCCTGGGTTCATCGCTGGGGATCATTTGGTTCATTGCTGGAAATCCCTGGGTTCATCACTAGAGATCCCTGGGTTCATCGCTGGGGATCCTTTGGTTCATCGCTGGAGATCCCTGGGTTTATCACTAGAGATCCCTGGGTTAATCACTAGAGATTCCTGGGTTCATCGCTGGGGATCCTTAGGTTCATCGCTGGGGATCCTTAGGTTCATCGCTGGAGATCCCTGGGTTTATCACTAGAGATCCCTGGGTTAATCACTAGAGATTCCTGGGTTCATCGCTGGGGATCCTTAGGTTCATCGCTGGGGATCCTTAGGTTCATCGCTGGAGATCCCTGGGTTCATCGCTGGAGATCCCTGGGTCCATCGCTGGAGCTACGGAGTTCGTGCTTCGTGCGACGCTCGCGGGGTCACCGATCTGCCGAGAGAGACACGGCCTTTGACCTTTGACCCTGAAACACTAACATATGTACAAAGAGAATCACACACGCAACCAAGCACTGGTTAATACGTCCTGATATTGAATTAAAGACTACGGTCTGGGGTGGAAAGAGGCATGTCTCCGCCAGTAGAATACAAAATGGCAAACTTTTAACGGAACAAAAAAACAAAAACAAAAAACAGTGGAGAGCAGTTTGGGTTCGAAAGGACAATGGAACTAGAGAAGACATACTTTGTCTGAGAATGTATGCAGAAACGTATATAGAGGTACAACATAGCACCTATATGTGTTTCATATACTGTAGTAACAGTATGAAAGCTAATCGAATGCCTCAAAGTAATTCATTTAGAGGGAAAAGACATTAGACTACTCAGTAACATGTAGGGGGTGGGAACGCAGGTTGGGTGATATGTAAGGAAAGCTAGATCTGGATAGAATTACTCACCAAATATTGACATAACAGAGGCGTGAGACAGGGATATGTTGTTAGCTTATCTGTTTAACATCAAACAGCGTTTTCAGACAGAATGAAGAATATCCTGTACAATATTGATCATGGGATTCTAGAATTGTAATAATAAGAAAAGACTATGAAACACTGCTCTACAGTGTCTAGAACAGAAACCAATTCGAGGGGACTAAATACAAGCTTATAAATTAATCAACGGACAGGATATTTTAGACTATACTAAGCTTTTACAAGTGTAACTGGCTACACGAATTAGAATGCATAGCTTCAAAGTGTTTAAAGGAAGGTTCAGATTAGATAATTGGAAAAAAAAATTTTGTCAGAGATGGGTGAATGCTTGGAATGCATTGCCACATGAAATGGTGGAGGCATGATTGGTAAGTGAATTCTAAAAGAAATTGGAAGCTCATAGTTATTTTTAGTTTAGGTAGAGTGGAATAAACTGGTTGTATACATACTCTGTCCGTTCAGATGAACAGGTGGGCGATGGGAACAACAGGTCGCGGTGTATTTAGCGAAATGTCACAGCCAAAAAGTAACGATGACATAAGTAAACTACATAAAAGAGATCAAAGTCTCATCTTTCAGTTCCGAACAGGGCATACCAGAGTCAATAGCCACTTGTACCGCATCAATCCCCAGCACCTGCCCTTGTACAGACATTGCTCTCATCCCGATGAAACAGTTCGATATCTACTCATTGAGTGCATGGCGCTTGCGGACATGAGGAAAAGATTCTTACAAACTCTGCCGACAATTGCATACACACTTGCTCAGCAGCTATGGGATACCAGCAACAACAACATAATACTCTGTAGAGCCTTATAAACCAGTACAATGAAGTTACGTTAAGTAACTGCCAGGTCTAACCACCAATGAAAGAATTAATCAACAATCAGAGATATGCTGATGGCACCGTACGGTTAGCTGAAAGGGAGCAAGAGTTGCAGGAACTGGAGGAGACAGTCAACAACAGAAGCAAAGAATAAGGAGTGAAGATTAATATTCATTATCATCATCATCTAGCATGTCCTTTGCTGAACGTCGCTCTCATGACAGCCGATCTGTAAGACACTCGATCCCTGGCCTGCTCTCCCACCTGTGCCACTATCAATCCTAGAGCCTCTGTAATGTCCCTTGTCCATCTTACCCTCTGTCTCTGCCTCTTTTGCCATCCAGTATCCGTTTCTAAACCATTGTTGCGTCTGATGTGGTTGAGAGTATGTAAATCTTATAGACGTAAAGTTTCCTAATCAGTTTTATATCGAGACTCGGTGAGAGTTCTGCGTTTTTCTTCATCGCTATGACTGGTATCTTATGCAGCCTTCTTTAGCATTTTTGGCTCGACAGATTCAATCTTCTTCAGGAGGGATTGTGGGGCGGACCATACTTCGCTCAGTACGTGGCCACCGGGAACATGCAATTCCTCAGGTTATTTATTAATTATTTTGTTAGTGTTTTCCTTTCAGTTAACTTCTGTAGTGGGACGATGAGGCTAACGTCTGGTCAGGCAAAACACACTGATCAGAGAATGTTAGCCAGGGTCAGGCAAAACACACTGATCAGAGAATGTTAGCCAGGGTCAGGCAAAACACACTGATCAGAGAATGTTAGCCAGGGTCAGGCAAAACACACTGATCAGAGAATATTAGCCAGGGTCAGGCAAAACACACTGATCAGAGAATGTTAGCCAGGGTCAGGCAAAACACACTGATCAGAGAATGTTAGCCAGGGTCAGGCAAAACACACTGATCAGAGAATGTTAGCCAGGGTCAGGAGAAATATACTGGCCAAGACCTTCACCTGACCTCCTCATTGGTCGTTTTGGAAACGGGCTGTTGTCGAGGACAACAGTCTAGCTAATAAGGTGAGATTCGACGTGATCTCCGTAGTAGTGAGCGACACGCAGATGAAGCCAAGCATAGCACAACTGCCTGGTAGACCCCGGTTCACCTTCATCAGCACGCTCGAGATGTGAGGAAAGTTGTGGTTACCATGGAATGAAATAGGAGGCATGACTTTTGGAGTGCCCTTTGTATCATTTACTGTGCAAGGGGAACTGGCACAACCCAGTGTGGCCAAAAGCTTTGAAGAAAACAATCTATATTCCTCTCCCAAAGAAAGGCAGCCTAAAGATGTGAACAAAGTACCGCACTTTTGCGATAATAACCCACGCTAACAACATCTTCTTGCCGATTAAATTAAAGAGAACAGAAATACAATTTGAATGCGAAATCCATGAAGTGCAAACAGGCTTCAGAAAGGACAGAGGGAGCAGAGAACACATATTTAATTTGATGAACATCTATGAAAAACGTAGAGCGTACAACGTAGATCTGTTTACGTTTGATCGATTACACCAATGCCTTCGTTTGCATAAAACATCAGAAATTGTGAAAAATAATGATATATATGGGGTATCCAGTACATCTAATCCATATAATCGAATCATTGTATCAGGAACAACAAGCTGCTGTCAGATTAGACTGGTTTGGAGTACACATGGGGGTAAAACAGTAAGGCAAGGATCCATTCTCTTCCCATACCTATTTCATATTTATGTAGAGCGCATAATGAGGAACGTTAGAGAGGATGAGAATATCGAAAGTTACGATCCCTTTACAATCGTCCGAAACAAGATCCCAGAGGTAAGATACGCAAACGACACAGTAATACTATCAATCAATGCAAAGGGATTAGAGCAGCTAAGTGCAACAAAGATGAAGATCTCTTTGTAAACATAAACAAAACTAAGATAATAGCCATAATCAAAACAAGAAGTAAATATAACTTGAAGTTCAGGAGTGTGGAAATAGACCAGGTCACGAACTTCTATTATCTGGGCTCCAGAATTGACAACAATGACAAATTAAATTAGAAGATTGGTAATTTCAATGCAGAGGCTACACAACCCGAGGCAACTACGATAGAATACCAGAGACTACACAACCCGAGGTAACTAAGACAGAATACCAGAGACTACACAACCCGAGGTAACTACGATAGAATACCAGAGACTACACAACCCGAGGTAACTAAGACAGAATACCAGAGACTATACAACCCGAGGTAACTACGACAGAATACTAGCAAACCAACAACAGTGAACATTTTGAGAACCTGTGTTTTTCCTGTGACAGCATACGGTTTCGAAATACTGACAGTTACCCAAGCCTCAAAGAAGAGCATTTAGTGCCCTTTACCCCAGAAAAAACAGGGCCACTCATCGTGTCAGACTCCAAATCTGGAGTGAAGATACAGCATGGGGAATGAGCTGATAGCAGTCAGCGACTCAGAACTGGCTGTTTGCATCATGGCTATTGAATCAACTGACAAAGACCATAATCCGCCTCCAAGCGGAGGCCCTGAAAACAGACTGTCTTAGTGTAGTCTATTATAACAAGGATCGCAGGGGAAAGGCAAATTCGCTACCCAAAAAGGTCAGCTGAAATCGCAAATGTCGTACCAAAATGCGTAGATACCACAGCCTCGCTGTAAACTGCGACACAAAGTCACAACGTCCTTTTAAGAACGATTGTCGAAGAAGTAGATTCCATATCCTCACTTCGTAAGACACAGAAGGTTTGGCTATATCATTAGGGAATAGCAGCCTTAGAGGTATCATACTTGCAGGGGCTGGTGTGGGCTTACTGGGCTGGTCATGCTGGTGGCCAGAGCAATGAAAGAGCTGACATAGCAGGAACCCTTCATGGACACATTAGATGTGGACACGTGGGCCATTTTCAAGTCTATCAAACACCGTACGTTTGATAATATTAATAATAATAATAATATTAATAATAATAATAATAATAATATCAGTGTCCCATCGCAAATGAAGATGACAACAGCATCAAATTATAGCTGCGAAATGTGTTCTCTGATGGCTGTAAAGACCAATCCAGCCATATTAGCTTAACTGAACGTCTTTATACTAGTTTAGAAGACTCTACCTAGTCGGTATACAACAAGTTTTTTGAAGGGTGGTTTAACTGATGTGCAAATCCATCTTAATAGACTCAAACACTAAGGATAAGTAGACTCGCAGCCAGTTAGGAGCCATCTATAGCTGCTCTTAACAAACGACCTGGGGAAATGTACAATAACTTATTCAGCTTTTAACATACATTTGGTAAACTCTTGAAGAAAACGAGTTTCTGTAAAATGATATTAACATTAACAAGTTCTGTAAACTCTTGAAATACCACTATCTTAATAAAAAGATTTTGGCCTGACCATAAATGCCAAAAAAACAGAGGTCATGTACCAACCAGAACCAGGCATGCCGTACACAAAACCAGAGACTACAGTCAGCGGGCAGACGTTGAATGCCGTAGATAAATTCACATATCTGGGCAGCACGCTGTCGAGATCTGTCAGCCTAGACGATGAGGTGGCAAGCAGAATAGCAAAGGCCAGCACAGCCTTTGGTAGAATGCGCTCGATGGTCTGGGCACGTCGTGGCATCAGCGTCAAGACCAAACTCAAAGTCTACCGTGCAACCATCATTCCAACCCTACTATACGCTTGCGAAAGCTGGACTGTATACTCTGGACATGCAAGGAGGTTAAACCACTTCCACACAGGTTGCCTGAGGCGAATATTCCACATCCGATGGCAAGATCGTGTCACTGACATCGAGGTTCTCTCGAGGGCTAACATGCCCAGCATCCATGCACTGCTAGAAAAAGCACGACTAGGATGGGCCGGACACCTCGTCCGTATGTCAGACGAGCGGCTCCCAAAGAGCTTCTCTACGGCGAGCTGAGAGAGGGATGGCGCGAGAGAGGGCGCCCAAAGAAACGTTTTAAAGACGGTCTGAAGGACTCACTAAAAAGTTGCCAGATAGACATCGACACCTGGGAATGTCTTGCGCAAAACAGATCTGACTGGAGAAGCGCAGTCAAATCGGGTGTAGCTGCCGGTGAAGATGACCGTGTTGTGAAAGCCCAGAACAGACGCGAGACGCGGAAATCCCGAGCAGCGGGAACACCATCCCCTTCTACAAACCTCGTGTGTCCGATATGTAGCAGATATTTTCGTGCTCGCATTGGCCTGTTCAGCCACATGCGCACCCACACCCAACAGGGAAATCTGTGACAAGGATGATGTCGGCGGTCCTCATCGACAACGATGGACAACAGCTATTAATAAAAAGATGTCCAATTCATTATATTTTCAACTTCTTTGTAGTCCAAGGCTAGACTTTCTGTTACAACTGTTAATATTAACTAATAAAATGTCATCTCAGCGTTTATTTTAATTTTTGACAAGTGTAAGTAGATACAGGAAATACATGCAGCTGCAATATCAACGTATATGCACATTTACACTGTGTTTTCATCACGTGTCATCATAAGTTCACTCTACCTCGATGTCTCATGATGAAAATAAGGTCGCCAAAGCTCAGCTCGAGATGGGATGTACAGTTTCTCGCTAACTATGGTCCAGTTTTTTACATTATAATGCATCTGCTCCAGCGTTTCTAGGAAGAGATTTTCATCGTGATCAAAGGTTGGAATAGTTCCAAGATTTGCATTCTGTTTTATGCTGGTTCTATTTGACATGTTATTCTTCCATTCTGGTACATAGAGCTTGGGTATAATTGGATGAGGTCTTGAATATTCAGGAATCCTGGCTGTATTGTAGCGAAATAGTTTCTTGCCCAAATTAACAGTGGTTGGTACCCTCTGTTGCTTGTCGCCGACTCCAGCCATTTTCAAACATCCGTTTCTAGGTCCAATGTTCAGGGCACATAAGCGGGAAGCCGGTTGTGATAATGTTCAGGGCACATAAGCGGGAAGCCGGCTGTGACAATGTTCAGGGCACATAAGCGGGAAGCCGGCTGTGACAATGTTCAGGGCACACAAGCGGGAAGCCGGCTGTGACAATGTTCAGGGCACATAAACGGGAAACCGGCTGTGGAAACGTAGTGATTGCTGCTTTCGCCTAGTCTCCGCGATGGCTCTACTTTCTGCGATCTGAGCACCGTCGGTGAAACTAGCTCGCCAGCTGGTACCGTCTAGTGCAAGCATCTCACAGGAGATGTCATGGATATTGAAGCTCTTCAGAGATACTTTCAAGGACTCTATGTAGCGTTTCTTCTCCTCTCACCTTTCCCCCACCCCACCCCGCCCCTGCCCAACCCTGAGGGGCGTCTGCCTGTTGTGAGCTCACCGTATAGCAGCTGCTGTGGGATACATCTGGCGCGCAAACAACGTGTCCAGTCCACCTTAGCTGTGCTATTTGTAGAATTGTATGGATGTTCAGCATATTAGTATTGCTAAGACTTTCAGAGTTAGGTACTTTGTCCTGCCACTTGATGTTGATCTGCCTACGTAGCTAGCTCAAGTGAAAACAGGTAAGCTGTCTGTCATGTCTGCTACACACTGTCCCTATTTCAGAGGCATGCAACATAATGAATAGCACTACAGAACTTTTAACTTGGTGACGACACTGATGCCTTGTCGGTTCTAGATGTTTGCTCGAAGCCTCCCAAACGCAGAGCTCGCCTTAGCAATCATGTTATTTAGCTAACAGCTATTGACCTGTTATTCGAAGAAAACGACACAGCTATCAAGATCGTGTAGGTTGAAAACATATTCTACAGGACTGGCCCACCTTTGCAGAACAAAGACAGGGAGTCTGGCCCTGCCATGATCGAAAAACTGTGAGGGACCGGCGAAGACGTGAAACAGTTTCATTCGTAAACCTCACCGGACTAGCACAGCCTTAGTTCTTCGAAGAAGAAGAAAACGAAGAAGAAGAAAAAGAAGAAGAAGAAGAGGAAGAGGAAGAAGAAGAAGAAAAAGAAGAAGAAGAAGAAGAAAAAAAGAAGTAGAAAAATAGGAAGAAGAAGAAGAAGTAGAAAAAGAGGAAGAAGAAAAAGAAGGAGAAGAAGAAGAAGAGGAGGAGGAGGCAGAAGATGAAACATTAGATGCAGATGCTGATTTCTGAAGATCTTATAACGGCTATCTGTTGTGTTATCTTTCAGCCCCTGGAGGTCTGTGGTGTGAGTCTGGGCTGTTCATTAATCACTTTCTGTTCTGTGTTTCCTTGCACGTGTTTTATAAGCACAGAAGCATATTTGTGTTTGTGTTTCTTACAAACATACTCTGAGTACCATACTGCGGCTCGCTAAATCTCTCATCCCTTCATTTCCGGCACAGGTCAGACAACTGAGATGAAGGCAGACAACAACTCTTCAAGACCTGCTGATGGTTCAGGCCAGGGAAGTCTGAAGGATATCTTGGGATTCTCTGATGACGATTCAACCTACGATGAAGCCGACGATGACAGACGTGTTGACGATGGTGTTGATGATTTTGATGACGACGGAAGCAGAGGATTTGTTAGAGGGAGCGCTGCAGAGCCGGATACCAAAAGTGAAGATCTGTCAACGCCGCTATGTAAGATTGTTATTGTTTCACTATCATCTTGTGTCGTGCTAGACCCACTCAACTGTTACCTGGAGTGAATAGATATGGCCCACTGCAACCTTCCAAGCATGGCGAAAAGCGACAAGGGAAGCTTGTTGAGAAGGCTAGCAACCTCATCATGTAAACACTTACTTTTTATGTAATGGGACCAGCTGTAGTGGTGGCGCAATATGCCATTCAATCAATCAATCAATCAAAGCCATTTCAACTTCCTGTTATTCACATATCTTCAACTGCTACTTCAACCCCCATTATTACTACTACTTCTACCACCCCCACTACTACTGCTACTTCAACCCCCACTACTATTGCTACTTCAACCCCCACTACTACTGCTACTTCAACCCCCACTACTACTGCTACTTCAACCCCCACTACTACTGCTACTTCAACCCCCACTACTACTGAAACTTCAACCCCCACTACTACTGAAACTTCAACCCCCACTACTACTGAAACTTCAACCCCCACTACTACTGAAACTTCAACCCCCACTACTACTGCTACTTCAACCCCCACTACTACTGCTACTTCAACCCCCACTACTACTGAAACTTCAACCCCCACTACTACTGAAACTTCAACCCCCACTACTACTGAAACTTCAACCCCCACTACTACTGAAACTTCAACCCCCACTACTACTGCTACTTCAACCCCAACTACTACTGAAACTTCAACCCCCACTACTACTGAAACTTCAACCCCCACTACTACTGAAACTTCAACCCCCACTACTACTGCTACTTCAAC